>JAVTVJ010000772.1:0-238230 GCA_034509425.1 Eopsaltria australis | reverse complement strand
GGTTCTGTGGCAGCAACCCTAGTTTCCGGGGCCAGGTCAGTTTCTGTGGCAGCATCTCTAGTTTTTGGGGTCGTGTCAGGTTCTGGGGCCCCATCCCTATTGTCTGGGGTAGATGTCAGAGTGGCTATCCAAGTCAGACCCCCCTTATCCCTGAATGCTAAATAGAGCAGGCTTATCAGCAACACCAGCCACTGTATGGTATCATTAGCATCTAAAGAAGATTTGAACCCCTCAAAGATTGGCGGGATAGGCCCAAAGAGCTGGGTGAAGGGTTGTGAGAACATTTCTTTTGGTGTCACTTCCTCACAGTAGGTACCATTATTAAAGTAACCCTGAAAACATGTCATTAGTGTGTGGTAGCTGTGAATCCACATGCCTGCCTTCCAGAGGAAGTTGAACATCCATGAATTCCTCACCTTATTGACCCATGACACAAACTGTATAACAGCCACTGTAGCCTTAGTTATAGGGCCCATGTTTAGATATGGGGCTGCAAATGGGAGAGAAACAGCTGTGACCACTAGCCATACGAACCGGAATAAGCTAGACCACATGGTGCAACCTAATGAGGTTCCTATATCCAGCACACAAAAACTGCGTTACTCAAGAACTGTTATCCTTCTTCCCCTCGATGCCCTCGTGCCCCACCGTTGGGCGCCAAAATCTGTCTTGGTTTGAAGGACAGGTGTCTATTAAGGAAGGCAGGAGCCTCCTTTGGGATGGGAAACTGTAACTCTTCTCTTTCTGAATTATTATAAATTTGAAATCAAGAGGCTCTCAAGTAAAGATATGGGAATAGGAATAACAGTTCTTTACTACTATCTAAAACAAAGGATAACAAGTAACAACAACTATAACGTTAACTAACAAACAGAACTAGAAACTCAGTGGCAGCCTGCTCGGCTTCAGGCACCTTTTCCCTTCGGTGCAGTTTCAGTCACAGCCTTCAGGGGCGCTCTGAGTGCAGTGATTCCCCGGTGGTTGCAGGGGCGCTCTGGGTGTGGTGATTCCCCGGTGGCTGCAGGGGCGCTCTGGGTGCGGTGATTCCCCGGTGCCTGCAGGGGCGCTCCGGCGTGAGCTCAGGTAGCACACGGCGAATGGCGACTGCCCAAAGCACGGAGGGATGGAGGAGAGCCCTTGCTCCACAGACCCTCGGGGAGGGCAGCTGGTGTGGTGCCACAGCAGGATCCCGGACACAGGGGCTGGGGACGGTGGGGGTCTTCCGCGTGCAGAAAAACCACGCTACAATGTAGCGGAGAAAAGCAGGCTGTGGCAGGCAGGTGGCTCGGATGGGGCAGAGGGCAGGGCTTCACAGCAGACAGGGCCCCAGCGGCCTCCCGGCGCTGGCTTCTCAGGGGCCGTGGGTTCAGCAGACAGCAGCTCCGACCGTCCAGCTCCGAGGGTCCCGAGCAAGAGGCGTGACTTCCCCCCTGCCCTTGCTTTTCAGTCTCTCCAAATCTCGAGTTACCAGGCTCTGCTTCCGTGAGGGGCAATTTTGCCCCACCCTGCCAAGGAGAAAGGCTCTACCCTTGAGCTTTGTTTCTCTTAAGTACCCAGTCATTTGTGTCCTAGCAACCCATGGGAGAAAAATTCCTGAGGAAAAGAACCAGATCCAACTTTCAACAGGGTGACAACCAATTAGGTCCAAGCCCAGGGGAGAAACCAGGGAGGGACAAGGGGACAAGGGCCAACGGGGGATAGAGAGGGGAGGAGAGGGGGTAACAGACATGACTATAACATAATCAGCAACCAAACATAACCGAACTTTCTGGAACTCGGGGAAGATTGACAACTGATGGATGGGTGGTCAGTCCAATGGCCAAGGGAACATCCAGCCCCTTAGAAACCCAGCCCCACTCTGGGGCAAACCACTGCCAAACCCCACCCCAGGGGTGGCCTCAATCCTGGGATTTCCTACTCCAGGGCTTCTTAATGGGGAAGGTACTCTTCGCAGCCCATTACCACCACAGTTAAAAGGATTGAAACATTTCACGTGTGATGAGACAGCAGGCTAGAAGTCAGAAACTGGTCAGTGATCAGTGAAGAGGCCCCAAAATAAATACAACCACACAGAACTACGTCAGATTTTTCATCACATGTACATTAAAAGCTGACATGTTAAAAAAATATAAAAATAATAGTCAGCAGGTGCACATTGAGGTTCTCCTATGCTATGTTTCTGGTTATCCATTTAAACTCACATACACAGCCAGGGTCAGGGATTCGGTGGCAGATAAGAAGTGATTTCTACAGATCCAGGCTGCTGTAATTGAGGTCAACAACAGCACAGGGCTTACTTTTGCAGTCAGTTCCACTGAAACCTTCACATGAACCATGCAGGTCCCCTCCTTCCCTGCTTTGGAGCTGGTGTGAATACCAGGGATTAAAGCCACCTGCCAGGGACTTCCTGGAGCCATATCACCCATGGCGAGGCCGTCATACCATGGCTTTCTTTTTAGCGGGCTAGAGAGCACATACATCTGAGTTTACAGAGTGGAAACGTGTAGAGAGAAGTGGGAATGAGACATAGTAGAAGGCAGAAAATGTGCTAAAGGTTTCAGAAATACATGGATATGTGAAAGGCTGGAGGGCAGGGAGAGAATGCCAAGATCAGCATTATCCAGTGCTGAATCTGGCCATGGCTCCCAGGCTGCCTACACCCCTGCAGCCCCAAGGGTCAGTGTGACCCCCAAGGCACACCAGTCTTAAACTCTCAGCACCTCAGTGCTGCTTTTCCTCATTTGGTCCTGAATCACAAGTGAGACTTCACCTGGGACCAGTGATACTTTTCCCTGCATAGGCCAGGTCCATCCTGACTCCCCAGTTAGAAGCAAATGCTGCTGCCTGCTTGGAAAGCTGGTGATCCACTTCCACTTTGCAGGGTGCCATGGGAGGAGCAGGGGGTCGATGGGTTCCCAGGCCCAGCAAGCATGCTGTGTGGCCTGGGAAGTAAAGGGTGGGCTGGCTCCACACCTGCCAGCTCTGCCCAACACACCCATAGTTTATGAGACTCCCTTCCCGTGCTGGACCGTCCGCGTGGGACGTACCCAGGAGTGGTTTGTTCTTGTTCTCCCGACAGGCTCACCCCGTGTGCTCGGCATTCCAGAGGGGTAATTCGAGGTGACTCCTCTCGAGAAGTACCTACCCTGCTCTGCTCTCAGCCGCCGTCCGCCTATCCAGCCCGGCTCACCCGCGGTTGACGCAGGCTAATAAAGCCATCAGGCATTCCGCGGGGCGCGTGCAGTGCCGGGCACACGCGGCTCCGGCCGCTGGAAGCGGAGCGGGGGGGACGGCAGCGCCCGGCGGTGGGGCTCGGACACTCACGGAGCTCAGCCTGGCAGCGCTCGGTGAGCGAAGGGAGCGACACCGGGCATCCCGGTGCTCTCTAGGGACAAGGGAAAGCCGAGGTCCTGCACACGAAGTTTCCCTTCTCGGCGTCCCGCAATGGCAAGGGCGCTTCTCCCTCGGGCGCGCACCGCTATGCCTGCCCTCGTCACGGGGCGCCTCCGTGCCTGCACATCCCGCACCGCGGCTCTCCCTCCGCTCCGAGCCCCGGCAGGTGCCGCTGAGGCGGCCCCAGCAGAGGATGTCCCGCACGCGCTGTGGCTCCGCCGGGAGTCCCCCGCTGCCTGTCCCTCGACCGCAGCGCCGCGGCCCGCACCCCGTCTCGGACACCCCCGGGCGGGCAGGGCTCCCCGGCCGGGCAGGGCCCCCCCTTTCCCCGTCTCCCTCAGGCTTTCGCGCCCCCGCACCGCCCCCCACCCGCGGCGCCCACGCGCACCGCCCCCGCCCCGCCCCCGGCCCGCGCGGCGCCCCGGCGCTGGTGTTTGCTCAGGGCCGGGAGCGCGGCACGCGCCGGACGCACGCACTTGCGACAACAAACCCGCGAGCGGCGGGGGCGGCGCGCGGGGCGGGGGAGCGGCGCGGGGGCGCGGGGGGAGGCGGGGCCGCGCGGCCGCCAGCGCGTGTGCGGCGGGGGCGCGGGGCCTCGTGTGTGTGTGCGTGTGCGTGTGCGTGTGCGTGTGCGTGTCTGTCTGTCTGTCTGTCTGTGTGTCTGTGTCCTGTGCTGAAAAGCCGGCGGCGCTGCCCGCATCGCGGCCGGCAAAGCCAGAGAGCGTGAAAGGCGCAAGGTGCAGGGTGTGCTTGTGTGTGAGCGCGGGGGGTGGCGGGGGGAGACTGCGTGTGTGTGTCTCTGTGTGTGTCTGTGTGTAGGAGAAGAGGGGGGGCGAGCCCCGTCCGCCCCTTATAAGAGACACAATCCTCAGCCACTTTTTTGCAAAAGGGGCTTTGCAAAGCAGCCTGCGCACACGCGAGCGCCACGAGCCTCCCCGCGGCCGCCGCACGGAGGGTGAGAGGGAGGGGGGCGGGCAGAGCCGCCCGCCGTCCCCGCCGCCCGCCCGGCTCCGCCGTCCGCTGCTGTCCCTTTCCCCTGCCGTCCGTCACCTAGCTTTTTTTCTCTCCTTTTCTTTTTAATTGTTTTTGATTTTAAATTAAAACGTCGCAAGTTTTTAATTTTTCTCTTTTTGATTATTTTTGATTTTTTCTCTTTTTTTTGTGGTGGTGGGGGGACGGGGTCCGGCCGTCACTCGGGCGCCCCCGCCTCGCAGGACGCCCCCTTGCCTATGGCCAGCGGCAGCCCCGCCAGGATGTCCAGCGTCGCCGGGCAGCCGCCCTTCCTGCAGCCAGCGTGCTTCGTCGCAGCCGCGGTGGCCGCCGCCGCCCCTCCGGGGCCACCCCCGGGGGCGCCGCCGCCGCAGCTCAGCCCGGCGGGCGGGCAGCCCTCCCCGGGCGGCAAGCCCTCGGCTCCGCGGGCGGCCAAGCGGCAGCGCTCAGCCTCGCCGGAGCTGATGCGCTGCAAGAGAAGGCTCAACTTCAGCGGGTTCGGGTACAGCCTGCCGCAGCAGCAGCCGGCGGCCGTGGCGCGGCGCAACGAGCGGGAGCGCAACCGCGTGAAGCTGGTGAACCTGGGCTTCGCCACGCTGCGGGAGCACGTCCCCAACGGCGCTGCCAACAAGAAGATGAGCAAGGTGGAGACGCTCCGCTCCGCCGTCGAGTACATCCGCGCCCTGCAGCAGCTGCTCGATGAGCATGACGCCGTCAGCGCCGCCTTCCAGGCAGGCGTCCTCTCGCCCACCATCTCGCCCAGCTACTCCCACGACATGAACTCCATGGCGGGCTCCCCCGTCTCCTCCTACTCCTCCGACGAGGGCTCCTACGACCCGCTCAGCCCCGAGGAGCAGGAGCTTCTCGACTTCACGAGCTGGTTCTGAACGCCGGCCGCCCTCCCGGGAGGTGGGTAGGCGCCCGCGGAGGACTGAGGGAGGCCGGGGGATAGAGGGGGGACGGACGCGGGGCGGCGGGGTCGCAGCCGCCGGGGGAGGTGGCGCAGCCGGGGCTGCCCCGCGTCCCGCGGTACTTACGAGCGGCTCCGCAGCCCGATGCTGCACTGGTCCCGCCGCGGCTCTGATCTCTCTCTTTTATTGTTACAGGACAGTTGCAAAAGGGAAAAAGAAAAAAAAAAAAAAAAAGAAAAAAAAAACCACAAAACCAGATCACACACAGAGAGACAAAAATCCACGCAGAAAAAGGACCTGTTGCGTTTCCAGTTCCCCTGCCGTCGGAGGGCGGTGCGGGCACGTCTCCCGGCGGGCGGGCACAGCGCTGCGCGCCGCGGGGGCGGTCGGGACGGGCGCCCCCGGCCCCGGAGAGCGGCCGGTCTTTGCTCTCCGTCGCACTGGCACGGACTGCGCCCCGGCCGAGAGGGTGTCCGGCGGGGGAGCCCCGGGCAGCGGGAAAGGGCGCTGTGCACCTCGGCCGGCGGAGGAGCTCTTCTTCCTTTTCCTCCTCCTCAGCTGCAAGGCGGCTCATCTCCTCACCTCACCGCCGCCGCGGCCCTTCAGAGACTGGCGTTCATCACCTGTAGACAAAGTTAGTTTCCCGATGTCTGTGGAGATGCTGAAGTTAAGCTATGCTGTACTCAAAGAAGTCCCTGGAGCCCCATCTACCCCCCATCTCTCCGTGCCTCTCCCTCCCCTCGATCCAAGCTTTTCCTCATGTTTCCATCATAGAATGCTTCCAATCTTTTTTTTTTTTGTGAATTTTTTTTTATGAGAAGAAAATCTATTTGTATCTATCCTAACCCGGCTGGGGATATATTAAGCTATTTTTGTACATAAGAGAGAGAGAGATTTATAGAGGTTTTGTACAAATGGTTTAAAATGTGTATATCTTGATACTTTTTTAATATGTAATGCTTATTACCTCTTCATATTTAGACTCGTACTCAACGTTACCTTACAACTGCCATTTTTGTATGTGGTTTTGTAAAGGACTTGGATTTCCTCCAGATGTACTTTAGCACCAATGTGTCTTACTTTATAGAAACTTTGTTAATGTATTAATAATGTCATTAAACAATGTTCAAAGTGAACAAAGTTTATGCAGCTATTGTCCAAACGCAAAACGGTAGCCATTTGTTTTCATATGCTGCCTTTTGGGAAAAAAAAAAAAAGGAAAAAAAAAGAAAAACCAGACAAGCAAACAAACAAACAACCCCCTCCCCCTACACCACTGCCTTTTCTTACTGTTTTATTACAAACTTACAAAGGTCCTGTATAACCCTATTTTATACAAACTAGTTTCGTAATAAAACTTTTTTTAAATTAAAATGATCAGCTGCGTACCGCATGCAATTTTTTTTTCTTTCTGCCATTGACAAGGATGAATGTAAGGACAGAAATGTTAATTGATGTTATACCGGAGCTAAGTTGCATATGAAGTGTTTGTATCTGATGGATGTAACATATATATCTTTATCTATCTCTATATAAATATGCAAAGATCTAGCGCTATCACTATTGTTTTCTTGCCCTTCTGTGTTGCAAATGTGTATCCAAATCAAAAGGCGAGGAGATGATTAATGATTTCACTGTCCTTCCCGAAATCACTGCACATTGCAGAATTCCCCTCAAAGCCCAAGCCTTAAAAAAAGAGGGCGCTCCATCCCGTGTTTCGGCGGTGTGACCCTGTCCTCCTCCGCGACTCTGACCCAACGGGGCAGAAAAACACGGGGGATGACACGGGGCGCTATGCTGCCTCTGCGAAGACAGGGGCTGGGTAAATAAAACCGTCGCGGGGAAGACAGGAAGCGAGAGGAGAAGGGAGATAAAATTAAATAAATAAAGTAGTAGAAATCGGTGGCAGCGTAGACATATTGGTCTTTCCAAACTTGTTATTCTGCCCAAATAGCGTGATCTGCCTGTAAAAGTACCCAATTACCAAGACTCAAAAAGAAAGAAATTGGACTCTTCCCCCCCATTCCTCTTTTTTTTTTTTTTTTGCTAGCCTGCTTCTTGTCAGTTAGCAAGGACGTGACCAGAATTCGTCTTCTTTTCGCCTGGCTCCTGCATCACTTGCAAATTCAGTTTGCGTGCACCAAGCCAAGCGGAAAGCAAAGCGCAAAATGCATCTTACAAAAAAAAGAGCCCCAACAAAGACGGGGGAGAGCCTGTGTGTCGTATGGAGTTAAAAAGAAAAAAAACCTAGTCCGCTCCACTACAAATGTACCGTCGAGTTGTGAGGGATGCGCTATTTTTAAAAAAGAAGAGGAAAAACTTTGGTGGAGGAGCCCGGAATTTTCCCTCCATGTGTGTGTGTATGTGTAACTATACACATATATGTGTATATATATATATATATATATATATATATGCACGGTCGCATATGCACGCACGGACGTTTATACGTGTGTATTTCAATGCATAGTCCTTCCTGCATTGTTTTAAAAGTATGCACGCGTTTGCCCTTTCGCCTCCTCCCCCCACGCCCTGAAATGATCAATACGTGATTTAATCGCGGGGGGGAGCACGGGACACGGTGGGGTCACGAAATCCCTCATTACTTTAGCACAAACACTCATTGTTTTAACCACTCCTGGAACTAGTGTTTAGTTATGAAAATAATAACCGTTATATGCCGCCATCCACTCTCCCTTTACAGCATCTCCCTTTTTATTTATCCACTTTTGCAAGTGTACAGATAAGGTATGCAAAGAAAGTGTAGCGAGTAATTTATAGCTATGAATATAACATTAGGATAATGTTTCATTCTGTTACAAAGGCGAAATTTCTCTTCCTTGTCTAGACAGGTGTTCTTTTTTGCTCACTTCTGAATAGTAAATATCCAGACTCATTAAACTAAAGGCAAAGTTACGCTGTTGTTCCCTACAATGTATAAGACAGGCTCAGAAATTCACCACCTCCTCCCTCCCTTTTCCCCTCAGCCCCCTCCAGAAAGAAAGAAAGAAAGAAAGAAAGAAAACACACACACAATTTTACTGAAGATAGGAAAAGGGCAAAGCAGGATTGGGGTAAATCTCATTACAGCTGCTCTAATCGCTTAGCAACACAAAGCCTTTTCTTGTATTAGCGCGGAGAGCCTTTCAGCGCTGCCTGACAGACAGTATTCAGTTAGCATTAGTAAACTCCATAAACCAGGGACTTCTTTGGGCGCAGTATAAGTTTTAGAACTACTCAGGATTTGGTGGGGGGTGGGGGAATAGGAGCGGAGAGGAGATATGTGTGCAGATGAAGGTTGCTTGGCCACGGATTTATTAATTTATCTACCTGTGTGTTTATTTATCGTAATGCAGGAAAAGTGTCCCGTTAACTAATGCCTCCCCCTGAGTGTGTGCCCCCCCCCCCAAGGCAAGATCCTCGGGAAGCGCTGGGGTAGCACGGCGAGGCCCGCGGAGGTGGGCAGCGCTGCCCCCGCCTCCCCGCACTACGGCCGGCGACATCCGCACCCGGGGAGCCGGGCGGGAGCCGGGCGGGAGCCGGGGGGAGCCTCCCGGCGGAGTGGGGTTTCCCCTCATTCTCCATTCATGTTCACTCACTCCCCATCACTGCATCACAGCCCCTCCTCCCCGCCCCCCCCCCCCCTCCCCCCGTGATGCAA
Organism: Eopsaltria australis; assembly: GCA_034509425.1. NCBI lineage: Eukaryota > Metazoa > Chordata > Aves > Passeriformes > Petroicidae > Eopsaltria > Eopsaltria australis. The sequence goes on along the minus strand of JAVTVJ010000772.1, from coordinate 229,275 downwards.
TCTTATGCCCAAACTTTTTTCCGCACGCGGGAGCAGCGCCGGCCCCGCGGAGCCTCCGCGCACCCCACTCTTACCGCAAAGGTGAAAACGGAGGGGGAAGCCCCCAGGCCCCGTCCCCGGGAAGGACTGTGGGCACCCCTTTGAGCCTCCTCTTACCTTCCCCTCAGGGAGAGGCGCCGACCGGCACCCAGTCCCGCTAGCACTGGCTTTTGGGGAGCCCGGGGGTTCTTTCCCTGTTCTAAAAATCTTTTTTTTCCCCCTCTCTTTTTCCTTTTTTAAAAATTTGTTTGTTTGTTTGTTCCCCCTCCTTCTTTTATTCTTTCCTGCCCCTCCCCGCGGCGCAGGTCCTGCCTTTAGTGTGCGGGCTCGCAGGGGCCGGCAGGGGGGCGGCGGGGGCCGGGCAGGCAGCGGGCAGCGCTGTCCCCGCGCGTGTCGTGACTCAGCCTTTAATCCCGGCAGCGGCGGCGCGGCGGGGGCCCGCGGGACTCAGGGGCGGCGTGCGCCCGCCGCAGCTGCCGCCTGCCCGCCCGCGCTCCCGCTCCGCGCCCCTCCGCGCTGCCCGGGGCCGGCAGCACGCGAGGGGAGCGGGCACCTGCCCAAGGCGAGGCGAGGCGGGCACACGGGACGCCCTGGCTCGCCGCTCCATGATGCAGCGCGTATTACTCAGTGCATTCATGGATTAGTTCGACTTGGAGTGTGGGGCGATCCCGCGTCTCCCTGCTCCTCGCCTCTAGGAAAGGGGAGCAGGGAGAAGCGCCCCTCCCCTCCCCTCGGTTCGTCCCAGCGCGCAGCAACTCCGAGCTCCCAAGCGAGCGAGCTCTTAGCGTGTCAGGCCGCACAATGCGGGGCTAATTCCTGCTGCAAAAGGCAAGTGGTGAAAAATCAATCGCAGGCTTTATACAATCAAAAGGGATGATGGGTTGGGGTGGCGATTTTTTTTTAAGTTCCCTGCCTCAGTCTGAATTTCTCCTGCTCCTTACCCCCATCCTATTAATAATCCCATGCAGGCGATTGCAGACCGAGGTAAAGCTATAATTTGTATGCGCCTGAAGATTAATTTCCCCCATGTACCAACTCAACGGCATAGTTATCTCTTTAACAGGGTAAACAGTTTGGCTCCATTGTCGGGTTGCCAAGACCGCCTTTTGAGAAAGGGAGCCCGGCTAGCCTCTGATCAAACTCCAAGGTTAGTTAAAAGACAAAAACAGCTGAAAATCATGAATAATGCTGTTTCCCCGAGCCCAGTGTAGTGCAAGCGCACATTTCAATGCCAGAGTATTTTGTTATGCTGCTCGCCTAAGTCAGAATTTCACAGAAAAGGCAGAGAAGAAAAGCTCCAACAATTAGAGGGGGCCTGTCAGAAAACATTAACGCCTTCCTCGCCCAGCCTGTCAAGCGTGCTGGAAATAAAAAACGGGCATAGCGAATTGTACCTCCACCCTCCGGAGCTGCAGGAGGGAGAGGGAGGGGGGTTTAGGGACAGAGAAGTAAAGACAGAGAGATAAATGGACAGGCCCAGGCAGTTAATAGTCCCCCTCGGCTTTGCAGTTCATCCAAAAGCTGGAAAAAGAAGGGGAAAGGACCTGCAGCTGGATGTTCTCGCTTGATATTCATCCTTCTGTTTCATGCTCCTGTCACGATCCGCTCATAGGAGCGGGGGTCGTGATGGTTCGTTACTTTGAATCTCAGAGTGCAAAAGAAAACAGGGACAAGTATTTTTGCTTAAATCAAAATCAAAAAGCACTTTATTGAGTGCCAACAACACGCTTATGCGATAGAGGAGAGAGAGAGAAGAAAGAGAGAAAGAAAAAAGGAGGGGCATAGCTACCACGGCACGACGAAGTCCTCGTTGTCCGGATCCGATGGATTCGTCTCGTCCGTAGGGAGATCTCATAGGGGTACTTTTTGAGAGTCTCTTTATAGTCTTTTCGAAAGCGGGGGGCAGGTAAGCAAGAGATGAGGCAATCCCTCCAGAGACGAGGGGCAAGTAGCCAGCAGGTGGGGAGTAAGGCCCATTGTTTTAGAGTACAGGTGCAGCTGTACAGGACATATAGTTCGGTTCTTTCCATTCCGGTAGCCGGGAGAATGCGGTTCCCACAGGCATGTACCAACACGCTTCTGCAGCACAGCTCAGCAGCACAGCTCTGCTGTACACCTGGGCACCTGGCAGGCACCCCATCAAGATCTGACTGGACTTCTATTGTGCAAAAGTCCTTTTTCCCTCTTAGGGTCTCTGGGTTTTCGGCCTCTGCTTCTGTCGATGGTCGTGAGGCAGATAGGGATTTCCGTCCAGACTCTTACAGCTCCAGAATTATATTTGCTCTTAGGACCATTGCACACACACTCATACTGTCCCTCTGCACCTTCAACCTTTTCCTGCAGCAGCCCTTCTGAGCACACGAGGTACCTGGTGAAAACAGCAGCCCAGCAGAGCTGTTACCACTTTCTGCTCTCTTCTCCCTCCAGCCACATTTCTAAGTTCCCATGCCTGTGGCCATGCAAGTGTCCAGTGTGGCCAACCTGCAGCTGGGCTGAAGGATCTCATGTCAGAGAAGCTATGCTTATGTATAGCACCAGAGCTATCTTACTCTTTAGAATTTTAAGGAAAATGTGTCTCAAATGTACAGCTTTAACTAGTCAGATCAACAACCCATATGCTTGAGTCCTTTTCCCTAGTTAAATACCTATTGACAAGGACACTAAAATATTTAGCGTTTCTCCTGCACTAATGTTGATTTCTGTAAGTGAACATCTAGACTTTGACTTTCCTGGCCAAAGCAGTTTTACCAGTCATTTAAATAACAAGAGAACTCTGGTTCTTCTCTTCCTGTGAGCAAAACCTCAGACCATCACTTAAATACGTTTTTTTCTTTTGCCCTTGTTGCCTTTGTTGTCTCATAGCAAATACATATATATGTTAATAACTGATGAGGAGCAGATCAGCACTGTGCAGCTTCTATATTCAGCCTTCTGCTGGGTGGGAAAGAGTGGGGGTGATTGCTGTGCATTGTAGTATTCATATGTAGGTTGAAAAAATGAAATTCCAGCAAAATACAAAGTGACTGAAGGAAAAGAGCATCTCCAACCCTCCAATCTGAGGTGTTCTAGGGGTTATATCTGTAAATGGATACGGCAACACAGTTCAAACAGCACGTAATAGACATCAGACTGTCCATGGTAAGAGAGCTGTGTGATTCCTACATATCCTGCGGGGAAGAAACTCTAACCTTGGGGATGGGAATCCCAGCCCTCCACCCCATGCACACCCTGGAGCAGCACAGTGCATTCAGGCAAAATGGTACTTGCTGCTCTCCTTCAGAGAAGGCAGGGACCTCTGTGGCTTTGGAGCCAGATTTGTCCCTTGAAGGATGTAAGCAAAAGAAAAGCTTTGGGACTTTCATTGGCTCTGACACTTCTGTCCTGGAGAAACACAAGCAACTGGTAGGAGAGGGGAGAAGTTTCAAGAGATACTTTTTCTCTCTCTATCTGGCTACCTGGTACTTACTGTTCTAATTACAGAGGGGTAAGATGGGTAAAAATGCAGACATGGGAAATTACAGGCATTGATCCTGGACTAAAGCTATCTAGATTCACTGCTGGCTATGACTTTGCCCTGACTCAATCCACTTTAGCCTGAGATCCACAAGTGCTAAACAGAGAGCATAAGTAGTTCCTCACAGGTGCCCGGGGATTTGCAGCATTGGAAGAACATGAGAGAACTGGCAAGAGAGAGGGGGTCTCTGATCCAGACTCTGCTTTGTGCAAGGTGCTGTGGGGAGAGCCAGTGCATACTAATAGCCTGCCTTATTTTTCTGGGGGACAGACAACAGATGTTTCCTTTTATCCCACTGCAAACAGGATTCAATGCAGTTTTTTGTCTTCACCTACTACCCAGAAAAGGACAGTTATGTATCCTAAAACATCAGAATAAATATCTGTGTGTTGTCCAATATCTTACCTGTAAGTTGCTTAGGAATAAAATTCCTTTGAAAATGTCACCTAACAAACCATGTATTTCAATCTTCTCTTAGACCCTGTAAACAAATATAGCAGTCAAGTTGCAAAGTTCTCTGCTGGTTACTGCTGCTTTGCACAAACATGTAGCTTTCCTGCTTTTTGCTTCTATATATGCCCAACAGCATTGGGGAAAGAAAGGTAAACTTCCCAAAGACCCCCTATAACCAGTCCCAGTGGCATAATCCAGGCCTTTGCTATAGGGGAGGGGAATTGTCTTCCTAAATGAAGCCCAAACTCATTTGGTCCAATTTCACAGAAACAGATCACAGAAAGAGCACAGGTTCCAGTTTTGGGATGGGGTCCCCCTCCCTCCCCACCAGCCACACCACTCTCTTGCTCACTCTCCCCTCCTGCTGCTGGTCACAGCTTGGAGCTATTTTAATTTGCACTTGCTGGACTGGTAGGGCTATATTTGTCTGGAGTAGCAAAGGAAAAGCTCCATATTAGTAAAGTGTGAAATGCAGTTTTGACTGAAAAGGGAAGCCATTTCAACATGATTATACCGTGACAGTGCAGATTAAAACCCTGCTATATGGTCTAAGACAGGTTTGTTCTTACTTTCAGGTAGCAACGCATTACTAATTAAGTAGTGATGACATTTCCAAAGGAAAAAGAAAAAAAGAATAAGAAAAGCCACCTGTATGTGAAATAAAGACAGTCAAGAGAAGGGACGACATCAATCGGTGCTCATAATAGTGGAAATCAGCTCCCTTTTATCATTGTGGTTTGCTTTGAATAGGAGAGAATTTGTTTGATTTGTTATTGAGTAAACAATAATTAATGTGTGCACTTGTAGATGTGAACACGGTGCTCCTGAAAGGCACCCAACTGACAGTGCGGGAGACCAAAGGATTGCATCATATCCAGGAAAAACACAGCCTGGGCAGCAGCACAGAGAGGTTCCCCACCCTTCTTTGCCAAGGGCCTGCAAGAGGGTGATGGAGGTTTTCCTGAGCAAGGCAGGAAGCCAGCCTGCCTCTTAAGTGGCAGTCACATTTGAGCACTGTTATAAATGAATCAGCCAATTTTATGATTAAAGAGAATTTATTAAAAATCAAAGTATAAAATTAGAAAAAGAGCCACGAAGCAAAAGCAACGCTGAGCCAGGCGATTGGCATTGGGGTGAACTGAGTCCGAAACCCTGTCAGTTCGAACCTCACTAGTTCTCCACTGTGGTTTCCATGAGGTGTCTTTTTATACCTTTTTTCTTCTTTGTTAATCTTGTCTTCTCAATACAACAGTGTAGTTTTTTCCTGTCTTTCCACCCTGTCTGACAACTGTAGCGGTGGTTCCAAACCAGGAAAGACGAGGACTTCCGGTGGCATGTTCCACAGACCGAGAGTTTCCCCCTGAAGCTCCCAGAGGCAGTGGTTTGGACCACCAAGCCACGAACCCCAAGTTCCTGCTATTGGTTCCTTGATTTGTCTGTTATGTTTCCCCGTTCTGGGAAATTCCCTGTCACTCCCTTGTTCATTCGTTGTTCTCTCTTCCCCCTCCCCTCCCTAAACCCCATTCGGCAATGTACCCCGGCCCCTCCCATGTATTGCCCCTTTGCCCTCAGTTTATTGGATGTTGTTCCTCCCTTAAATACCCATGTAATGAGCTGTTCTGGGCTCTTGGTCCCTGTGCTCCCTTGGGGGTAATAAACCTACCGAATTCACACACTAAGAGCCCTCCTTCTCTGGGAGTTCTTTGCTATCTCGCCGTGCTCTGAGGGCAACATCTCCCCAGACTGAACGCGGACCAGCGGTGCCCATCGTCGGCTCACCAGGGAAGCCTTCCAGAACGCGAACGGCCTCCCAGGTTCACGCTAGCGCTCTGCCGCCGGTACCGGGGCGGGATAAAGCAGGGAACGTAACAGACGACAGTTCCTGAAATCAGTAGTCGATTTTGCTGAGGGAATGACTTTCTTGCGATGTAAGTTATTTATTGTATATACACACATGGAATCCATATCCTGGATCCATATTCTTCTTTATACACATGTAGAACACACATCCTGGAGCTCTGCCAGATGAGGAAGTCCCACGAAATGTTTATCTGTGAACATATCCTGGAGCTATGCCAGATGAGGAAGTCCCATGAAATGCACAATTTTTGGCGACCACCTATATCTACAAACAACTGGAACTGTCTCTTAACATCAGGAAGGCTCAACAATGGAGCAGCTATAAGCATCTCCTTTAATTCTCTAAATCTTTCTTCGTCTTGTTCTGTCCATTTTATTTTCTCGGTAGTTAGTTTCTCATATAAGAACTTCATCTTCCCACTATACCCTTCAATCCACTGTCTACAATACGCTAAAAGTCCCAATAGCTGCCTAACTTCCTTTTTTGTCTGTGGAGGGGGTAATGCAATGATTCCAGCTACTCTTTCGGGGTCTAATTTCTTTCTTCCTTTCGTGATCCAGTGTCCTAGATACTTGACCTCTGGCTCCGTAAACTGTAACTTTGATCTTGATACCTTTAATCCTTTTTTCCTTAGGACATTTAATAATGCTATGGTGCTTGCCCTTAGGTCTTCTTCCTTTGGACCAGCTATTAATAGGTCATCAACATACTGCAAGAGTTTGGTGCCTTCTACTGGCACAAATTGACTTAATAACTGTTCGAGTGCTTGCCCAAACAGATGGGGAGCCTCTACAAACCCCTGTGGTTAAGATGTCCACCTAAATTGTTGCTTCCTATTCGTTTCAGGGTCCTCCCACTGAAAGGCAAAATAATCCCGGCTCTCTTCAGCCAATGGACAGGTCCGAAAGGCATCTTTCAAGTCAATTATGCTATACCAGGTGTCTTTAGGAGAAATTAGGTTTAAAAGGGTATATGGATTTGCTACTACAGGGAAACGTGTTCTTGTTCTCTCATTTATAGCTCTTAAGTCTTGCACTAACCTAAAGCTTCCATCAGTTTTCCGTACAGCTAAGATAGGCATGTGTCGTGGGTTGACCCCGGCCAGGGGCCAGGTGCCCACTCAGTCACTCTATCACTCCCCCTCCCACTGGGAGAGGGGAGAGGATAATATTGAAAAAGACTATCAGGGTGAGTAAAGGCAGTTTTATTACAGTGGAGAAAAAAAAAAATAGAACAAGCAAGTTGAAAGTTGCGCGCGCAAGAGCAAGAAGAGAAAACAATCAATCTCTACTTCCCATCAGCAGCGCTGTCCGGACACTTTCTGGGAAGCAGGGCTCCAGCACACGTGATGGTTGCTCGAGGAGGCAAACATGGACAAGTCCCGAATGCCTCCCCCTCCTCCTCTCTTCCTTCCCTTATATATCTGAGCTGATGTCATATGGTATGGAATATCTCTTTGGCTGACTGGGGTCAGCTGGCCTGCTGGTGTCCCCTCCCAGGATCTTGCCCCCCCCATCCCCTTCAGTGGGGGAAGGAATGTCACAGGGACAGCACAGCTTGGCAGTAGCCAAAACACTGCTCTATTATCAACACCAGCTACCAAAGCAAAGTACAGCAGTGTAAGGCCTGTGAGCTTTACCCCAGTCAGACCCAATACAGCATGTTATGCCTTGACATGCACAGTTCCAAAGTTCCTCTCTCCACTAATCTGTCTATCACAGGTTTTAATCCCCTCCTTCCTTCCATGGAAATGGGATACTGTTTAATTCTAATTGGATCCTCTGGCCTCTCTATTTCAATGGAAATAGGTTCCATCTCCAACCTTCCAGCTTCTTCCTGGGTATACCAGACTTTGGGATAAATCTTATTCTCATCTTTTTCAGTTAATACATACATACTTACTACTAAATCTGGTCCTTGTACTACCAGATTTATTCCTAAAGCAACAATTAAATCTCTTCCTAACAGATTATAATCTGCTTCTTCAACTAACAACATGTTCCCTAAACAAATTTTTGTTTCTGACTCTATTTCTACATATTTGATAACTGGGACTTGGAAGGGTTCCCCTTTAGCCTCTATTACCATCATTGTGTCTTTGCTTTGTTTGCACCCTCTTGGTAGTTTCTGGACTGTGGAATGTTCAGCCCCTGAGTCAACTAGAAAGGATATTTCCTCCTTTTGGGGTCCTATTTTTAATTTTATCAAGGGCTCTTTAGATGTCCTGGACCCTAAAATAAAAAGCCCCTGACATCCCTAGTCTTCTTGAAAAATCTTCTCATCCTTTATTCTTTTTCTGCACTCCCTTTTCAAATGTCCCTTCTTCTTGCAGTAATAGCATTCAGGGGGTTCCCTTTTATCCTCAGTTATCTTTCTTTGTGGGACCGGTTGCCTTTTTTGGTTTCCATGGGTATATGCTGACTCCACAAGGCTTTGGGGACGTTCCAGTTTTTAAACTTCCCTAACGGCTGCAACCCAAACTTTCGCTTTAGTCCTCTGTTTCTCTTCATCTCTCCTCACATACACTTTTTGAGCCTCTTTCAATAATTCTTGTAACCCCCTTTCTTGCCAGTTTTCTAATTTTTCTAGCTTTTTCCGTATATCTTCCCATGATTTTGCTACAAATTGAATTTTTAATAATACCTCTCCTATTTGAGAATTTGGGTGTATTCCTGAATAAACTTGCAGGCTTTTTTGTAACCTTTCTAACCATTCTGTGGGGGTTTCGTTCTTCCCCTGGTATTCTCCAAATACTTTGTTAATGTTTTGCCCTCTGGGGACTGCCTCCTGGATCCCTTGTATAATAATATTCCTTCAGTCTATAATATTTCATCTGCCCTCTTCCGTTTGAGCACTCCACTCGGGTGTTTGGTTTGGCCATTTCTGATCTCCAGGCAAACCTTGTGGGTTTCTGTGTTCCCACTCACGCATCCCAGCCTGTCTGATCATCTCTCTCTTCAGTATTAAATAGGACCCTCAGTATTGCATGCATGTCTTCCCAGGTATATATACTAGGTCCCAGAAATTGGTCTAACTGGTCTGATACCCCCAGGGGATCATCCATTAATTTTTCCATCTCCTTTTTAAAGGCTCTGACATCTCCCGTATTAATGGGCACATTTACATATCCTATAATTCCCAGAGCAGTGGGTATTTCCCTTAACGGGAGAAGGTTGTGCCCCTTTTTCCCTTCCTCTTCACTTTCACTATCTTCATTACAAATCTTTTATTTTACTTCGCGTTCTCCTTGCGGGGCGGGGGGGAATATTCACTTGCGACAGGAGCAGCCGAGCCCGCGGCTTCTGCAGTCGGGGGTGGGGCCTGGGTCGTCCGTGCTTGTTCAAGCGGCGGTGGGAGCACTGGGAGTGTGTGTGGGGGTGCGTGTGCCAGCTGGGGCTCAGGCGGAGGCATTAGATACGGAGGGGGGAGATTGTCTAGCGGATCCCAGGCCTCGCCTTTTGATCTGGTTACTTTCCTGGTTTTTACTGTAAATAACCCAGCTGCCAATTCCCCCCACATCTTTGCATAATCCTTCTCCTTTTGGTCCCGCTGTTCTTTGTTATTTACATAAATATTTAGGGCGCGACAGGTCCACTGCTCATATGTTCCAAACATGGGCCAAATTAAGTGGCTCCTTATCTCTTTCCCCCTCAAACTTCCATGCAATAATGAATCATTTTTTCTTTAGATTTTCCTTCTGTTGAGGGAAATCCTTCCCAGTGTTCCAGCATTATTCCCAGCGGACTATCCCAGGGAATTTCTGGTAGATTACTCTCCTTTTCTCCTAAGGTTTTTTTCCTGGGTCCCCCCCGGGTTTTGCTTTTCCTTTGTCCCATTTTTCAAGGTGTTACGCTCTGACCCTTTAATTGTGTTTTCCTTCGGGGACTATGATACCTTGCGGGAGACCGGAAATGTGCCTATCCAAGACTCCCTTTCCTTTCCGGGTTTGTGCTGCGTTTCGCTCAGTTACACCTTTACAAACCCACTCTCAATGGTGCTTTTTCACACCGTGTTCCGTTAATTTTTTTGGATTACTGTTCCAGTCACCAGCGGAGGTCCGTCCATGTGGTTCTTATCCGGTAAAAGCTCCCTTTCTATTTCTCTTTACTATTCTCTCCCCTGGACCTTCCCGGTCCTAGGCACAGAGGGCTTACCAGTTTCTCAAGTTCCTGAGAACGTCCCCTTCCCTCTAGCCTTCCTGTGGCTGAAGTCCGAACTTTTCCCGAGTTTCAGATTTGACGTGTGTAATGAGTTTCCCGTCAGATTCGCTTCCCCCGTGACTGACCAGGACCCTCGCGGGACACCGGAACTGCGGTTTTTGGGGTCCACTCTTTCTTCGTGATATTATCACGTCTCATACACATGCTCAGCCACCCTCATTCAACCCGCAGTACTTACGGACCCTTTTCCTGCGTGGATCTCCGTGCACGTAGAATTTTACGAATGAAAAAAATGCACCGCGGTTCCAAGGGCCGTTCCCTCTAAGTGTCTTTGGGAGCTCCGAGCTCGTTCCTCTTTCCCCTTTTGCTTGTGGCTTTTATCTTAATTTGCTGTTCGGAATCCAACTGGTTCTGTTGGCTCTCCCCTGCCGTCAGGCCGCTAAATTAGCGGGGCGCCTCCTGATCAGAGGGGGAAACCGCAGAACCGAGATTTGGATCACGTCGGGGTCACCAAGTTTGTTATAAATGAATCAGCCAATTTTATGATTAAAGAGAATTTATTAAAAATCAAAGTATAAAATTTGAAAAAGAGCCACAAAGCAAAAGCAATGCTGAGCCAGGTGATCGGCATTGGGGTGAACTGAGTCCGAAACCCTGTCAGTTCGAACCTCACTAGTTCTCCGCTGTGGTTTCCATGAGGTGTCTTTTTATACCTTTTTTCTTCTTTGTTAATCTTATCTTTTCAATACAACAATGTAGTTTTTTCCTGTCTTTCCACCCTGTCTGACGACAGTTCCTGAAATCAGTAGTCGATTTTGCTGAGGGAATGACTTTCTTGCGATGTAAGTTATTTATTGTATATGCACACATGGAATCCATATCCTGGATCCATATTCTTCTTTATACACATGTAGAACACACATCCTGGAGCTCTGCCAGATGAGGAAGTCCCACGAAATGTTTATCTGTTGACATATCCTGGAGCTATGCCAGAGGAGGAAATCCCATGGAATGCACAATTTTTGGCGACCACCTATTTCCGGCATTTGTGCTTTCTCTCAACTTCAGTAAAATGCTGCAATCTTAATTTTAGCACGAATTATTTTGTAACATATACCACAAGCACAAACTTTAGTGTCTCTCTGTACTGGAGATCTTGGCTTTCACATCTCAGGGGATATAGCAGCAAATTATGGTAGAAACAGCTGGCACAAAACCCACAGTCCTGCCTACATCCATGTGGTAGTTTGAGAGCAAATCAGTGAGAGACTCCAAGTCAGAACTACAATTTAATAGAAAAATTAAAATAAATGCAATAGTACAAAAACACTGACAGAGTCAGAATACAACCTGACACCCTGTCGGTCAGGGTGTTGGTAGCAGTCCAATTAGATGGTGGCTGCAGTCCTCTGAGAGTGATAGATGTGGTTCTGTTGAAGCAGTGATCCTGTGGAAAGGTGTAGTTCTCCTCTGAAGGTCCAGTGGTGGTGTAGAAGGGTCTGGTCTTCCTCTGGGAATCCAGTGGAAAAGCTGACTCGTGGTGTTTCAAATTCCAGATTATATCCAGATAGGGATGCTTGGTTGCTCACCCTGGGTGGAGCATCTCATAATGGGATGATGGAGTTTTATCAGTGGGACTCAATAGCCCATTAACTGGAGCCATTAGGGATGAGCTAAGTGCCCCACCTGGCTCCAACAGCTGGCCCATTAGAAGACATGCCCTGGGGCCATCAGGGATGAGCCAGGAATCCTGCCCCACCTGGCCCCAAAATCCCATGAAGATGGTGATAGAATACATACCATTGTAACCGAAGACATTGTCCACTACTGTGTCTCTGTGGGATAGCAGTAGCTTTAAGACAATAAATGGAATAATATCAGACAGTTGGTTTACAAGCAAAGGGTCATTTTAACCACTAATAACCAGCCCTCTGAGACTTTCAGATGAAGGGCATTCTTTAAAGACCCAAGACTTTTACTTGAAGTTTCTAAGCATTATATGTGTATATATTCCTCCATGCCATACAGACTCCATTTGGAGCAGCTGATCCAAAGGTCTGAAAAACAGGCAGTGGGACAGAGTTTTCTTCATCTTGTTTTAAGTTTCATACCTAACCCCATTTTAGGTTACTCTAATGCATATCATGTGGGCCTGCCTAGTTATGAGCCCTGACTTAGTGTCCTGGGTTAGGCCAGAGGGGTCAAAATCTAGGAAGTGATCTGGGCTGCAGGAATGCAGGAAGAAATACAACTTCCTTCCTGCGAGAGAGAGAGCCAATAATCAGGTAGTTTTAAGAATTGATAGGTAGGTAAACCAATTAAAAAGTTGGTCCTCCTTCAAGGAAAAAACCATATATAAGCAGAGACTTTCTGACGCTCTTCCTCTTTGGACCTGCTGCTGCTGTGTGGAGAGGAGCAGCTCCTGCTTCTCTCACTGGTAAGGCCCCCCCCTACCTCCTTCCGAAGGAGGGATGGGGGGGGGGAAGGGAGGTTTTACGGCAGCCATGCCGCTGCAGCCGGGCAGGCATGGGGGAGGAACGGCTGGAATCTTCAGCAGATACAGCTCAGCCGGTGTGCCAGCTACACGAGAGGGAGAGCCAGGCCCCTGCTCCGGGCCAGGCAAGGACCAGGCCGGACTCCATCCAGCTCGGGCCAGGCCCTGCCCTGTCACCCCAGGCCTAGATGGCCCCAGCAGGCCGAGCCAGCTTGGCCGAGCCAAGCAGAGACTCTGAGAGCTTCTGGCATTCAGCTCAGACCTGTTCAAGCAGCCCGGCAAAGAGCACGTGATCCTCACACTGCCGGAGAGAGAGAGAGACAGAAATTAACTCTCTCCATGCCTGGACTAAACTCACAGACACCCATCCTTCCTCGCAGAGAGAGGAACGAGTGAGGACATCTACAGAAATGCAGCGCAGAGACTTTACAGTCAGTGAGGAAAGCAGAACTGATACCTAGAGGGAGGTGCATGGGAAGTTGCTTCAAGAGTGAAGCTGAAAACTCTTTTGGAGAACCATGGTTGGGGACTGAGCTAATAAATTCTCTGTAATATATGAAGATATAGTCCAAAGGGGATGTGAGGTTCTTATTGCAGCCAATGAACTGAAATACCTAAGTACAGACAAGTAAGTGTTGAAAAAGTACAGCCTGATGAGAAACTAGAACCAAGAGAGAAGAGAGGCTGTGACTCAGAGCCCTGGTCCCGGGGAGAATGCTAGAGAACCTGAGTTGTCAAGAGAACCTGTGTTGCTCAGCACAGAAGAAGGGATTTTCTTTGTTGCTGCAATTGAACTGGGCATCCTTAAAACAGGTACCCTGTAGACTGTTCATAACCCACCATAGTGGCTGTGGGAAGGCTACTGGTGTGGGAGAGATCCACCATTAAGCTGGACTTTACTCCGGGCGGCGGTTAATGGTGAGGCAGAAGACCCATAAAAAACTGTATTTTTCTTACAGAAGATCCATGGTGTAAGCAAAAGAAACTTCTCTCCCTGAATGAACTAGAACAAGAGCTGTTTCTGAGGTGGTAAACTGACTGGAGGTCAAAGTGTTGTCTTTTGTATGTTGTCAGAGAGAATGAAATGGAGAGGTGGGGAAGGAGGGGTGGTCTGGGGAGTTTGTTCTGGTTTTTTTCTTGAGTTTTTTTTTCTTTTTTCCCTTTGTCTTAGATATATTAATAAAACTTCTTTGTACTTTATAAAGTTTGAGCCTGCTTTGCCTACTCCTAATCCTTATCTCACAACAAGCAATCAAGTAAATTTAGGTAAGTGTGCTGGCATTTAGCCACAAACCTGAATAAGCAAACTAAAACCACGACACTTAGAAAGGAGACTTACAGTGCCTGTACTGTCAAACAGGAGGTACTGTCAAAAAAAAAAAAAAAAAAGAGGCACAACTTCCATATTTCCAGAGTATCACTTCCATCTCTTCCTGGCTGTGTTGCTGCTCATATGAACTCAAGAGTTTCATGTGGTTCTCACAGATTTTGCATGCTCGATGATTTGAAGTTGGAATTCAGCAGCCAATTAAGGTTCTAGACATATGTATGTCCATGCATGAGCCTGGCAGCACATTATACTTTCTGTTCTCAGTTATTTGCTTCCTTCTCTTCTAAATCTTTGGCCTCCCACTTCTCATATCTGAGGCTGCACCACCTTGAGAGTTATGCCTGAACTAGCTTCTAGGGTAAATACCCATTTGCAAACATCTTCATGTAGACATTCTCACATCTCTCACTAGCACAGTATATTGATGTTGGAGTTTGGATCTAGTTTTTTTTGGTATTTTCCTCAGGAATTTTTCTCACATGGGTTGCTAAGGGACTAATGACTGGGCTAATGGCTGAGTACTTAAGAGAACAAAACACAGGGCTAGGGCCTCTCTCCTTGGCAGGGTGGGGCAGAATCACTCTCATGGCAGCAGGGCCTGACAACGGCGAGATTTTGGGACTGAAAAAAAGCAAGGGCGGGGGGAGGGCTGTCTCTTGCTCGGGACCCTCGGAGCTGGATGGTTGGAGCTGCTGCCTGCTAAACCCACAGCCACTGAGAAGCCAGCACGGAGCTTCCGGTCTGTCTGCTGTGAGTTTTTGCCTCTACCCCCATCGGGAGCCGAGCTGCCTGCCACCAGCCTGTCTCTCCCCCGCTCCTCCACGCCGCTCTGAGTTTTTTCGCTACATTGTAGCGGGGCTCCCCCTGCACGTCGGGACCTCTTACCGTCCCAGCTCCCTGTGTCCGAGGATCCTGCTGCGGCACCGGCACCAGCTGCCCCCCGAGGGTCTGTGGAACAAAGGCTCTCCTCCATCCCTCCCTGCCTCGGACAGCCGCCATTGCCGTATGCTACCTGAGCTCACGCTGGAGCGCCCCCTGCAGCCACTGGGGAGTCATTACACCCAGAGTGCCCCCTGCAGCCATCAGGAACCACCGCACCCGGAGCGCCCCCTGCAGGCTGTGACTGGAACTGCACCAAAAGGGGAAAGGTGCCTGAGGCCAAGCAGGCTGCCACTGGGTTTCTGGTTCTGTTTGTTGGTTAACGCCATAGCTGTTGTTATTTGTTAGCTTTGTTTTAGATATTAGTAAAGAACTGTTATTCCTATTCCCATATCTTTGCCTGAGAGCCTCTTGATTTGAAATTTATAATAATTTGGAGGGAGAGGGGTTACAGTTTCCCATTCCAAGGGAGGCTTCTGCCTTCCTTAACAGACACCTGTCTTTCAAACCAAGACAATTGAGAACAAGTGTGGGTTAGAAGGAGACCAGCAAACCAAGAAGAAAGCACAGATAATGCCTTCAGAAGCATCTAATAGCAAATACTACCTACCTGAATCCCAAATCCCCCTGGTCTTCACAAAGGCTTGGTTTCTGCCCCTTAGGGACTTGCTGGTGAGGATGGTGGCCAACTTCTCCTGCCTCTGAGGCCAGAAAACCTGTAGAAAATAATGCTGGATAAAAATGCTGGCAATTGTCTCTTTGGCAGAAAGAAGGATGGCATGGACCTGCAGTGTCAGAGGATGCAGTGCAAGATGCTGTGGCAGAAAGTCACAGAAATCCTGACAGGGAGAGGGGTCTCTACCAAACAGCAGTGCTGTATACGGCACAAAGCAGGGTTCTGATGGGCAAAATGTGAGCATATAGAAAGAGCAATGCTGAGCAGATCCTCTTGACACCCAGGCAGTGCCAGCCCCAGGAGCTCCCCAGGGCTCCTGCAGGTCCCTCTCCCTGTCTTCATGCATATGTCACAAGAGATGTGTTCATGCAAGTAGAGAAGCTTGTGGAGAAGGCTGGCAGGAGTGTGAAACAAACACAGGAGGATGACGGCTTTATCCTGAATTCACCTACTTGGTCTATTCCTGAAGGCAGATGTATTTTCAGATATATTTTCACCTTCTCCAACACCCTGTGGCAATTGCTGTGAAGAGATTACAATGTACAGACAAACAGAAATAAAATAGATGCTGGAGAAAGCAGTGAGCAAACCTCCTTCCCTCCTCCCCTGCTCCAAGTTTAATGTCAGAAGACCACTGCAGCCTCAGGGCAGGTGATGAGGACAATGACAGATCCAAGAGGGGCACTTTGCTCAGTCTGGGTTGTCCCTTGGCTTCTCTGCATGGCAAACCCCCATCTTCCTGGCACGTCACTTTTAGTTACCACTACTCCTCTCTCTCTTTGTGGGGAACTGCTACTGACCAATGCAGCATTTATAAATAGAACAATATTTAATTAACACAACAGTAGGCCAGACTTGTTGAAATACTTCCCAGACAGCAGGCAAGAGTCCTGACAAGGAGACTATTATGGGAATTTTAATGAATCCTTCCAGAGTGGGACAGCTTCCATACACCTACATTGCAATGACTAATTTTGTTTGTGAAAATTGTATTGGTAAATGATGCAGAGTGACAATAACGTTGGGGACCAGCAAACTGAATAAAGTCACTGGGTGATTGTGAAATACTGCCTACAGACAGAGCAGAGTGCTTACTAAATGCAGTGCAGTCATGGGTCTGAGTGCCCAAAAGCCCAGCTACAAATGGAGTTTGCATAAGGCAGGCAAAGAAGCAATTAAATAACCCAAACAAGGATCTAGCTGTGCCAGATGACACCACAGCATGAAAAAAAGCAGGGGCTGAACAACTACTTCTGTGAGACATGACCAGGAGCATATGCCTTATTAACACCACGGTTAAATGCATGCCTGCTAGCTGCTGCTGCTGTAATTGAGACCACTCACAGATATCCTTGACATCTCCCTTTCTAAGAAAACAGGAAATTAAAATTGTCTGCCCCAGTGATGGGCCTGTGTAATGCCCACCTATGATACAGCAGCCTACTTCTTCTAACAGGGATGTGAGAAATGTGAATCAGGGGGCACTGGAAGGACAAGGTGTACAATGTCAGTGCATTCCCTTGAGCTCACCTCCTCCTAGCTCTGTAAACTCTTCTTGCTCCTCTAGCAGAGACATTCTACACCATCAGTAACCCAGTGGCTGTAATCAATAAGTACTAAGGAGCTCAGAATTTCAGAAAGAGCTTTTTCTCCTTAAAAATCTTAAGAAACAAAGATTCAAGAAAGACAGTCTACGATGACAAATGGGCTTTTGAATTTTCCAGTTCAGCTGTCCACTGCTGTGCTGTATGGACAGTAGCCAGCAAAGGACTCTCTGCAGGCCCTGTTCTTCTGACTTCATTTTTATACATCTGTTATACACCCCAAAGATCGAGATTTTAATGAATGGATTCAAGATATGCCTTATCTTTCCAGGGAGTCTGGGCACCACCAGTTTTCTTCTCTAATTTTGCCATTTTCTCTTCCTTACAGGCATGTTGCATTTTTTTCTGGAGTACAACAAATTAGGTGAATGCACATTGACTACTGAAATGTTGCAATGCAATCCAAACAAAACAGTGTTGGAAGGTGAGCTTGGAATGGAAGGCTATGCTAGAATAGTAAGAAGAGTAGTCAAATAAAGGTTTTGGTGCAATACTTCAAAAATTCAGGAGCAAAATCAGCTCTGAATTGTTGGGCTTGACAATGATATACAGAGCTGACAAAGAAAGTCAACAAAATTATTGCTGAAAACTTCAGTAACACAAGGATTTCACAGAATTGGAATCAAACTTTTCAAACTGCTCACCATGAGCTTTGGTTTGCTGAGGAAAAGATACGAGGAAGGAGAGGATATACTCTTTCTACTGCTACAGATGCTGCATTCAGAGGTGCAGGTTGCAAGAACATTGATTAATTTTTATCCACATGCATCTGTTTCCTGTTGAATTCTTCCTTTTGGATAATGTGGAGTCTTGCCTGTCAGATTAACGCAATGCTTCACCCTCCAGACAAAAGTGCTGGCCTCTGAAAAATCCATCTAGAGCACACCTATGTAGCTGCTGTGGAAGTGTCCTTGGAGATCCCAGGGGGAGATGACTTAGAAAAAGAGAAAGATCACTGGTGGAGAAATTCTGAAGGGGCTGGGTACCCCCTGGAAAGTGGAGTGACCATGGTTTAACCCAGGACAAACCAGAGTAGCCACTGCTGGTGTCCATCATCTCCTCCCTCCCCCCAAGAGCCTTTGTACTATCCCATGTTATCTCCTGGGCCCCTTCCCTTCTCCATTCCATAGGACAAGGTAACCCTGGACCTTCCCTATCCTCCCCCAGACCCCCTGGTGATTGGTTGTATGAGATAACTCTTAAGTCGGTGTCTGAGGGCCCCTCGCCCTCTTGGATTCCTGCCTCCCCTCTGTGTGGAGCATCCTGCAATAAAGCCACTCAGAATTAAAGGCATTCCAAGAGCCCTCTCATTATTCGACTTCAGCTGATAGCTAAACCGGACTCAGTCCCTGCACCACCAACGCAGGCTGCAGTTTCTCTGGCTAAGTGTCTAGAAGACACTGCCAGAGTGCCCTAGGGACAGGGGCACTCCTGGAAATATAGCCAGCTGGAACCTGTCTGAATAACGCCGGGCTGGACAGAGGAACCAGCGAGCTATACACCTAGCTCCATCGGTGGGCATATTATAAAAGGTAATGAGCTTGACACTCCCCCCAGCTCCAGCTGCTGCAGCAGCATGTAATGAGCCCCGTTCTACGGGCTCCGACACTCGCACTAAAACGCCATTGAGAACCAAGACAGCATGCCACTGAATTTAATTTACTGCTTAGCATCTGCTGGCCCCAGATGATGGAAGGTCATCTGTATGGAGGGTCAAGTGGGATAAACAGCTCCAAATCTCCCTTCTGCCCAAGGCCTCGGAGCTGGTAAGACTGAGGGCAAGCAGGCACAGAGCTGATGGGAGCATTTTGGCTGGGCAGGCTCCACAGGCAGATTCCTTTGGAGCATCTGCTCTCCCAGATGAGGAACCCCTCCCATTGACCACATCCCACCAGCATTTTCACAGCAATTTAGAGAAAATCCAATGCAATAGGCCAGGTTCCTTGGAGGAGTTAGTCTGCCATTATAGGTATTTCTTTTCTGATGGAGTATCTTTCCTACCTTCATAACAACACATCACACTGGATTTTACTTGTAAAGAAATTTATCAAGAATTTTCAGATCATAAAGTACCATCATTCTGTTTCAAGAAAGTGAGGCTGGAGGGAAGGTTTGAATAGCCCAGAAAGGGCCAATGCAAAAGGCAGAAGGAAAAAAATAACAAAAGGGAAGCACATGGTGATACTACCTTCAGTGTTGTATGGCTCAAGGACATGAGGAGCCAAGGCAGCAATATTGTATTTAATTCCTTCCAGAGATTGTTTTCTGCCATGGGCTTGTATAAATATGTTGTAAGTGACTCTAAATTTTGGGTATATATAAAACTAAACCCAGTCAATGAGAAAATTTAAAAGATTCATTTGTTATGTTCAGCCTAAGGGCTGGACCTGCCTCTGCTGACAGAGACTAACAAGTCATCCCACACTCCAGAAGATTATGATCTTGGGAGAGCAGGACTGAGAAACGCAGGTCTGGCAGGGAAGAGGGGCTATTTCCCTCTGAGAAGATGGGTAATGCTCTTTAAGGATGTCCCAGACATAAACCCAGAGATGTGACTATGCAGTAAGAAACAGCACAGCCAGATCCAGGCCTCTGAAAATCGTAAAGATGCTAATGAGGATGGGGGCCTGGGGCATGTTGTGCTCCAGGCAATTTCTGCATCTGCTCTTCAAAGACACAGCTACTGAATCCAATGAGACCACTTGAGGAGTAGGAAACCTTCCTAAGAGAGCAACACAGGCAGAAACAGACCCCCAGGGAGTGTAATATAGGTCTTTAAAAATTTGCCTCATTGTGTAGTGACAGGTTTCTCACTGGCTTCTTTGCCTGCACTCTCGCTCGCGCATCCATACTGTGTGGTGTGTGTGCTTGGCTTGATGCAGCCCTTACATGTGCATGTCCTTCCTCTGCCCACAGGACACCAGGGGCTTGGGACAGGCCACAGACACACACAGGGGGCTGGCAGGGCCCAAAGACAGAGCTGCACAGCTACCTTCATGTGGGCAGGCTGTGCGGCACAAAGACAGGTACCATTGCTCTGCCTGCACGCTGGTACTGCATGGACTGAGTGCACATTTATGCCCCAAATGTTTCCCTTTCTTTAGATATTGCCACCTCTTCCAGTGCAGACAAAGACCTGTTGTGAGGCTACGCTCCTTTTCTGTGCGGATGACAGGTGGGAATGGAGGTTTGATATAAATATACCCTGGTCTGAAGTGGATTGGGACCATGATCTGGTGTAATTTTCCACCCCGAACAAACAATTTTGCTTTGCTCAAAAATTTTTCCAAAAAGAATAAGCTCAATTAAGAAAACCTCAACAGCACAACTTTTAAAAAATACCATCGTTATTGTTCGTGTGGGTTTTGGGTGGGCTGTGGAAATTGATTTACGAGTCAACCACTTTTTTCTTGCCATCTCTCGCTTGAGTGGTTTGTAGGCCTTGGCCCTTTCTTTCACTCAAGAAGAATAAGGTTGTCTATGGAAGAGGTCATCATTTCAATTTGGTGGAGTTCAACTGCACAAATGACATAGAAGTGACAAGAAAAGACAGGGCGTTTGGAAGTCATAGACTGCATAGGTCCTGGTTAGGTTTTTTGCTTTGTGATGGGACCTGGCACCAAAATGAATTAAATAACAGGCTTAAGGACTATTGAGGGAGGGCTGAATGCAAATCATAGATAAGTAGAAGTTTTCTTTCCTAAAAGGGGAATATTTTTTTTCCTTACCTCCCCCTTTCCATATCTGCACAGGCAAGGTCTGCATGTTAAACATGATTTAGCAGGCATTACTCTGGAGACTTTTCATCAGGTTTCTGCAGTGATTTCCTATCTTGGCCTATGATTAATGATCTGCTGTGCAATTTGGAGGCTATAATGACTCAACAATCCACACACAAACTATATAGTAGCATTCCTTTTGCAGATTTGCCAAGCTGTTACCAAGGGGCCCACAACCAAGCAGGATTGTTAGAGAGATAGCTAAACATTTCTGCAAATGTCATTCTGCCTTTATCTTGCTAAGAAGTGCATTGGGCAGCAGGCTCATTTACAAAATTCAAAGGCTAGATTTTAACAGTTCCTTAAAAAAAAAAAATCTGGACCAAAATAATCATTAAAAAGGCTGGTAAGAAAAGATCCTGGTATATGGCCTCTCAGTGATTATACAGACAAAATACTTCCTTTGTTTCCAAATTTTGAATCTGATTAATTGATGCCTAATGCTATTAATGCAGTTTGAAAGCGAAAAAGTTAATCTTTGGAAACTCATGCCATAAATGAAATCTGAAAATCCAAAGTGAAAAATCAAGTGAAAGCTTTGTC
The DNA here is from genome assembly GCA_034509425.1 of Eopsaltria australis. Classification (NCBI taxonomy): domain Eukaryota; kingdom Metazoa; phylum Chordata; class Aves; order Passeriformes; family Petroicidae; genus Eopsaltria; species Eopsaltria australis. Next base: position 207,943 of record JAVTVJ010000772.1, on the reverse strand, counting down.
TTCATTTCAGTTTCTATACAGAAATAGGCTATAGTATTTATTTATAGACTTGAATTGGATCTGTATCCAGTTAAAAACTGTTTGTAGAAAACCTCTTTATAAACTTTTTTTTTTGAAAGCATGGGTCTTGATGAGAGTGATCTTGGAAAATCCAGATTCTGTTTATAAGGTTGTTTTCACTAAAAGTAAATGTAAAAAGTGAAGACAGCCATTGATGGAGTGTCTTTTAGACATAATTCATCTTAAGAAAAATAATTTTAGAATAATATAAATATGCCCGTTTCCATTATTAATTATTAGATGAAGCCCAAACAATTCTGTCATTAACAAAAAGAGTTCTCATATTAGCTGGGTTGAAGTCACATTCAGTTTAATAATTCATTTAGTTTAAATTTCTGTCTTTTTTGTAGGGGTTGCAAACTAAAAGGGCATACAGCATGTCCATGCATCCATGTCCATCCATCTCCATGTCCAAGTTATTGCTATTGTTATTGTTGTTGTTATTGTTATTATTATTATTATTATTATTATTATTATTATTATAGTGCTTGGGAGCTTTAAACACTGTGCTAATATTGAAGCCTCATAACAACATTGAGTTCCCACAAAGAAAGCTGTCTCCTAGTCCTGTACATAATGCCCTGAGACTCTGACTGTAGAAAGGCTTCTTGGTCCCAGATTTAAGTACACTTGTAAGTGATTTTCTGCATCCAGGCTTTAGCAAATACATCACAGTTTAGTCTCTGTCCAGAGTGAAGACAGAGATGTCTCCAAGCCTTTGGGAAGAAGGCCTTTATGATTCCACTGTAGGTCACAACATGCCTCGGAGCCCGATGTGTTAGAGAGCACCTATTTAAAGAAACATTTTTTACACTAAAACACTAATACGAAAAATACAATATGCAACTTGTAGACTCAGAGTAGTCACAGTCTCCTATTGATAGGAGACAGGAGTAAGAAACATCCAGCTATGAACACAAGCAAGCACAGCAGCATTTACCCTCTCTTCATACAGGCTTTTATCCTTATGCCAAGAGTCAGCCCACAGCTATGCAGTGTGGATGTCCTACTGTTTTATAGGTTTTAAACTAATCTTTGCCTCAAATATGTACATAAATAAATAAAATCAGCTGTGACCAGACTGCTGTACAGCCATGATAGTGTTGCTGTGCGTGTAAGTCTATTAATCTCTGAATGGTTGTGTATCTGACACTGCCTTCAGGGCAAAGGATTGGACTAGATGAGAGTCATCAACCTTTCAGTGCTGCTCTTCTAGCCTGTGGTTATCAGCCCCAAAGTAGGGGTTAGGCAGGAAGCTGGAAGATACTGCCTCAGAGAGGCAAAGACCTGCTACTGCAGTGGGATCATTGGCCTGTGTGACACAACGACTCTCCTGGCTCAGGGGATGAAGCAAAGGCAGCAGCAGGGAGCCCGTCCACTCAGCATGCCATGACCTCTGGCCCCCAGCCTTGCCTGTGCCTCTGAGAATCAGTGACTGTCCTCTCAGGTAGATGGTGTCTCCAAGTCTGTTTGGGACTCCTTTGACTTCACAGTTGCTTGACTGTCAGGAAGTAAAAAAGTATTCACTTTCCATACAATAAAAATAGGATCAGAGCAGGTCTATATAGAGGAAATATTTTGTCTGGGAGCCCACAGAGGGTTCTGAGAAAGATGAAAAAGTCAGCAAAAAATTAACGCTAATTTAAAAGCATCTTTAGTTGTTTCCTGTGTGTGAAAGTTCCTTGGCACATTCACATCCATATGGATAAGAACTTGGATGGGAACAAGGCAAGGGTCCCCACTGGCATCAGACCTCCACCACCCTCTGTATAAGACAGCACTAAGAGGGACACAGTCTCCACCACAGACATGTCCTTGGCTTTTCTCCTGGAACCAGCTGTTACAGATGTGGGATGTGCTTGCTGTGAGACAGCCAACTGCCTTCTGGCCAGTGTGATGAGCTCAACCTTATTTCACACCTCTCACCCTCTCTGTTTCTTTAGTTACCTTAGTTTGAACAGTTGCTTAAAGGTGCACTAGATGGAGATTTCCAGAGATCTTGTGTGGTTGAAGACTGTGGTGTCTGGGTAGGCAAGAGACACAGTTTCTATTCCAAGAATGACTTGCATATGGGCACAAGAGAAATAAGAATCACTCCAGCTTTGCTCATGGCAACTTTTTGTAGTCCAGGTGTTTCAGGAGGGAGAACTGTTGTCTTCAGTGATGGCTCAGCATTTCTGGAGGGCCAGAGTTCAAGTGCTGGGATTCAAGTCTTAAGGAAGTTAGAGACTTTTACAGGTGTCTGCAGGGCACATAATGTGTTCTGGAATCTGAAAATGACTTAAGTCATACTTCTTCTTTGATGAAAGTAAATTTTGCACCCTCAAGAATGTGGAAAAGTGTGTAATTTTACACATGGAAGTGAGATAACTGAACTTCATCAGAAGCTGAAAATTCTGCCCCAGAATCACCCAGAATCACTTCAAGCACTGGCATGTATATCAATGAGTAGTTGCCAAACTAACACACAGTGACTATCTCAGCTAGTCGATAATTTATTCAAAATGGGTGTAACAGGCAATCATGCTGGCTGTTGGCAAACAGTGGCTGACAATTGCAAACACCATTTTCATGGATTGTTTTGAAAGTGAAAATTGTATAATTTGAGACAGGCAAGCAGGGATGACCACAGCTATTTCTAGGTAAGCCTGTCCATGGAAGAACAGCTTGCCCAGAGTTGTATTCCTCTGTTCAGAGTTGTATTTCTTCCTGCATTCCTGCAGCCCAGATCACTTCTTATATTTTGACCCCTCTGACCTAACCCAAGACAACTTGGGAACCATCATTTTTGCCCAGCTTACAGAATCACATTTAGGATGCATGTCAACCAGTTGCAAAGGCAGGAGCTAGAAGTTAACCCTTTTAAATAAATAGAAAGTATTGAGTGATCAGTCCTTCTATAGAGAATCCCTTTCTCCATGCCTTTTTTAAAGTTATTTGAGCACCTTTATGTGTTAAAGATAGGTTAAATGGGGTCATAGGGCTAAAATAGCTAAGAACTTTGGAGAGACTTGGAAAAGGAATATGAATGCCTTTTTCTTACACTGCCTCTAGTCATGCAGAAGGACAACAGTAAATGTTCCAGAAATAAAAATCTTGGCCTTCTGAAATATTTTGCTATATAGTTGCTGACTAAATGCAGGGCAAGGCAGAAATCTCTATTATGTCTCGAGTACTCCATTGGTTTTAGTAGGAACTGTGGGACAGACCATGATGCACCATAGACCAAGCTGGTAGATTTTGATGTGTTTGCTATAAGACAAGCAGTATAATTCAGAGATTAATAGAATAAATATCAAGGGCTAAAACACAGTATTTTTCAAAGCTAAGAACAGCTGTGTTATAGGGTCTGAACCAGAAATCTGAGCTTCAGATTACCTAGCTAAGGGATCAGAAACACATAAAGGGTTAATATCTGATCTTCCAGATGTGAACTTCATTAATTTAATCTAAAACATCTTGAGAGATTATAATACACATATTTTCAATTACAACAATTATTTAAACAGCCCTAATCTTGCACTTCATGAAACCATTTACATTCACTGTAATGTCAAGCTCTGTGGGGGAATATGCTAACAGAGGAAATTTAACATCTTCTAATTACAGTACTTCTATGAAACAGAAACAAAACTGAATTTTGAAGGTTGAGCTGAGAGCAGGAACTATTCCATGGCAGATGGGAATGCAGAAGCAGGGCAGATAGATGGGTATACTATATTTATTTCACTTCTCTGAGGAGACACTGGCTCACACATCTGAGAAAAGATGTATTATCATAAAACCATCATGTAATTTTGGAGTAAGAACACATTCTCATTGACTGAGTAGCTTCCGTAGTTATAGGTCACAAAAGAGAACTACCATGTTTTTATATGCTCTAATCTTTCCAAAAGCCTGACACAGCTCATCAGAGAGTCACAACCCAAAATCATACACAGAATGAGTTGCATCTATGCAATATTTTCAGATTCTTGCTCAGAACAAGAAAGGCAACTCTGACCTTGGCCATCTATTGGGGAGAGAAAGCAGCAAACACCAGCACAGTATTTCCCTGTCAGTCAGACCTGAGGCTATCTGAAAGTATCGGTCCCATTTCACTCCTGGGGTTTTGCTTCAGCTCTGAAGGCCTCCATGGTGCTTCCACCACAGGCAGCTGCCCCAGGATGGCCTCCTGCATGGTTCTGGGAAGCTCAGCTCTTGGGGTCACCATGGCAGCGTGGAGGGTACAGCTAAGAAAAAAGTCCCAGGGCCAGGGTGTCACATTAATGTACTGAAGCTTTAAAGGATATGTCAGTAAACAAATTTGCAGATGGGAAAATTTCAGATTATTACTCCAGAGATGGTGCTGGCACTGCAGCAGTGTGTTGTCCTCCATGGCACTGGGAATGCACCCACTGCTACCATGGATACGTGGGTGGGCAGCTCAGAGGTATTCATGGACCACTGAAATTCATGAGTTGGGTACCACATTGCTTCAGCTGTCTTTGTAAATCTTGGCCTTACTTACATTTTCTGACTATATGATAAGGTTTTCCCAAAAGTGACAATGACTTTAGTGCTTTGTACCAGTAACAATCTGCAAGTAATATGATAGAAGCAAAGACACCAATTTATGCTGGAACTCTTGGTATGACATCACACAAAGAACAAAGATTATTTCTATCAAGTGAGACTTGCTGCAGAAAGCTTTTGTCTCACATCATTACACTTGATCACCAAAATATGTACACGACTTTTTGGAGATGCAGCAGCTTGGTTCCCTTTTTGAACTTGACCGAGCTACTGACTGTCTGCAGCTGACAAAATGGCTGCAGAAATGTAAGCATAGGAATATGCTCTGGCACACACAAAGAAGTCAAAATCTGTCTTAAAATAATGAAGCAATCTTTTGTGTGAAAAGATTCAAAGTGTAGCAAAAGCTCATCCATCTAATAAATTACCCTCACCCACCTGCCAGTGGAAAGGCTCAGCAGTGCAGGGGACAGGGGCTGGGAGAAGGTGATGGGGAGGGATCTTTTTTTTTCGAATTGTGATTGTTTCGGTTTCTGATCCAAGGTAAATGACAGGAAATTGAAAAACATCCCCAACACACATATTTCAACTAAAGCAAGTGCTTGGGGTTATTTTTCTCCCCTCTGTGTCTGTTTGAAGGTATTCTCTGAAGTTGACAAGCACGTGTTTTGGAGACCACTGAAAAGTTTCTGCCATAAATAGAGGAGGCAGCTTGGCTTAAGTGTTGCTAGGGAATACCTGGCAACAGGCAACAATAGTCCTTTTAGAGAGCCCAAGGCAAACAGTGACCGTGGTAATGGGGTGGGCTTAAGGGAGGCTCCTTGCCCAGAGCCCCTCCACTTACACTGCGCCTCCAGCCCTGGGCTGCGTTCCGGAAATTCCCTGCGCAAAGCCCACCATTCAATGGGAGGTGGACCCATGCGTGTGCTTTTCTGGCAGGGAGGGGGACTGCAGAGGGAGGGGACCTGCTTGCCAAAAAAAAAAAAAATCCAAACTTTTTTTTCTTTTTTTTTTTCTTTTTTTTTGCAAAGGCTAAGAGAAGCACAGAAAGTGCTAAGTTTGTAAAAGAAGCTGAAAAGGTTCAGAAAGGAGCATAATGGGGCCAGGGAATGCCCCATGAATTCTGAACAGAGCAGAAAAGAGACCCTAAAAAGCAATTAGTGATGCTGCTTGTCCCTGAAAAGGGAGGTTGAAGGAGGTGGGAAGGCGCAAAAGGAAGAGGGCGACACCAATCACTTAGTAAAGTACGAGGGAAAGGGGGGGACAGGCACAGGGAGAGAGACTGGCGCCTTCGGGAATTTTTATAGTAAAAGTAGATGGAGGCACACGGCAAGGGCAGCGTCCAAGGAGCGTCTAGGCACATGCCAAGATGCCTTTTGGCTTTGCCTCCTGTCCTGGGTTAGGCCGGAGGGGTTAAAATCTAGGAAGTGACCGATGCTGCAGGAAGGAATGTAACTTCCTTCCTGGGAGAGAGAGCCAATAATCAGGTAGTTTTAAGGATTGATATGTAGGTAAACCAATTAAAAAGTTGATCCACCTTCAGGGAAAAAACCATATATAAGCAGAGACCCTCTGAAGCTCTTCCTCTTTGGACCTGCTGCTACTGTGTAGAGAGGAGCAGCTCCTGCTTCTCTCCCTGGTAAGGCTCAGCCCCCCCACTCCTTCCAAGGAGGATGGGGGGGGGGGGGGGGGGGGGGGGCTGAAGGGAAGTTTGGAGCGGCTGTGCTGCTGCAGCCGGGAATGGGGGAGGAAACCGGCTGGAATGTTCAGCAGATACAGCTCAGCCGGTGTGTCAGCTACACGAGACAGGGCCAGGCAAGGACTGGGCCGGACTCCATCCAGCTCGGGCCAGGCCCTGCCCTGTCACCCCGGGCCCAGATGGCCCCACCAGGCTGAGCCAGCTTCGCAGAGCCAGGCACAGAGACTCTGAGAGCTTCTGGCATCCAGCTCGGACCTGTTCAAACAGCCCGGCAAAGAGCACGTGATCATCACACTGCCGGAGAGAGAGAGAGACAGAGATTAACTCTCTCCATGCCTGGACTAAACTTACAGACACCCATCCTTCCTCGCAGAGAGAGGAACGAGTGAGGACATCTGCATAAATGCAGCATAGAGACTTTACAGTCAGTGAGGAAAGCAGAACTGATACTTACAAAGAGGTGCATGAGAAGTGCTTTGAGAGTGAAGCTGAAAATTCTTTTGGAGACCCATGGTTGGGGACTGAGCTAATAAATTCCCTGTAATATATGAAGATAGAGTCCAAAAAAGGGGATGTGAGGTTCTTATTGCAGCCAATGAACTGAAATACCTGGGTAAAGAGAAGTAGGTGTTGAAAAAGTACAGCCTGATGAGAAACTTGAACCAAGAGAGAGGAGAGGCTGTGACCCAGAGCCCTGGTCCTGGGGAGAAAGCTAGGGAACCTGAGTTGTCAGGACAACCTGTGTTGCTAAGCACAGAAGAAGGGATTTTCTTTGTTGCTGCAATTGAACTGTGCATCCTTAAAACAGGTACCCTGTGGACTGTTCATAACCCACCCAAGTGGCTGTGGGAAGGCTACTGGTGTGGGAGAGATCCACCATTAAGCTGGACTTTGCTCCGGGTGGCGGCTGATGGTGAAGCAGAAGACCCATAAAAACTGTATTTTTCTTACAGAAAATCCATGGTGTAAGCAAAAGAAACTTCTCTCCCTAAATGAACTGGAACAAGAGCTGTTTCTGAGGTGGTAAACTGACTGGAGGTCAAAGTGTTGTCTTTTGTATGTTGTCAGGGAGAATGAAATGGAGAGGTGGGGAAAGGAGGGGTGGTCTGAGGAGTTTGTTCTGGTTTTTCTTGGGTTTTTTTCTCTTTCCCTTTGTGTTAGCTATATTAATAAAGTTTCTTTGTACTTTATAAAGTTTGAGCCTGCTTTGCCTACTCCTAATCCTCATCTCACAACGAACAATCAAGTAAATTTGGGTAAGTGTGTTGGCATTTAGCCACAAACCTGAATAGGCGAACTGAAACCACTACACCTCCTCTGCCCATTTCTGCAAAATCAGGGATCAGCAGCACTGGGCTGCTGTCTCTCTGCTAGCCTGATGTGCCACAGGCTCAGCCTCAAATCCTCACCCATCCCTGCGAGGAGGATTCCCCAGCAAAGGGTCTCTGCCTGAGAGATTAAGGCAATGGGGACATTTCTAAAAGACCTCCAGTCTCTCTTCCTCTGCTTTCCTCACCTCATTCCAATTTCCAGAGCCGTGCACAGATGCCTATGTAGCCATACATTCCCTGCACAAAATAAAAGTAACGCTGTCTGCTCATTAATTGGGAGTTGTTAGGGGGCAAAAAAAGAAGAAGCAAAATTCCTGAGGAAAAGAACTAAATCCAAACTCCAACATTCTCCACCCCAAATTTTTTTCCATGCAAACACCTTACATCAAATTTAAACCTTCGAAGTATATACATACATGCAGATACAGATACAAGCACGGTGTCATAAGTAGTTCACCCTAAAACAAGATCTCTTTGAGGTATGCATCGGGTCTCTCCATCCCTTTGCATCACCCACCAGGTGCAGCCTGGTCCCTGAGCAAAGACAACTCCAAGGATGGGATTGTCTTTGCTTGAGGCAGAGTTAACCCAAACAGTCTTTCCCAGCATACCTCTCATGTGTACTACTGGAACCTTATCTCCATCTGTTGTTCGCAAGGGGTCAGAGTGGGTAGGCCCTGCTCAGTTGGAGGAGCCTCGGGTGTTCACTAACCATGTGACCTTTGCTAAATTAGTCTCCCAGTTCTTGAATGTCCCCCCACCCAGTGCTTTCAAGGTGGTTTTGAGCAGGCCGTTCAACTTTCCCAGCTGCTGGTGCATGATAAGGGATATGGTACACCCTCTCGATGCCATGTTCCCTAGCCCAGGTGTTTATAAGGCTATTTTTGAAATGAGTCCCATTGTCGGATTCAATTCTCTCAGGGGCACCACGTCTCCAAAGAACCTGTTTTTCGAGGCCCAGGATGGTGTTCTGGGCAGTGGCATGAGGCACAGGGTAGGTCTCCAGCCATCCTGTGGTGGCTTCTACCATTGTGAGAACGTAGCGCTTGCCTTGGCGGGTCTGAGGCAGTGTGATGTAATCAATCTGCCAAGCTTCTCCATAGTTATATTTGGACCACCGTCCACCATACCATAGAGACTTCACCCGCTTAGCCTGTTTGATTGCGGCACACGTCTCACAGTCATGGATCACCTGGGAGATACTGTCCATGGTGAGATCCACCCCTCGGTCTCGTGCCCACTTATAGGTGGCATCTCTGCCCTGGTGGCCTGAGGCATCATGGGCCCATTGGGCTAGGAACAACTCCCCTTTGTGTTGCCAGTCTAAATCTATTTGTGCCACCTCTATCATTGCAGCGTGATCTACCTGCTTGTTGTTCTGGTGCTCCTCATTAGCTCGGCTCTTAGGGACATGAGCATCTACATGACGGACCTTTACGGGTAGCTTCTCTACCCGAAAGGATATGTCTTTCTATTCATCAGCTGCCCAGATTGGCTTTCCTCTATGCAGCCAGTTGGCCTTTTTCCACCTTTCCAGCCAACCCCACAGAGCATTGGCTACTATCCACGAATCGGTGTAGAGGTAGAGCTTTGGCCACTTCTCTCTCTCAGCAATGTCCAGGGCCAGCTGAACGGCTTTGAGTTCAGCAAATTGGCTCGACCCACCCTCTCCTTCAGTGGCTTCTGCAACCTGTGGTGTGAGGCTCCACACAGCTGCTTTCCACTTTCGGTTCATCCCTATGATGTGACAGGAACCATCAGTGAAAAGGGTGTAGCACTTTTCTTCATCTAGCAGTTGATTGTATGGTGGAGCCTCCTCAGCCCGGGTCACTTGTTCTTGCTCCTCTTCATCAGTGAGACCAAAGCTTTCACCTTCTGGCCAATTCGTAATTATTTCCAGGATCCCAGGGCGGTTCGGATTTCCAATGCGGGTGCGCTGTGTGATAAGTGCGATCCACTTACTCCATGTGGCGTCAGTGGCGTGGTGGGTAGAGGGAGCCTTTCCTTTAAACATCCACCCCAGCACCGGTAGTCGGGGTGCCAGGAGGAGTTGTGCTTCAGTGCCGATTACCTCCGAGGCGGCTTGAACTCCTTCATAGGCGGCCTAGATTTTTTTCTCTGTGGGGGTGTAGTTGGCTTCAGACCCTCTGTAACTCCAGCTCCAGAATCCCAAGAATCCCAAGAACGGGATCTCTCGAGCAGGTCCCTTGACTTTGCTTTTCTTGATGGCAAAACCGGCTTCCAGGAGGATCATGATGATCTTCTCTCCTTTCTCAAATACTTCTGCTGCCGTGTTCCCCCACACAATGATGTCATCGATGTATTGGAGATGCTCTGGAGCCTCACCCTTTTCCAGTGCAGCCTGGATCAGTCCATGGCAGATTGTGGGGCTGTGCCTCTACACCTGGGGTAGCTAATTCCAGGTATATTGCACACCTCTCCAGGTGAAGGCAAACTGGGGCCTGCACTCCGCTGCCAGAGGGATGGAGAAGAACGCATTGGCGATATCAATGGTGGCATACCACTTTGCTGCCTTGGACTCCAGCTCGTACTGGAGCTCCAGCATGTCCGGCACGGCAGCACTCAATGGTGGAGTCACTTCATTCAAGCCACGATAGTCCACAGTCAATCTCCATTCCCTGTCAGACTTGCGCAGAGGCCAGATGGGGCTGTTGAAGGGTGAGTGGGCTTTACTGACCACTCCTTGGCTTTCCAGGTCTCGGATCATCTTGTGGATGGGGATCACGGCGTCTCGATTTGTCCGGTACTGCTGGCGGTGCACTGTCGAGGTGGCAATTGGCACTTGCTGCTCTTTTACTCTCAGGAGTCTCACTGCATTTGGATTTTCCAATAGTCCAGGCAAGGTGTTCAGTTGCCTGATGCCCTCTGCCTCCACAGCCGCTATTCCGAAAGCCCACCTGAGTCTGGGTTTTTGTAATAGCCATTCCGGAGGAAGTCTATGCCCAGAATACACGGTGCCTCTGGACCAGTCACAATGGGGTGTTTCTGCCACTCCTTCCCGGTGAGGCTCACCTCGGCTTTCAACAGGGTTAATTGCTGTGATCCCCCTGTCACCCCGGCAATAGAAACAGGTTCTGCCCCCACACGTCTCGATGGAATTAAGGTACACTGCGCACCAGTATCAACTAACGCTTCATATTTTTGTGGCTCTGATGTGCCAGGCCATCGGATCCACACTGTCCAAAAGACCCGGTTTTCCCGTGCCTCTTCCTGGCTAGAGGCAGGGCCCCTCTAACCCTGGTTATCATTTCTTTCCTGGGCATACATAGTAGAGGTCCCCTCGAGGGGATCTAAGAGATCATCCTCCCTTCTGTAATATCTGGCATCTCGGTCACGGGAGGCTGAGGCTACCTTCACTTTAGTAGACCCCCCGCCTTGGTTAGTATTTCCCTCCTTGAGTTGCTGTACCCGTGCTGCCAGGGTAGCAGTGGGTTTCCTATCCCACTTCCTCATGTCTTCTCCGTGGTCACACAGGAAGAACCACAGCTCAGATCGTGGGGTGTATCCTCTCTCCCTAGCTGGGGAGTGCTGGCCTCTGACTTTGGGGCTTGTGACTCACACTGGTGCCACACTCATCATCCTCATCTCCTCCCTCACCTCCCTCATCATCTCCTCTCTGAGGTCTTTGACCACAGCAGAGACCTGAGCCTGCATTGGGCCACTGATCATACTATCATAATTCCAGAGTTTGGTGGCTATGGAACTCACTGTCTCTCGGTTGTCGTCAGCATTAATTGTTGCAATGAAGATGGTGTACTGGGAGGGCCTTAGATTCGCTAGGTTCCACAACATTTGCCCTGTACACTTGACCTTGTCGGGGTCATTATCATGTTGTCCATCCCTCCCAAAGAGTACCTCCAATACTGCCACCTCCCTCAGCTGTTGGATTCCCTCTCCAAGAGTCTTCCATGGTCTTCTATGATGGTACTCCTGCATTCTCTCCCTGTTGACAAACCTCTCTCTTACACTTATTAAAAGCCGTTCCCAGAGAGACAGGGGCCCGTCATCTCTTCCAAATACCTGATCAACCCCTGAGTCCTGGGACAAGGGTCCCAACTGCCTTGCCTCAATACTATCCAGCTGCACGCCCATACCCATAAGGTCCCAGACCCGAAGTAACCAGGTTGTAAAAGGCTCACGACCCCGTCACACAATGTCTTTTCGTAGATTACGGCGACTGTCATACCCCAGGGACTCGGTAGTGATTTCAATCCTTGGCCTCCCTACTGGTTGAGAGGGTCCTGCTTCCCCATCATTACTCACTGGCTGCTCTGGTTTGACCTTAGTCTTCCTCTTTTCCACAGGGGCGACTGCTGCTGGCTGTGGCTGCCCTTCTGGTCTGACGAGAGCCTGAGTGGTTATAATGTCCCTGGGTTCCTCTGCTTCCCCATTAGACTCTCCTTCTTTGGGGTAGGGGAAGGGTTTCCTACCAGCTGGGCAAGTGTATTCCTTCAGCACTTGGCCCATCTCGCGTATCTCTTTCACCAGGACTCCCACCCAATCCGGGTGGGTTGTTTCTGAGGTGGGTTGTGGGGCTGGGTCAGACTCTGTAGCAGCATCTCTAGTGTCTGGGGCAATGTCAGGTTCTGGGATGGTGTCCCTAGTCTCTGGGGCTATGTCAGGTTCTGGGGCCTCATCCCTATTGTCTGGGGTAGGTGTCAGGGTGGCTATCCGCATCAGACCCCCCTTATCCCTGAATGCTAAATATAGCAGGCCTATCAGCAACACCAGCCACTGTATGATATCATTCGCATTTAGAGAAGATTCGAACCCTTCAAAGATTGGTGGAATACACCCAAAGAGCTGGGTGAAGGGTTGTGGGAAGATCTCTTTTGGTGTCATTTCCTCGCAGTAAGTACCATTATTAAAGTAACCCTGAAAACATGTCATTAGTGTGTGGTAGCTCTGAATCCACATGCCTGCCTTCCAGAGGAAGTTGAAAATCCATGAATTCCTCACCTTATCGACCCATGACACAAACTATATAACAGCCACTGTAGCCTTAGTTATAGGGCCCATGTTTAGATACAGGGCTGCAAATGGGAGAGAGACAGCTGTGACCACTTGCCATATGAACTGGGATAAGCTAGACCACATGGTGCAACCTAATGAGGTTCCTATATCCAGCACACAAAAAACTGCATTACTCAAGAACTGTTATCCTTTTTCCTCTCGATGCCCTCGAGCCCCACACTGGGCACCAAAATCTGTCCTGGTTTAAAAGACACGTGTCTGTTAAGGAAGGCAGGAACTTCTCTTGGAATGGGAAACTGTAACCCCTCTTCCTCCGAATTATTATAAATTTGAAATCAAGAGGCTCTCAAAGATATGGGAATAGGAATAACAATTCTTTACTAATATCTAAAACAAAGCTAACAAATAACAACAGCTATGGTGTTAAGCAACAAACAGAACCAGAAACCCAGTGGCAGCCTGCTTGGCTTCAGGCACCTTTCCCCTTTTGGTGCAGTTCCAGTCACAGCCTGCAGGGGGCGCTCTGGGTGGGATGATTCCTGATGGCTGCAGGGGCGCTCTGGATGCAATGATTCCCCGGTGGCTGCAGGAGGCACTCTGGGTGTGATGATTCCCCGGTGGATGCAGGGGGCGCTCCGGCGTGAGCTCAGGTAGCACACGGCAATGGCGGCTGTCCGAGGCAGGGAAGGATGGAGGAGAGCCTTTGTTCCACAGACCCTCGGGGGGCAGCTGGTGCCGGTGCCGCATCAGGATCCTCGGACACAGGGAGCTGGGACGGTAAGAGGTCCCGACGTGCAGGGGGAGCCCCGCTACAATGTAGCGAAAAACTCAGAGCGGCGTGGAGGAGCGGGGGAGAGACAGGCTGGTGGCAGGCAGCTCCCGATGGGGCAGAGAGGAAAAAGACTCGCAGCAGACAGACCAGCAGCTCTGTGCTGGCTTCTCAGGGGGGCCGTGGGTTCAGCAGACAGCAGCTCCAACCGTCCAGCTCCGAGGGTCCCGAGCAAGAGGAGTGACCTCCCCCTCTGCCCTTGCTTTTTTTCAGTCCCAAAATCTCTCGTTGTCAGGCCCTGCTTCCATGAGAGTGATTCTGCCCCACCCTGCCAACGAGAAAGGCTCTAGCCTTGTGCTTTGTTTTATTAAGTACTCAGCCATTAGCCCAGTCATTAGTCCCTTAGCAACCCATGGGAGAAAAATTCCTGAGGAAAAAACCTAAATCCAAACTCCAACAGGCTCTCAGAAAGCACAGGAGTTGTTAGTTCCACCTGATACTGGGAGTGCAAACTCCTTCTGAAGGCAGAGCAGAGCTCCCTGTTTAAATTCACAGGGTTAGTTAGTAACTCTAAAGTTTTTAGAACCTCAGAATCATCCCTCTCCATAAGATAACCGCCTTGTCTGGCTCCCAGGAACAATGTTCTGCTTTTCTCAGCTTTGACCCCATTAGGTAAATCCATGTGGATTTTTTTTCTGGCTGACTAGCTGAAAAAAGATGGTTTTTTTCCCCTTGGTTTACCTCACACCTTTCAAAAAAGCTAAACAGATTCTCAAAATGTTTGTGATCAGATTGAATAGGCCAAATTAATCCTTTGTGCTTGCAGCCTGTTTTTCATTAATTAGTGGAAACCCAACCTGACAATATTCAATATCACAGTTTCCGGACTAAGAGTGCATTGCTGAGATAAATGAAGTAGAAGGAAGATGTCAGTTCCTGGCATTATCATCCTCCTGTACAATAGCAGTTTGTTTGTTTGAATATATATGATAGTGGCAGAAAATACTTTTTTTTTTTCAGAGCCTAGGACATTTCAATAAAGTAATGTAAATAAAATATACAGACAAAGGAAAATTGTGGTTATTCAGGTCTTTTGGAAATCTCCATAATCTTGTACAAATCTCTCTTTTGGGTGCCCTCACAGACATGTTGAACTCTGCTCCAGCCAGCTGTGAGAGGTAAAGGTTACCATGGGGAGAATATTATTTTTCTAGATTTTGCCCCTTTCAAAAATGAACACACTGGCAAGGAATGTTAGAATTCTTTAAAATGGCTCCAGGAAAAAAAACTCAAACAACTTTCAAGTGAGGAGCAGGTATTTTAAAAAACCCAACTCAATAAACAAACAAAAGAATCCAACAAAACAAAACTTAAGTCAGCCTGTCTCCTCTGTAAGTTTTGCTTGAAAACCAAATCCCTTTGGGTTTGCAGATTATTCCCTGCACACAGTGATCAAAGAGCAGGCTGTGGTTCTGAGCACACCACAGAAATGAAAGCCAGAGGCATTGGTCTGTCAGCAAGGCAGACACTCTGCCCCAGCACAAATCCTCCATCACTTCCAGTGGCTGGAACACCTGACTTTTTGTGCCACACAAGTCAATCTGACAGCCAGCACTTTTCTCATCTTGTTTATTCCCTTGCAATTGGAAAATAAGCCACTGTTTCTCTTTTGCAAGGATCCATTTCTCCGTTAGCCATATTTTCCTGGGCTCTCACATTACTTCTGGATATAGTTTTGCTCACTGTTGTGACAAGCGCTGTGCTCTGTACTCCATACTTATTCCTGTCATACAGTACTTTTATAAAGCAGAATTTACCTGATTTTTTTTTTTTTTACTTGTTGTGTAAGGGGTACATCTTAGCCCACTTGACCAAGTCATCTTTATTTAAGAAAAATTCTCCATGCTCTAAATGGGTCATTTTGTAGTCAATGTGTCTGAATTTCAATCACAACTTAAATGTTTAACAGCTATGAGGGGGTTGCCTCTGGAAATCTTCTCTACAGTCTTTACTCTCCTAGTTTTGTTTGATGAATCCTATGAACACACTAATCCAAAATCTAGGCAAGTCCTGTGGCCAGACCCCATTGCTAATGGAAAACTGGAATCATCCATGGAGAACCACTGGTTTTTGTGCCCCCTAAAAGTCTGGCTTACATGAAATGAGATTAAATAGTGGGTTTTAAAGCTATTGCAGAAAACACCAAGAACAACTTTCTCAGGCTGACAGCAAACTCCATTTTGCTTGCATCCTTCTCAGTGTGCAGGGAAAATGATGGGATATCACACCAGACCAATGTGATCAAAGTGAAGCCGTTTATTGTTAGACAGTGAGCATACTTATATCCTACAGTGTGCTAAAAATAAAGTTACATGATAAGTTTTTCTTCTGCAGTTCACACAGTGTTTTTCTCATACAAAGGTTTCACACGGGATTTTCTCTACTCTAATTAGAGCACTAAGTTAGTATCAGAAGGCTACAATAACAGTTTCTTCTGCCAAGTTAATCATCAGACACCTGGAGATTGTTTACATTCTTCACATCTCCCTTTCTCACAACTGTCTTTTGAATAACCTTGTACAGAGGTCTATTTCTCGTCTAAGAGGCCTGGATTGCTCACTTATACTTTATGTCCATGCAGATGGAGATAGTTATTCTCCACATCAGTGGAACATTCTTGAAAGACATAATGCCCCACAAGAGGTCAAAGGAACCTGGTGCTGTCCCAGCAGGCCAGCAGGAGACTTGCATCTGCATTTTCCTCACCTCTCTGCAGATCCTCTGCTGGTAATAGTAGAGTTGAGATTAGGTTCCAGACTTTATTCCAGTAAGAAACATTCATCTGGCTGTTTCCTCCTAGCCAAGCAGACAAGTTCAAAAAATTGAGACCTGGAGCCAGCTTGATCATGCATCACTTCGTAGGGAACAGGGATATAAAAGAGGAATATAAAAGAACCTCACCATATCCATATCCATGCAGCAAATTTCAGGCAAACCAACAAGGCAGAAATACTTTGCTTGGCAAGCTTTGCTGTCAGCCATATCTAACGAAAGAATGTCTTATCTTGGATGCTTCTGGTGATCCGAGCTACTGCATTACCACACAGGAGGCACAAATTTTCATGCAGAGCTTGACCTTCAGGATCATGAAATATTCACCCACTAGAAACTGTCCTGAGAACCATGTAAGTAGACTTACCCTGCATTTTCAAATTAAATGATTTCTTGTTAGGCAATACAGACCTTGTCAACAAAACTGTGTTAAGTGACTTTTTTTTTTTACTAAGTACTGGAAAATAATTTGTTTTGATAATGCCAAAACATTTTGTTTCAGTAAAGTTGTTCCAAAACATAAAGCAGTGTTATTTATTCACATGTATACGCAGAAATGAAAAAGTAACTCAAAGGGAATGAATTTCTGATTTCTGAGTTCCTCTAAACCTAGACACGATCTCAGATGTCCCCTCTTGGCTATGTTATGACATGGACAAAGTAAGATAATGATGTTTAGTTACTGTCATCAAGCCAACAACACTGCTTTAAATTCAGATAGAAACTGAATCTGATTGACCACAAAGTCCACTGTGTGTGTTATCTCAGGGCTCTTTTTGGGATAGGAAAGTGTCAGTCCTTCACAGCCCTGGCTGGAGGACTGGGAGCATGTCAGCTGAAGGAGTGGGATCAAAACGACAATCAGAAGGATGATGGGTCTTGCTGGGCTGACAGGCAGGGCGTGCATGTGGAGTGAGCACATACGTGTGTACTCTGTTGCCCCTAAACTCCCTGCTGGCCCTTTTCTTGTGAGCCAGAGGGACACTAAGCCCACTGAGAGGACTGACTTGTGCAATTTCAATGCCCTTTAGTGATGCACAAGAACAGAGCCGACAAGAAAACAGAGGGGACAGGGCATGGCAAGGCTGTTGTTTATTTGTGTAGCCGTGAAGCCCATGATTTGCCCACACCACATGATTCAGGGACCAGCAATTACAGATATTTATACTGATAATTCTTTATAGAAAATATTCTAAGGAGACCTTTCAGAGACTGCCACGTTCTAATTACATAACAAAACCATAGATGCCTTCAAAGTCTTGCTTAGAATCATAGAAATCCCACTGTAAGCATTAGTCAGGGGGAACATCAATATGTCATCCCAGACCTGTCCTACCCCCCTATTACTCTTACAGATGTTTGTGGGGACCAAAGTGGTAGTAACCAGCCTATAGTTACCTGGAGGTTGACCTCAAAAGCATAAGAAAGTTAAAATATGCCCCTGTTCTCAGTGACAGCCAGCAGACAGACGTAACACAAAAATCTGAGATGGGCCACTTTCCCCAGTGACTCAAATTCCTGAAGTATTGCTTCCTTCCACCACGAAATGTTCCCCGAGCTACCATTCGAGAAAGAGGGCAGAATACCCAAATGTCCTGTTCTCTTCCTCCCCAGATTATTCTAGACATCCATATCCAAATCCTTAACAGCTTTCTTTGTGGTAATTAAAAGTAAATACTGAAATGCATCCCCTGATACATTTCATACTCAAAAGTGGGACCAAAAACTTTCTCCAAGTTTAATCTTGCAAAGGAACTGTGCAAAAGTACATCATTATTTTCTGAAGAGATTAAGAAATATCCAGGATTAGGAGTAGGCAAAGCAGGCTCAAACTTTATAGAGTATAAAGAAAGTTTATTAATACACCTAAGAAAAAGAGGAAAAGAGAAAAAAAAAACAAGAAGAACCAGAACAAACTCCTCAGACCACCCCTCCTTCCCCCACCTCTCCATTTCTTTCTCCCTGACAACATACAAAAGACAACACTTTGACCTCCAGTCAGTTTACCACCTCAGAAATAGCTCTCATTTCAGTTCATTTAGGGAGAGAAGTCTCTTTTGTTTATACCATGGATTTTCTGTAAGAAAAATACAGTTTTTATGGGTCTTCTGCCTCACCACCAGCCGCTGCCCGGGAGGAAAGATCTGCTTGTGGTGAAATCCACCCACACCAGTAGCCTTCCCACAGCCACTATGGTGGGTTATGAACAGTACACGGGGTACCTTTTTAAGGATGAACAGTTCAATTGCAGCAA
The DNA here is from genome assembly GCA_034509425.1 of Eopsaltria australis. Lineage (NCBI taxonomy): Eukaryota > Metazoa > Chordata > Aves > Passeriformes > Petroicidae > Eopsaltria > Eopsaltria australis. The sequence goes on along the minus strand of JAVTVJ010000772.1, from coordinate 189,488 downwards.
CAAAGAAAATCCCTTCTTCTGTGCTTAGCAACACAGGTTCTCCTGACAACACAAGTTCTCTGGCATTCCCCAGGACCAGGGCTCTGGGTCACAGCCTCTACTCTGTCTTGGTTGAAGTTTCTCATCAGGCTGTACTTATTTCAACACTTAGTTGCCTTTACCCAGGTATTTCAGTTCATTGGCTGCAATTAGAACCTCACATCCCCCCTTTGGACTATTTCTTCATATATTACAGGTATTATAAATAAAAGCGGGAAATTCGTGCTCAAATATGTAATATCGAAATATATACTAAAAAAAAAAAAAGAGTTAAGTTGTAACCAGTTTTAGAAGGAGCAGAGCCTGCCCAAGAAAAGAATTGTGGCCTCGCCCAGGGAACTGATTTACATTCCAAAGACAGCACTACAGAGAACATCGGGAAAGCATTAAGCCGACTCCTGATATCTACATTTTCCAAGGAGAATTTCCCGGCAGAGCTGATGGCAGAACTTATCAACCATCTCCGAAAATCCCCTCCCAGCTCAGGTGTTAACGACCAGATCGGACCAGGATTAGGAACATCATGAGCCATCAGATAACATCCACTGGTGATGAGAAATCAATTAAACACAGGATGCATTTTGTCCACCTCAGTTTCATGAATAGCATGCTTCATGAATATGCTGAGTGACAAAAACAATACCCAAAATCCAGACTTTATGGTCAAAACTGTATATAAACCAGCTGTTGGAAGCAGTTGGCGTGAACAGAGGGAGGTCTGATGCCATAGAGGTCAGACCTGCGTTCACCCAGTTCCAACCATGGGCTTGGCACTGTCTCCCTTTTCGATGGTGGCATTGCACGTTCGAACTCTCGGACACGAAATAAATTTTATATACTTGTTTTACTATAAATTGGGCGTACTTATTTATTACACAGGGAATTTATTAGCTCAGTTCCCAACCATGGTTCTCCAAAAGAATTTTCAGCTTCACTATCAAAGCACTTTTCATTCTCCTCCCTCTGGGTATCAGTTCTACTTCCTTCACTGACTTTAAAGTCTCTAGGTTGCATTCCTGTAGATGTCCTCACTCGTTACTCTTTCTGTGCAAGGAAGGATGGGTGTCTGTAAGTTTAGTCCAGGCATGGAAAGAGTTAATCTCTCTCTCTGGCAGTGTGACAATCACGTGGTCTCTGCCGGGCTGTTTGAAAAGTCTGAGCCAGATGGCAGAAGCCCTCAGAGTCTCTGTGGCCTGGCTCTGCGAAACTGGCTTGGCCTGGTAGGGCTGGCTGGGCCTGGGGTGACAGGGCAAGGCCTGGCCCAAACTGGATGGAGTCCGGCCCGGTCCTTGCCTGGCCCGGAGCAGGGGGCCTGGCCCTGTCTAGTGTAGCTGACATGTCGGCTGAACTGTATTTCCTGAGAACTCTGGCCAGTTCCTCCGCCATGCCCAGCTGCAGCGGCACAGCTGCCCTAAACCTCCCTTCCCCCCCTTCCCTCCTTTGGAAGGAGGGAGGTGCCTTACCAGGGAGAGAAGCAGAGAGATGCTCCTCTCTACACAGCAGCAGGCCAAAAGAGGAAGAGGCTCAGAGGTTCTTTGCTTATATGATTTTTTCCTCGAAGGCAGATCAACTTTTTAATTGGTTTACCTACATATCAATCCTTAAAACTACCTGCTTATTGGCTCTCTCTCTCAGGAAGGAAGTTGTATCACTTCCTGCAGCATAGGTCACTTCCTAGATTTTGACTCCTCCTGACTAACCCAGGACAGTCCCCAAGGACAGTGCTTGCCACATAGGAGCCAGTCTAGCACAACCTCCTGTGATCTCTAAGAGAGAAGAATAAAGTTATTGATCAGTGCCTAGAAGAATGTCAACCATGTTATATGGTCCAAGTCAGCACGGAGAGCTTTGGGTACTCTCAAGGTCATCTCCAAACTACTGGATATTACCTTGCCCCCCAGATAACTGAATAAGGCCTAAGGAGAACAGGGCCATCTTCAGCTGGTTCTTCACAAACTTCTTAACTATCTTTTTAGCCAAACTAGGAAAATTGTCACACAGGAACAATAATTAGCCACAATGGCAGAAAAAGGTAAGCTAAAACAGAGGGAAAGATTAACCTCCCCATCTATGGGTTTGGCTCCTCACAGCCTGTCCCAGGATCTCAGATTGCTCTGTAACAACATCCAGCCTAAATCAAACTATGTGCAATGAGGAAGAGATCCCTATATATTCTTTCTAGCACTTGCAGAAAGACAGTGATCATTTCCAAATCCTGTCATTTTCTGCTCAAGGAAACCATAGGATTGAGAAGTTGTTTCAATGTCTGAATCAAAACAGAAACTATCTAGGTTTGCAGCTTAATGTCCATGAAAACTTGAAATGCATAAAAACATTATCCCAAAGAGAGCACAAATAGCCTGTGTACATATCAATTCCATGAGGAGCCTTCCAAGGTCAAGAAAAAAAACATCTTCTTCACACAAAGGCAAAAAAGAAACCCAATGAATTAATTCTCTGTACACAGGTTCATCAGGTGAAGGATGTCAGTTATTTTGTGGATGGGCATATTTTCAAAGTTTCAATTTAATTAGGATAATTTTCTAGCAGTTTGGCTGTTCATCAGAACCTCATCAGGATAGAAATTGGGCAGAAATCCTTCTAGAACAGACCTGATTGTGAGAGATCTTTCATTCCATGGTCCTAGCCAGCTGGAAACACTGTGAATAGCCTCTTCAATGATATTTCACTCTCCTGCTTTTGGACCCAGATGAAACCAGGATGTGCTGCAAAACCATAAATACCATTAAAAGACAGAGAGGGAGAAAGATTAACCAGATTTTGGCCAAGCTCCAAAACTCTGCATTTCTGTTTGGGGCAAAGGTTCATGCTGGCTTTCACAGATCAATTTGTCCACCTCAGTTATTTCCCACTCTTATATGATATAAAGTGCCTTCGTTTATCTTTTGCTCCCTTATACACTGAGTGCTGGTCATATTCCTTACACAGCAGGCAATGCATGTGCAGAAAGAGAAAGAGGACTGAAAGCATGGCAAGACTCCACAGCTAATTTGGGATCAGAAATAGTGGGCGGGAGAAACTGATTCCAGCTGCAAGGAGTTATATGGAAATATCCCTCTCAATTTTTCAAAGTCTTGTCCCATGTAGCACTGTTGGTCATTAGCTAGAAATAATATGTATTATTGATCACAAATGAATAGAGAAATTCATTACATAGGTCAGCAGAGACGAGAAAAAGAGGTTTTGTTCTGGTTGTTAACAGAGAGAGGAGCCAGGAGGCTTTCCCCCTTACCTGGTCCTGTGCCCCAAGAGTCAGACACATGGTAGGAGTTGGTAAGAGCAAGGAAGGAGGGCTGCTGACCCCTTAACCTCCTGGGTTTTAAAACAGCTACTCAAATGCCTTTAAACACAAATGTAAGTGGTGTCCTAAGAAGAGACTGGTGTATTCTTTTATGTTTGGAAACACACTTCTCAAATGCTGAGCAGCTCCTGCACCCACAGGGTACCTTCAGCACTCAGCCTCAAACTGCAGTGTGGAGTGAGCACATATATGAGCACTTCCCCAGGATTTGAAATTGTGTTGTAGGATCATCTGAATGGGGTAAACTGACTGCTTTAGTGCCCACAGGGCTCCTATGAAAGCACAGTCACAGATTCTGAACGTACCCCTTGCACTGCTGAAACAACACCGAGTGGACAGACACATCTGGAGCACACTGAGGCAACATCAACAAAAATGGCAGGTAGAAAGCAGCATATGATTTTCCAGAAATGATTTTCAGACAAATATATTTACTTTTCCTTTTGGGGAGAGCGGGGGAAAAGAGAGCTGGACGTCCTTTACAAACAGCACTGGTATTATTCACACTGCCAACCAAATCACTTAAGCTACAGAACCTTTGCAGTACCACAAGTGTAATACAAAAAAACAACCAAAAACCACTTACTTCCTTTTTTTCCCCCCTGAGTATTGACATTCTTGTGCAGTATTAGGAGAGCTAATTTAGCTTCCAGTTCTAAGAATTTTTGAATCTATAGCCAGTAATTATTTGCATTCAGGGGTACAAAAGAGGAAAACAAAGCCCACAAATTCTAGCACATTCATGTGGGATTGGGAGTTGAATTAGGATCCTCACACCCCATTGAATTATCGGCCCCCTTATTAGAGCCTTATTAAAATGGTAATGATTATAATACCAGTCATAGGCAGGCTGTCGCACCTGTGAAAAAAAAATACCCCGATTATCCTGTTCATTCAACTGCTTGGCATTCGAATCCGTGTGTCAGGTTTACTGCTCTGTGAAGTTTTTCTTTTTCTTTCATTCTTTATGTTTTTCTCCTTTTTATGAAGAAAAAGAAAAGATACCAGAACAAACACTTCCACAAAGGTGATAAAAAAAATCCCCTCTAATTTAGCACATCTACTACCCATGTGGTGCTAAGGTATCTAGGACAGCAGTCTGAGGAAATAGATACAATTTCACTGGATTTCTCTAAAATGAGGAAGAATACAGAGGGCTACACTAAAATCTCTTTATAAAAAGGAACACTGGTTTTTAAGAACAAAAAGAACAATTGGCCTTCCTCTTTACACACACACCCACACACACACACACACCCACACACCCCCATTTCTACACACAGCCAGGACTATGTTATTCAGAGCAGTAAAGTCTTTCTTCATACACAAAATAAACACCTCAGATGGTTTAAAGGGACAGTCCTGAAAACACAAACATTAGTCCACAGGTTTTCCTGAGGAAGAAATTGCATTCATTCATTTTCTCCTTTAAAAGTAGTGAATATATAATTCAAAATAAGCAGCACAAATCTAGGATCTAATCCTGAGCACATTTAGTAAAAGGACACTGGGGCTTGAGGACCCCAGTCAGCTTTCAATTTAAAATCCTACAGGGATTATTCCAATAACCTGTTGTTAATAGCAAAAGCAACATTAATTTTAATAAAGATATATGGATACTTGACTTTCCCTAAAGTAGAAAAACAGACAAGCACAGACAAGTTCCTGAGAATTTAAGCAATAATCAGGTGGAGAGAAGATAAAATATTTTCCACCCTATTCAAAAAATGCCTTATTCCTTTCCTCCAGCCCCGTTGTATGAGTTTTTCAAATACCACAGCATAAAAGAACATCAGTGGAAGAGCATTTAGAGGCTGAATGCCTTCAATAGCATCTAAGACAGATGCTGTGTCACTGAGTGCCCTGGACCCTTCGGGGAAGTGGAGAAACCAACAAAAGACCGGTTGGTTTTGTTTGTTTTGGTTTGTTCCAGAAAAACATTTTTGATGAAACATGAAAAAAAAGCTAGGGTTTTCTTAGCATTGGGAATAAAGAAATGTGTAAGAACTGCACTTAGCAGGCATCAGCTCCTGAGTGCATAAAGCACTAGATTTTTCCCTGCTTTCACAGAAGTAACTCAGAAAAAATCCCTTTATTTTAGAATTCCACATATAAACTTTCAATGACTCCCATTCTAGGATGATAGGGGTTGTATCTAAATGTTATTTAAGTAATTCATTGTGTTTCTAAATACAATTTTTCTGAGCTCACAAAGCTAAAAGAATATTTTTAGGATGAAAAGGAACAGAATTTGAAGGATGTTGAGAAAAACAAGAAGCAACCATAGAATTGTAGCAAATAAATGAGTGAGCAAACAGCATGCAGCTGCTGTCTATTACCTCCTTGGCCTGAACACACACACATTTTTATTTTTGGACCCGATGCTCTTCAATATTCTGTTTTCTGCTTTTTTAGATGGTAAATACTTAACAGTAGGGATGGATGCTGCTTGTTCAGTGCCTGCAAAGGGAACACTGGGCCTTAAAGAGGACTTTGGAATGGTGCAGTGATTCCTTTCTTTAAAACCCCAGTTATCTCCATGCAAGTAGAGCTGGGACAAGCTCAGAAATCCTGTCTATAAATAATCACAATCACTCAACCAAATCACTCACACAATCAGAGACATTTGAGCAACGTGTTTGAACAGTGAGAAATAAGCATTCATATTTCCATTCTCCACTCTTAAATTCAGGGAGTGACCAGAAGGCTGAAGCATCAAATTTAAGAAATTTTAAGATCAGCTGAGCTTTAGCAAAGTGTTAAGGATTCCCTGAGACTACACCACTACCCTCATAGCATAAGTTGCCCCAACTGTGCTGTCTACTCTCTTTTTACCTTAACTGTCCTCTGCTGATGCCGTTTGCTTTCTGCCTTTTTTCTTTTCTATGTTCTCTGTACTCTTTGCACACATATTTGTAGCTCTGTAGCCTATTGTATTAATAGATAGTTTACCCAATACTTTTCCATGGTCTTTCCCTAAGCAGAAAGACAAAACAAATTCCAGAGCTCCAAGCCCCACAGGGTGCAAGGCCCTGTCCTATCTCGGTTCTTCCTGGGAACCAAGGCCAAGAACAACTCTGAGGTACATTTTCATAAACAAAGTAGAGCCAGTGCTGAGAGGGGGGCTCCAGAGAAAGGGGCTGGACCTGGGGGGGAATTGAATCACCACTTCTTCTCCTTATTGGTGCTTTTAATCAATTATGCTAATTTCCTAAAAGCTATAAATATGTACTCACCCCTGGAGGGGCTGGGCTTTTATGGACACCTTTCCATAACTGCTCCTGAAGACCTTCAAAATAAAGATCCCCTTTTATATTACCTCCTTGCTAAAATGATCTCGAGTTTCTTTTCCAGGCTGGGGGAAAAGGCAACAGTTATTTGGCACACCCAGAAGGGACACAAGAACCTGGTACCCTTCCTCTGGACTGAAAACATCCTGCAAGGAATTCCTTTCTGACAGCAATCTAAAGAATTCCCTGCCACGGGCCTGAGGTCGAGATACCATGGTTCCAAGATCCCACAGGAGGTAGTATAAAGGCGGTTCTTTTCATTGTGTAGTGTGTAGTTTGTATGTGTGTGTATTGTTTATGTATTGTGTATCTGTTTAAGGTCAGTAATTGCTAGCAATCCCAGGACAACCTGGCGTGGTGGTGAGAAAATTTGCTTTTGAAATCGTTTCTCCAAGTTTTTCCTATCTCCGCCTTTCCAACCTGCCCCAGAGATCGGCTGGGGGGGAGGAGGCGGAGCGTCCGTGTGTGTAATCTCGGCTGAGATTGTTCACTGGTGGAGAAAAGCAAATCATAGTGCGAAAGTTTATTTCATGTTTAGCACGCATGGGTTTTGAATTGAAAGCTGGCCTGGAGACGTCTGGGCATGGAGCGGCCGGGGGACGCCTAGTCTGCTCCTTGGTAGGAGGCGGGGGATGGGCCCCCACTGCCTACAAGTTTGTGGAGCGGCTGGGTGCCCAGCCTGCTTCCTTGGTGGGAGGCGAGGGAGAGATCCTCGCTTCCTACAAGTTTTGTGGAGCGGCCGAGAAAGCTCGGTTCGCACCATTGTAAAGGAGGGGGAAGATGCCCCCACTTCCTGTGTTCCACCTGTAGAAAGTTTTTTCCAAGATTTTAAGGCAAGGGCGGCTCCCGGACTCCCGGGATGGCTCCGCGAGCAGGGCGGTCACTCCCCCGTGATAGAAGTGGGGGACCAGCCGCTCTGAGAGGGCTCTGAGGTGACTCCTGCCATTGCCCTGGTAAGGGCCGGGGGATGGAGTGGGGGAGGGGTCCCAGGAGGTGAACCGGGACCGGGGCCGCCGCTGCTCCGCTTCAGCCCTGCTCCGGCGGAGGGGGGGCCGCCGCTGCACAGCCACGGCCCGGCTCGCCCGCCGCCCCTGGGCTCCTCCCGCACCGGCCCGGAGCGGGCCGGGAGTGTGAGATCTACGGGAAGGAACGGCCCTATCGCACTTTCCACAGTAACGAGTTTTGTTTAAGAGACACCCGAGAGCCGCCGTGAGCAGCAGCACGGGCCGAGCGCGGGCGAGCCAGGGGTGCCCCTGGGCGGGGGTGCCTGCATGGCGCGCCCGTCCCCGGCTTTGTCTGCTCTGGTAGGCACTCAAAAGGGAAACACCAGGTCCAAAGAACAAGAAGCCGTTTTTAGGCTCCCTTAAACCATGCTATAAGTAAGCAGAGTCCTGTGTTAACAAATATCTTAGAATGGAGACTGAGCCAAGATACTAAAAGAGTTGTTAGTGCCAAAGTGGTAAGAAAATGAGACCTTTCTTCCAACTTTTAAAATATGAATTGGAAAAACACTGGATGATTTATCAGTTTCTCTATTTGCCAAACTCTCCTGAGAAAGATCCATCAGAATTTTGCAAAAATAAGAAAATAACAGATAGTTTAGGATGATTTACTGAATTAAATTTTAAAAAGACCTTCTCCTGCATCCCTGCGAGTAAGAAAGACCGAGGACTCTTTGCTATTATGTAAAAGAATCCTGAAACTGGAGAGCTGGAGCAGTCAGCAACTGAAAATTGCTGCATCCAACCAGCAGCCAAGAATTGATACATCCAACAGTTGCATGAATCCCATTGTAAGTTTGTTCTGTGAACATGGAGGACATGTACCCTATGCCATGCTGCTGAAACTGGATAATGTTATTCTGAAAACGTTTGCTGTCAATCCTAGTATGTCTCTGTTCCCAGCACTAACTGATAATATATCTAAGTTTGACTGTTTGCAGACCATGGAAGAAGCCTATTCCGGCAGACCAGACCTGAAGGATATGCCAGACTGGGAGCTGCATGCAGATGAGAGCAGCTTCATGCGAGATGGCAAACAAAAGACAGGTTATGCAGTGACAACCATGAACCAGGTAACCAAGAGAAAAGCCTTGCCATCAAATGTATCATCACAAAAAGCTGAACTGATTATATCAATGAAAGGTCTAGAACTGAGCAAAGTCATCTGGAAGGAAGGAAGACTGGCAACTATTCAAGGTAATGGAATTGTACACACTGAACAGACCCATGCACTGCTACAGAATATTTGGGAATGTAAAGAAGCAGCTCCCAAATCAAAGAATTGTTTTGCTGATGAAATAGTAAAAGGGGCTGCAGAAAAATACATCTTAATAGTAGTGCCACAGAAGGAAATAGATTTGTCAAGGTTTGCCCCAAAGTGTGACCGAAAGGAGCATCAGTTTTCTGACATGGGAGCTAAAATCAAAGAAAGTGAATGGACTATAACACTGTAAACAACCCAGACGTGGGCAAAAGAGTTGTGCTAGAATTAACAGAAACAAGAGATTTTCCTGGAGATTATTGGCAAATAGATTCTGCTGAGTTATCAGGCAAAGAAAGAAACAGGTATGTACTGGTGTTAGTTGACACCTCTAGTGGACGGTCTAAGGCTTACTCCTGTTGCACTAACACAGCAAAGGAGGTGATAAAAGTTTTACACAATCATATAATTCCAAAGGTTTGGGGTTCCTTTAAGGTTGGTCCCCCAGTGATGGGGAAGTTAGTCAAATGTTAAGAATTGTTTGAAATTTGTAAATTCCCTATATACCCTAGACAAGTGGTAAGGCTGAATGTGCAAATAGAACTCTCAAAACACAGATTAGTAAAATTTGTCATAAACATCCATGACATGGGTTCAAGTCTTGCCTATAGCCTTGCTGAGAATCTGCATGCAACCGAGGCAAAAAGACAACATAAGTCTTTATGAAATAGTGCATGGCAGGCCGTATCAAATTGTGTCTATTACAGGAGAAATTCATACAAGGGGAAAATTGACTTGCAGAAGTATTTAACAATGTTTAAGTTCCACTTTGCAGAAGCTCCAGAGATTCATCATCTTATCCAGACACACCTACCCATCCGTTTCAACCTGGAGACTGAGTCTATGTTGAATGGAGGGACAGTAACCTTACAAGCTGAGTGGAAAGGGCCATTCCAAGTCCTGACTACCCTCACCAAATCCAAAGGTGGTGGCAGAGAGCCTTGAATTCACTGCTCCAGAGTTAAGAAGACGTCTGTTCCTGAGACAACCAGAAAGCAGAGACTGATACAAATTAGGACGATGTGATTTAAACTGTTCTTTTGTACCTCTTATTTTTACAGTTGGTAACCATGATTCAAATTTGGTCCTAAAGTTTGCATGTAACTCTAGTCCAAAATGTATCCAAAAGCTCTTCATAAGAACAACTTGTCAAAGCGGTATTGGATATGAGAATCTGGCCTGGTAAGTTTTGCCCCAAGATAAAGATTGGGCCTGTGCCCATGGGGCTGTGATTCCAAATGTAATATTTAATTATATTAAGGGCTGTTGACAAAACAAAATGGCTCTTAATTTCCTACTAGCCACAAAATCATTAACACTGGTTGTAGTTCTTATGCGGATCAGAGTGAAAAAAATTTTTTTTAGAAATTTGGTTAAAATTTGAAAGCAAACTCAAATTCTGCACCAAGTAACTCTCAAAAGAGCTTACTAAACCTTGAATATCTTCAGTACACTCACTTCATGGTTACTAAACTGAACCTAAATAAAAGAAATGTTCATAGTAGCTGTAGTTATAATTGGCATCTGTATAACAACTAGTGGGATGGCCAGTTGTATAAACCAGTGGTGTGGTTAAATGCAGAGCAGAAAGACAAAACAAATTCCAGAGCTCCAAGCCCCACAGGGTGCAAGGCCCTGTCCTATCTCGGTTCTTCCTGGGAACCAAGGCCAAGAACAACTCTGAGGTACATTTTCATAAACAAAGCACAGCCAGTGCTGAGAGGGGGTCTCCAGAGAAGGGGCTGGACCTGGGAGGGGAATTGAATCACCACTTGTTCTCCTTATTGGTGCTTTTAATCAATTATGCTAATTTCCTAAAAGCTATAAATATGTACTCACCCCTGGAGGGCTTGGGCTTTTATGGACACCTTTCCATAACTGCTCCTGAAGACCTTCAAAATAAAGATCCCCTTTTATATTACCTCCTTGCTAAAATGATCTCGAGTTTCTTTTCCAGGTTGGGGGAAAAGGCAACACTGCCAGCTCAGAGCTCATCATCCCCCATCCCTGTCTCCTTACTGTCTGAATTGCTGGAATAAAGATCTTCACTTTTGCATGCTCAGGAGAGTTGCAGCACTCAAAGTGTTAGCAGGGAGCTGCAAGTTCTTGAAGGATTGAGAGAAACTACAGAGGATGGAGAGATGGATGGACAGAACAGATGCAGGTGTGAATGTGTTTCTGCAGGTGTCACATTGCTTGGATCAGGTGAGGAGCAGCTGGAGCAGTGGGACCACAGGCTGTTTCCCACCATCTTAATGCACCACATCTTAGATGCTTCAATCAAACAGCTCCAAGAAAATTCAGCAATCTGTCTTCTGAGAGCATTACTGAGTGAAAGCTGGAACAGATTAAATGCTACCATAGCAATGGTGACAAATGGCTTCACCGAGAAGGGTCTCAAGATCACTTCACCAATGACTCACTTGTACAGAATTTGCCTGCCAATGTCCAGAATGCAAATGTTTGAGGCAGTGCCCCAGGTTGCATCCTCCTCTTTGAGGCATTTTCCTGCTTGAATTTCACCAACACTCATGTGGTTCTGTGGCTTTTAATCTTGAGTGAATGAGTGTTGCCACCCTTGTTGATGTGGTAGCTAGAGGAACTATCCATTCCCTTAAAAAATCCTCAACCAGAAACAGACCACCTACCCATTATTAGCTGGGGTTACCAGTTAAAAACATATGAAGGGGGTCACATGAATGGAGAGCACTGTGCATGTTTTATTAGTTTGAACAACAAGGGAATAGATGGATGAAAGATAAGGTAATGATTTGTGACAGGAGCCCAAAATTTGATTTCGACAATTAAATTACCCTTCTAAGAGATCCCCAAGGAAATCTATTAAAATACCATCTTCCCCTATCCCCAAAGTATACAAAAGCTGCCTAGTAACTGTCCAGTATCACTGCCTTTGTGACATGTTGGATGATCCCCAAGACAAAAACCATATGCTATCCGATGAATGGTAGAGCAATCAGCAAGGAAAGGCTATTCTTTAAGTTACTTGCCCTAAGAAAAATAAAAAAAAAAGAGAAACTAAAAACTATGCCAGAAAGTTTGCACTAAAACATAGGGTTTGGTTTTGTTCACTTGCTTTTTCACCAGATAATCAGAACTACTCCCAAGCCACAAAATCACATCTCTAGAAAGTATGAGAGGATTTTCACTTTTGAAGCCATAGAACTCTGCACCAACACCAATCCCTCATGTTCAGAGGAGCATGCAGCACTGAAAAGTGTGTTGCCTAATGCTTGATCATTATATTAACCCTTTCATCAGTTCCCTGGGACTGTTACTGAATCCTAAGCTTTCCCTCTCACCACCACTCTTCAGTTATCTTGTATTATTGTTATACCTAAGGTTACCCTTCTGCATAAATATTACTAATTAAACCCAGAAGTTTCAGATGTGAAGCAAAAAAATAAAAGAACATATGATGAACTTCTGCATCATTACAGAGCTAAGGGAGATCCTTGATTTGACTCAAGCTAGATATAACTTTTTGGCCAAAAAATAACACTTGCAGACAACTGCAGAATGCAAAGTAAGACTGAGCAACACAGGACTTGGGTTCTTACCTATGTCACATCTCAGGTGCCCAGTTTGCTTACACTGAAAAATGTATCTGCTGATGATAAGAAGCCAGAGTTCAGATGTGGCATTTTGAAATACCAGCATGGTATCTGGTACAAGAAATCAATATCATGCACTGATACGGTTGGTATCAGGGACAAAGCTTGCTCCTAGTCAGTTGCTCAGTATAGTTCAGAATACTTCCCAACAAGCTACTTTCATTATAAATTATGTTTTAAAAAACCAACTTCCAATCATCATCTCTCTGTGCAGTGAAACATTATGTGTTCAGATGTGATTTTAGAAGCTATGAATAAAAGGTATTTTTTTAGTGACAAACCCCCGTTTTTTGAGGCAAGCACATATTTCAGTTTACTGCTTTGTCCACACCCATGATTTAGGCAGTCACATAAATTTCACTGAATTTCTCTTTCAGAATAATGAAAACTCATCAAAATGTGCAGAATTTTAAGCAAAAGAGCAGTTTATGTTTCAGCAGGTACATTCAGGCAGGACTAGGACTTAAGAGGTCTGGTATCTAGCTGTACAGGGCTACATGCATCTCAGGGAGGAGCTTTGTGAAGAGCACCAGAATGCTTTACCTATCCAGCCTGGAATATTTCCAATTCCTAAGCCTTCAAGTCCATTCAACTAATCAAGAATCTCATAAAATTGCCACAAAATTCAACAACATCAACAGAAAAAAAAGGATAATTTTTTTATACAGCATGATTTCCCTTCTCTTAGAGAAAACTTCCAGCTCTTAGGATAACTAAAGAAACTTCAAAGTATGATATCTATAAATTTTCCAGATACACTTTTCCCTCTATATTATTACTTATGATCCTTAAGCCAAAAACCCAGATCTGAAAACTGCTCAAACCCTTCTTCAGTCTGGCCCCAAGTCTAGTTAACATTCTGTTTGGAATATCCTGCTTTGACTGTGAAAAGGAGCAGTTGCCTCTTTCATAAGCTGCTTTAGAGAGGAAAAAAAAGGGAAAGAAAGAAAGAAAGAAAGAAAGAAAGAAAGAAAGAAAGAGAGAGAGAGAGAGAGAGAGAGAGAGAAAGAAAGAAAGAAAGAAAGAAAGAAAGAAAGAAAGAAAGAAAGAAAGAAAGAAAGAAAGAGGAAGGAAGGAAGGAAGGAAGGAAGGAAGGAAGGAAGGAAGGAAGGAAGGAAGGAAGGAAGGAAGGAAAATTCTGTCCTTGAAAAGCTTGAATAGATGCATACCATTATGAGTCTGATAGGAGTGGCTGGGACAAGAACTTGAAAACACACTGGGGCCAAAACCCCCTCTGATTTACCACAGTCAGGGTTTTACTCCATTGATCCACTACACACATCTACACATAAATTCTGCAAAGCTGCTGCCTAACCCCATGGACAGGTGGAGTCCCTGTTCTAGTATTTCTAAGGTTCCCTAAAGATGTTGTGCTGGCATGGGGATACCCATTAAAGTCCTAATGTCTGGAATGCACTTAGAGTACACCTGAACCTGCTGAGATTCCTTGTTGTGATGTTCTCCTGCTTGTTTTATCTGGAAGACATGACAATCAGTGATCCCTGTGCCCACCAGTAACTTGCAAAATGCAGCAAGGCAAGAAGAATCACCTACCCTGCTGCAGTATCAGTTGGGTGTAACTCTCCGATAGTAACTCTCATATGCAGCCAGCTTTCCAAAGCCAGTCCTTTGTGATTGCAGAAGATCTTAACGTGATAACAGGAAACACAACACTTACAAAATCAGTGGTTTGTGACAGTTTTTGAATGGCAATGATCACATAAAACATGGTGTAAAAATGCTCGTAGTGTTTTCCATTACCTTTGGTGTTGGAGACTGCTGTAGCTCTACACCCAAAACTTTTGTCAGGAAATGTGTTTGATACACATGCAATGCTTCCTGCTACTTTTATAATACCCTGGGCCATAAAGTGGATGCTGACTGTTAGGAAAAAAGAGTAAAGGCAGTCAAATTTTTTCTCCATTCCGATTATTGCAACAGGTAAAAAGAGAAGCCTCTATTTGATATACAGTGTAAAATGGAATAGGAGACCATTTCTCAGTGCTTGTAGTGAAAAACATCTTTGGCTATGATTGTGGTTTATGGAAAACTTAATTTTTCAGTGACAGACAAAAAAAATCACCTTTACTTTTCTTATGAACACTTTTTAACTTCCTTATAACTTCCTGGCATGTTAAAATGACCAGGAAGAGACTCTAGGATACTCATAGGGATTTCCAAATGTTTCCAAAAATTTCCAAATCAAATCCTTTCTACTGGAATTTAGCTGTTAATCCTGCCTCAGGAAAAACCAACACAATGTGAACTGCCTGAAAGAGCGCATGGCAAGGAAGAGGTGGAAGAGTGCAGCAAGATCTGTGCCATGTGCCCAGCCAACATCTGAAGGCACTGTTAAACACCATGGCCACAGTGCACTCTTTCTGCATCATTCCAAGTGGATCGTTTGGAGGATATATGGAGCATGTCTGGGCAGTAGTCAGTAGTCAGTATACAAAAAATGAATGTCTGATTTTCCTAGCAGTCAGGCAGGTGGGATTCAGCCCAACCACTGGAGATGTAGCAAAGAACACGACACCACAGAAGTAATACATAAAATAAAATGACAAACACATACACATGCATGTTTTAGCTTTGATTCTCATCTCTGACTTTTACAGTATGTCCCTGGTAAAGCCACTACATCTTCAGATCTCATGTTTCCAAGTGTGAAACATCCATTCCTTCTCCATTTAGCACAACAAGGGCTAAATGCTAACCTAATACAAATAACAAGCAGCAGGTGTATGCTTCCAGGGAGCGTTTTGCCAGTCATGTTTCCAGTAACCAGGAAAAATACTGGTTATCCCTCTGAATGGAAGGAGAGGAGCTCGCCCAGGGACAGCTTCTCCCTATACCTCCTGGATCCCAGCAACGCAAGAGCTGCCTGTGCCTCTTTGCCAAGGCAAGGGATTGTTTCCAAATCTGTGCGCCAAGAGTGTGATTATACTTTTTTTGGACTCACCTCTATTTCCCTGATTGTTCCTTTCTACACCTCTCATTGCAGCAGAAATCTCATTGTCTCTTATCTTTCCTTCACAGGATTTTTTAGCCAGAGTAACATTGGATTTTATTTCCTCTTCTTTCCCTCCATTCAGTCCCCTCACCACAGCCCCCCCACCGCCATCCTATGCATTTGCAACAAAAGTGTAAACTTCAGAAACTATTTGTATTTCATTGGCATTCACACATTATGCCAAAACGATGGCCCAAAAGTTTGGCGGGTAATGTCAACCCCAGAATTCATGAGCTGATGATGAATGGCTGTGAAGCCTTTGTGATTGCTCAGGCTCCATTGTGGCTGGAACAATGGAGGAGGACACAAGTCTGGCTCAGGAGAGCAATGGATAAAGCTGTTGGGGAGAATGGTGGGCTCCTGCTGACATGACCACTTGTTGACATTGAAAGGATTCAAAACCAAGTGAGCAGAAACAGAAATTATTCTGTTCAGCAAGGCTATTAGTTGCAACGTGTGGCAGTGGAGTGGTCACTCCTGATGTGTTTCCTTGCTAATGAGCCCTGAATGCCCTATTAAACTGGGATGCTATAGGCCCAGTGCCACTGGGACAATGCTATGCATGAACGACTCCCCAGCACCTATTGGCTGCCCACATGAAGGAACTGGCAACACTCAGATTTAAACGGGGCTGACAGTACAGTTAAATGATCATTAATTAGAGTTGCTGAACAGATAGGGACTCAAAGCAATTCTTAATGACAAGATAACAGTCTAGTATTTATTAGTCAGCTTTGTGCAAGTTCAAGCTCGTACCCCATCTCGGTCTTTGTACTGTACATGACGGGTGTCAAGTTGATTTTGGTTCCTTTCCTATATTCACAAACCATAAGAAATCCTGACTGTGTTGAGGCAGTAATAGAGATTTTTATATGTAAGGATGAAAATAATCGTGAGTTAATAGATTTTGTACAGAGAAGTTCACATTAGAAAATGGAAAGGAGAACAGTAAAAAGAATCATCTACTAAAATGTTAATTAACCCATAAGGAAGCCACCACTCACCCATTTTCTGTGCTCCTTCATCAGCCTCTCTCCCCAGTACTTAACATGATCTATTCATCCAACTTCACTCCAACCTTACAGCTCAAACCCCTCGTTTGTTTGATTGATCACTCAATACTCATCTGGGAAGAGAACACAGACTCAAATTATCGAGCATTAGAAGCAAAAAGTCAATGAGACATGAACTCTGGCTTGTGGGCATCAACCCTTCCATGGGTTTGGGAAGAGCCTTTCTCCAAGAGCACATTATATCCTAATCAGCAGCTCCTGGGCTGGCTGCATCATTTGGTGAAACAACATATATGGCCCCTCCTTGCATCAGGATATTGGATAGCACGAGTCTGATTTCCTACAAGAAATCCTGTTCATTGAAGATTCTTATTGACTATATATAGTATAGGATATAATATAGTACAAACTCGCTCAAAAATACACAATACAGCTCCCTAATGGCTTACTGGCCCAAGGCACTTGTCAAAGTTCTCCCTCCAGGGAGTGAAGTGGTGAGCCAAGCAATGTGTATTTGTGATTAGAATAGTGAAGATCAGTATTTGGCATTTGTACTTTCATGTAGCATTGTGATTTTTGTTAGAATATATTCTTAAACTGTGAAAAGTCTACTGCAATAGCCCCATTAGTTTCACAATAGGTTATGTAGGAATGCATGTATACATGTTATACTGCAAACTAAGAATAAGTTTCTTGGTTGAAACATAAGATTATATAAACTCTTAGTAGCACATTATTCTGAAACTTTTTATAACTCTATTTGCACATTTTAACAAAGATGTTGTAGAGAGGGAGGTAGATCATGACAAGATTATTGCAGATTGTTGAGCAACTCACTTTAGCAATTATTCATATTTCTTATGTAATCCTCTGATATGATGCATACAATATAACATCAGTACATTCTGTGAATCTTAAAACACCTCCATATAACCCCTAATATAAGAAGTCCCTGGCCCAGAGGATTTCTGAAGCAGTACTGAATACAACTGCCAAGTAAACAAATTTTTTCTTTCATCTCTTTCCTCCTCATCTCTGTTGAAAGGAGTAGCCTTTTAAAAGGAAATAACAATGTCATGGTAAATGCTACCATATCACCCAAGAAATGTGTCACATTCTAATCTGCTTTTAAATTTTGTTATGACAGATTTTTTGAGTTTTTTTTTGTGTTGTTCTTTTCCTTTGCAAATCAGACTGTGACAGCCTTCCCCAGAACATGCAATCTAGATTCAGAGTATTAGTTTCTCCAAAGGGAAAGGAAGTAAATGACAGTCAAGCCTGGGATTATGGAAGGAATATGGTTCTCCCTTTAGTAGCAGGGCAGCAAGCATTGCTTAAAAATAACTACTGAGGTGCAAAACAACTTGTGAAATGGCATTATGCTTAGTAGGTTTTAAACCTGGATTTCTAAGTGCAAAATTTTCCCAGCTAAAGGGGAATCAGAAAGATACTAATGCAAAGGACAGTATCACTTTTCAGGTAGTGGGAGTCTTACTATGCTTCACTGATCAACA
The DNA here is from genome assembly GCA_034509425.1 of Eopsaltria australis. Lineage (NCBI taxonomy): Eukaryota > Metazoa > Chordata > Aves > Passeriformes > Petroicidae > Eopsaltria > Eopsaltria australis. The sequence continues at coordinate 171,403 of JAVTVJ010000772.1, read as the reverse complement.
GGACAAGTGGAGAGGAGGATGAGGCTGCCTCCCTACCTCCCTCTTTATTTCCCCTTTCTCCCTCAACAGTGCTGCCAGTATCTCTTCCATCACACACAGACTCAGCAGCAGAGGGTGATGGACTTACACATTCTGATCCATTAAATGCTGGGCCAGGACATGGCAAAACTCACTCTGATATCATGAGGTTGGGGGTCTATTTTACAGAGGCAGCAGGTAGTCGGGCTCTTTGTCTGGCAGGAAAGGCAGCCTATCTACATCAAATTCCAGCACTGAGACTCTCAATCAGGTCTCAATTTTCAGATGTCCCAAGAAAATTTGTTCTTTAATTTCTGACTTCTAGGCATTAAACATAGTCTCAGATAGTAAATCTCTAGATTTTTAGAGCCTCTCATAACATTTTTATTTTTTTTAACAAACAAATTTTAGGCACCTCCCTAGAACTGTGAAATAACAGGATTGCTTGACAAAATGAAAACAGAGACTAAAACCTTGGATTCTTCTGAAGACACTCACTGATTTTATAATTCTCTGGAGCTTTACATGACATGTTCTCTGGGACTTTACACAAAGCAGGTGAAAACATGAGGGGACCCTGTGAGAAACACCAGGGGAGGGAGTGACATAGATACGAATTTGACTCTTTGGGGATTTATTTCTCCTCAAAGTTTTACAGAAACTGAGAGACAACTGTGCCACTAAATACTTGCCTCAGAGAATTTGTAAACCAGCTTGTTGTAGTAATATTTGTACAATAATCTCCATTTTACTTTTCTAGTTCAGGCCTTTGTCATGTGTGTGGTTGCTGAGATGTCCGGAGGTCCCAAGGGAGAGGGGCCCCAGGATGCTGGGTGCAGGATGAACATATAGGCTTTATTATGTTAAAACCCACACAATAATTACATCCTCATCTTGGTAAAGGGATCACTGAGGAGGAGTATTGTGCATTTGCTGTTGTCTCTCCCTCCTTTGATGCCTGGGCTGAGCTCTCATTAGGCCTAATCGGACATTTGCAACATGCCCTCAGTGGAGGATATACCTGTGTGTTCTCCATACCCAAGGACTGATTGGAAAATGGGATGGCTCCTTCAGGGAGGCTCTAGGGCCCCATCATGCTGGCCAGATGAAGATCTAGGAGGGCCAGCGCTGCCAGAGCATGGCTGACAGGCCCCATGAGCAGTGGTTGGGCTTGAGACCTCAGCAACAGCAAGGCAGAGAACTGCAGCATCCCAGAAACCCCCTTGACTCATCTGGAGAAGGAGAGGGATGTCTGATCTGTGCACAGTTTGTCCAAGTGAGTTTAATTTCTTCACTTTTTCTAAAGCAGTGTTACAGCTTTCAGGTCAGACTGTGCTTCCTCTATGGCACTCAGTCTGTTAGACTGGGCTTATTTATGACAAAAACAAACAAACCTGGCTCTTTTGCATAGGCTGGACTCTGTTTTAGTTGTTAAGATCAGGAAAAATAACATTTCATTTAAGGTAAGCTGGGAGGAAATATGTAGCCAGCCTTCCTACCCACCTGATACATCTGTTACAAGTCTCCTCTGTTGATTTAAACCTCGGTGTTCATTTCTACTCGGAGATGAAAACCAGTACCAAAACAAACCCCACTTTTGTCAAGGAATTTTCAAAGGAATGTCATGTCAGCAAAACTTCAATGAAAGCAAGCAGCGTTGAGATGCATAAAACTATAATGTCTCCAGTCCCACATAGTTCTGTACCATATGGCCAGAGAGAAGCAGATGGGCCAGGTCACAGTGGGGGAAGAGAGCCAGTGGGCCAACACTAACAGACTGTCCCCAGTGACCAAGCTATTATTATCAGAAAGAGTTGATAAGAATGTGATTCCCCACATTTATTTGCCCTCAGGTAGTTTTCACATGTGATGCCTGATCAAAATGACCTTTTTTTTTTTTTTTTTGCAGATGTTTATTTTGGGGTTGGAACATTTGACTCACAAAGAAGCCATGAATTGCACTGCACTTGTCTTTTGTAAATTTTAGATGCTGGCTATTCCTATCTGTTTTCTTGACTAAAGTTCAGAGGCTTTCTTGTCTAAACAAGATAAATTCAACAATAAATAATGCAAAAATCATTTTTTAAAAAATTATTATTATTGCTGTTACATGGCTGTGTAAACATCAGCCCAGCAAAAATAAAGCAAAATAGCATGGGTACTGTCAGAGAAATCCTGGCATGTCTGATATGATTTCAGCAGGAGAATTCTATCTTACTGTGTTTCTCAGTCAACTGCCCAGTATTAGCAATAAGAAAAGTTCCCCAAACTATTAAAGTTCAAGGTATAGTTACCTAAACATTACATGGGAAGATTTTTGAAGGTACTATTGCAGGAAAAAAACCCCCATCATCATAAAGGTACAAAATTACATGAAAAATACTTGCACAGAAAAGTTGGAGACAGAAGGCAGCTATTTCTGGTTATGATTCAAAGATGCCAAATATTTCACCTGAGATGGAGAATGGACCCATTAGGGGTAGTCACACTGAAGGTTTTACTCATAAACTTATCTGTGTTGGATTTTCTGGCTTTTCCTCTCAAGCACCTTACAGCTCCCAGGTGACGACTTCCTGAAGGACTAAGTACCACTACTCTCAACTTTGCATCTGAGACCTCACCAGAGGAGAGCTCAGCATCTGCCCCATGGTGGGTGCAGAGTTCCTGACCTCCTGGATCCTGGCCCTTCAAATCACAACCATCCTTGTTCCTGAAAGAGGGACCTCAGCCATGAATATGAGGGACCAATGCTCTTGCTAGAGCCAGGTTCCCCTGTGCTTGCAACAGTAGGGATCACGTCACTGCTTGGTTTCTCCAACCAGCTGGAACATTTATCAAGGTTTCTTTTTGCCCAGGACTGGATGCTGATGTTCCTTTTGGGGGAGTTATTTCTTAGCTGTGCCACCTGGATAAACAATAGGTGGAGATGGAAAAACCAATTTTTCAACAATATCATTTGCTCATCCTATTCTAAGCTGTTTTGTACAATGAAGACTTTGCTGACCAGATATTGCTGCTTGACCTTATGCACAGCTAACTGGTTATTATGGGCTGCAAAAGCAGGAAAGCTCTGTGTCCAGAATCTCTAAACCTTATTAAAATGGCCATTTGGGACAGTGTCACTCAAATTAAAACAGAGACTTATTGCTGCTAAATGACATTAGGAGAGCTCATAGAATTTAGGCAGATCATTACCTCTTGGTGAGCTTGGAACTTCTGGCTGATCTCTGCGCATCCTCTCCTCGATACACCATCCTCAGGAAACTCAGCACTTGCACTGAGCCAGAGACTTGGCATGGAGAGGGGTGATTTTCTGTGTGCCAAAGGTGCAATGGCAGGTCTCTTTGGCCTCCTTGTGTTACAGCACTTACTCCAGGCTGGTGATGTGCTGAGGGAAGGGGGGGTGTCTGTGTGTATGCATCTGCATACAGGTAGAGGCAGTGGACAAGGGGTAATCAAGCCCTTCAAAGAGAATTTTGTCCCTCCAGGATAATCTACACCATTTACCAGTGTTTGGGGCTGTGGACTAGCTCTGGATTAGGATCTAATGCAAACCGTGTCTGAGCACACATTTTGCTGAGTGATATATAACATAACTACTCTTTGCACTCTTTGTGGGCTGGAATTAAACTTTTCCACTATTGACTTCCAATGGGACAAGTATTCCTAAAGTACAGGAGCATGTAAGGAAAGCCCATTCCTCATCTGTAGAGGTGTCAGAGAACATCTAAGGGAGGAAAGGGGAGATATTTTTTGGCTTACTACTCCTTGATTTTTCCCTTTGCTGAAAATAGTAAGGTTCCTATTGAAAATTAAGGTTATTCAAGGTAATTCAAACATTTCTGGGTAAAAGAAGTCCTAGAGTCCCTGCTGCGAGTGTGGATGTGAGGACAGAGTACCTCTGGATGTGACCCAGTGGAGCTGGTAACCCTGTTGGGGGAGACATCCAGCACCTACCTCAGCTATACACTGCCAGGTTACACAGAGTGACAGAGATATAGCATAGTCACAACAGACTACCTTTATTTTAAGTTCCATGAAGGCTCATTTGACCTCATCTTGACTTATGTAAAGTAATTTTGCTCCTGTGCCTCTGAAGTAAATGAATCCAGTTATTTTTATTTAGTCTAATCTTAAAAATACTAGAAACCATCTCTGGTTTGAATATCTGACTGATTTGGTTTAAAGATGCTCTTTGCTCTTCTGAATTGTCTTTCCCCATTTCCCCTACTTTAAGAAAAAGCTTCCATTGACTGGTCAGACACAGAAATATTTCTGAGAGGCAAGCAGCTAGACTTCTGGGAAAGGGAATGATATATTCAGAAACTTCTTAGAAATTACAAAAAGCTATATGAGGGTGCCACAACTCTGGTCACTTACAAGAACTCTTTCAATATACATACAGAAGCAAAAATGACCAAGAAGAAAGAAAACAGAAGATGTAAAGAGGGCAAGAAAACCAATTCTCCAAGTATTAAATGTTTAGAGACAGAATATTGGTCATTTAATGTAAGTGATTTCTGCTCACCAGGAATGCGATAGAAACAAAAATCAAAATATAACTCTGCTCAGTATACATTGTCCCAGCTTGATACTGCAAAGTACATTTCATGACAAGCCAAAATAACAGCCCTCACTGATGCTTGCTTGAATGTCTCAATTTCTGGATTAAGCTGTCCCATTGTTTTGTAGCATAGTTATGATTTAGAGATCAATGGGACATAGACTGTCCTAATCTACTATGAACAGCCCATAGCAGAGAAGGGATACTCTGCACTAGAGAGCCATCTAAGTCTTCTAATTACTTTGGCTACTGATAGATTGGCTCTTACCCCCTTGAATTCCTTTGTCACTGAGGAGATAAAATTCATGAGCATCTATGCTGCTGAATGCTTACTCCAGTGCTGCTATTTTCTGTGCCAAGCTAGTCATCACCACAAAGAGTCGGAGGTCTGTCAGGGCATCTGTTACATAATAGTCAACAATCTCTAAAATCTGGGGAAACTGAGATGGAGAGAGCAAAGATGATGAAGGGTTTAAAAAGAACAGATTGCTGCCTTGCTTGGAAGGGAGGGAGGTAGGGGGAAGGGGGGAAGGCTGGATAAAAAGCCCTGATGGAAGCAGAGACAAACCCAATTAGCACAGCCAGCAAAACAATCCCCCCAAAATATCAATGCTTTCTCCAAAGAAGTTGACAAGGACACCAGATTGGTGGGGGAAAAATGCTTTAGGGCAGGAGAGCTGAAGAAGGCCATGAAAAATTACAGCTGTAGTTTAGGCATTGCTATACATAAATACACACTGAAGACAATTTGAGAACATCCTCTAAATCAGTAAAGAAGACCACCACAAATATTTTTGTCTCTGTGTTATACAACACACTGTTACTGTACCACAGGAAAGTAAGTGTAATATTTTCATTCCACTCTTTTCATTTCCTCCTTTCCCCCTCCCTTTGCAAAGGAGGTGTTTGCTGATTTTAGCAATCAAAATCGTGATGACTTGCAAGTAGGGCTCAGTTTCCTCATATCTGTCCCGTTTTGTGTCTACATTTTAAAAAAGACTGACTATATCTGGTGTGAAATGCTCTCACGAGACATAATATCCATTTATCTGCCTCTGCAGCCATTGAAATTGCACCAGCAGTAATACTGGCTGGGTGAGCCACCCAGCCACATTTAAACTCTCCTAACATGAGCAGACTTCTACTCTGCTCTGCCCAGTTCTGTCTGTTCTTATCCTTGCTGCCCTCACTAAAGCTTGCAGAGCTTACTCTACCAGCAGTAACCATAATGCTGGTGTCTTGTCGATTTCCTTGTCATATGGGGATGTGCCAGACTAAGCACACTGCAGGTCTCACCACTAGACTCCTTGGAGTTTCCTCCAAATGGATGTCTGTTCTACATCAAGGTACAAATTTTCCCCCCAGACTCTCTTGACATGAAAAACCACTGAGATTCAAAAGTCTTATGGCAGTTTCAGGAAGTTAGTTCTGCTTGAACAGAAATGTGAAGCAACAAGCAGACTTTAGGTTTTGGTTCTGTCAGCCTCTGTCTTTCAGGGACTAGTTCTTGCCCGCGGGACTCAGTGGCCTCTCACAACATGAAAACACATGATCTTGACATCTGTAAAGTTCATGTGCTTCAGAGCATTTCCTCTGATCACACTGGAGTTGTATGTGCTCTCTTGCTCAAGTGCTTTGCTTTATTATCTCTTTGAGCAAATAAGTTTAAAACTACAGCAGAAAGCACAATCTATGGCAGTTGAGGAAGGGAGAGGAAAGGGATATTTTCTGAATGCACATATACAAACAACTAAAGATGCAGGGATAACTTTGCTGGTTAACTTTTCATATGACAGTAACCACTCCCAAAGCAAACACATCATAATGGAAGCAATTAAAATCTGTGTTCATTCGCTCATTGTTACTGTAGGTTAAGGTGGTTCATTAATGGATATGCAAGTGCATATGGTAATGGATGCCTCTTAGCTGTATTTATGGATCACATAAGACAATGCTGACAGATGGAAAAGATGAGCTTTATAGGTCTGATAAAAATAAACAATAAATGCAGGCAGTTCTGAACTGGATTATCATAGTGCCACAAGAGTTGTGTAATGATGTTAGCACTGGCACCTGCCTCAGAGCTGATGCTTCAGAATACTAACATTGAGCCACTTGATACATGTTTGATGTCTAAACAAGTCACATCCTTTGCTGAGAGGAACAAATTGTGATGGAGACTGGCTGCAGGGCTTTAAGTTTCAGATAAAAATCTGGCCAGAAGAATTCCATAAAAATAACTGTCCAAAAGACTTTTTACTTTTAATCATATGAAATATGTGGTTGGACCCTTTTAACTTCTTTTGCTGGTTTTTTTTTTTTTTTTTTTTTTGACATCCAAATAACTTGGTCCCTGCTCTAGTGCTAAAGCCTTGTCTAACATTTCGTGCTGGGAATGCAAAGCAGGGCACCAAGTACAGTAGTACAAATAACACTTTATTTACAGTTTCATGGCTTTCAGATTTCCTGTCTCCATAATCACTTCCTACTAATTTCCTTCTGTTTTGTTTGAAATGGTAGTCTTTTCAAAGAAAGTGCCCAAAGAAACAATGCCTTTGTAAGGTTTGGATTAAATCATGCAAGTTTTTATACTTCTTTTTCTGTATTTCCCAGTACCGGTTTTCTGCATTAACAGAGTTTGTGCTGTATGTCTGGATGGTTCAAACAGGATCGTGATAAGAGAACTGCAAAAAGGCCAGCGCTGAAGGGCCAAAGTCTCAGCTGGAGGAAGCTGGAACAGCTCCACTGATATGCATCAGCTACAAACCAGCATCATTTGAAGAGCCAAATAAATGTTCTAATGCTGGACATGAAAAATTTTCAAGCAATACCATGACACTTTGAAAATTTACTAATGCTTGAGCACATACAAGACATTAAGATAAAATCAAATATCTTTGTTGTAGGAAGTAAATAAAAGCAACTACCAGAGAAGTGAAATTTCTATACAGGGAGACTAGCTCAATCTGAAATTAAATCCACAGAGTATTTGACATATTTTTATCTTGTGTAGTGGTTTCAGTTGCCTAATGAGCAACATCTCCTACAGCTATATTTAGACTCCTCTACATTATGCCAAGTTGGCTGACCAAAATGGGACAGATGCCAGATCCTCTGTCACTTTTCAAAATTTAGCTAACAACTGAAAAAAGAAAAAAATCTGTGCAAAGCCATAACATTGAGTAGCATAAGTAAACCGTACACTTAGTGTTATTTTCTTGTTCTATCCCAACTACCTGGCCAAAATTACCTCTCTAAAAATTAAGGCATACACCCCATTTCCACTGCTGACCTTTGACCTTCCCCTTCCTTCAGAGCTCTGATTCCTCTCCGGGCCTTTCAGAACTTGAACACTATTCTTACTTCCAAATACTGAAGGAAAAGGAACATTTGTAATTTAATTTATTAGTGGGTTATGTATAGAATTGTTTAATAAAAAAATACCTCACCCATGTGCCAGTGCTGCGGCTGCTGAGGTTGCTTTCCTTTATTTAAGGGTGTCGTGGTTTTAGTTTGCTTATTCAGGTTTGTGGCTAAATGCCAGCACACTTACCTAAATTTACTTGATTGCTTGTTGTGAGATAAGGATTAGGAGTAGGCAAAGCAGGCTCAAACTTTATAAAGTACAAAGAAGTTTTATTAATATATCTAAGACAAAGGGAAAAAAGGAAAAAAAAAACTCAAGAAAAAAAACCAGAACAAACTCCCCAGACCACCCCTCCTTCCCCACCTCTCCATTTCATTCTCCCTGACAACATACAGAAGAAAACACTTTGACCTCTAGTCAGTTTACCACCTCAGAAACAGCTCTTGTTCCAGTTCATTTAGGGAGAGAAGTTTCTTTTGCTTACACCATGGATCTTCTGTAAGAAAAATACAGTTTTTATGGGTCTTCTGCCTCACCATTAACCGCTGCCCGGAGCAAAGTCCAGCTTAAGGGTGGATCCCTCCCACACCAGTAGCCTTCCCACAGCCACTATGGTGGGTTATGAACAGTCCACAGGGTACCTGTTTTAAGGATGCTCAGTTCAATTGCAGCAACAAAGAAAATCCCTTCTTCTGTGCTTAGCAGCACAGGTTTTCCTGACAACTCAGGTTCTCTAGCATTCTCCCCAGGACCAGGGCTCTGAGTCACAGCCTCTCTTCTCTCTTGGTTCTAGTTTCTCATCAGGCTGTACTTTTTTAACACTTACTTGTCTGTACTTAGGTATTTCAGTTCATTGGCTGCAATAAGAACCTCACATCCTCCTTTGGACTATATGTTCATATATTACAGAGAATTTATTAGCTCAGTCCCCAACCATGGTTCTCCAAAAGAGTTTTCAGCTTCATTTTTGAAGCAACTTCTCATGCACCTCCCTCTAGGTATCAGTTCTGCTTTCCTCACTGACTGTAAAGTCTCTGCGCTGCACTATGTAGATGTCTTCACTCGTTCCTCTCTCTGCGAGGAAGGATGGATGTCTGTGAGTTTAGTCCAGGCATGGAGAGAGTTAATCTCTGTCTCTCTCTCTCTCCGGCAGTGTGAGGATCATGTGCTCTTTGCCGGGCTGCTTGAACAGGTCCGAGCTGAATGCCAGACGCTCTCAGAGTCTCTGCTTGGCTCGGCCAAGCTGGCTCGGCCTGCTGGGGCCATCTAGGCCTGGGGTGACAGGGCAGGGCCTGGCCCGAGCTGGATGGAGTCCGGCCTGGTCCTTGCCTAGCCCGGAGCAGGGGTTTGGCTCTCTCTCTCGTGTAGCTGGCACACCGGCTGAGCTGTATCTGCTGAAGATTTCAGCCGTTCCTCCCCCATCCCTGCCCGGCTGCAGCGGCACGGCTGCCGTAAAACCTCCCTTCCCCCCCCCATCCCTCCTTCGGAAGGAGGTAGGGGGGGGCCTTACCAGTGAGAGAAGCAGGAGCTGCTCCTCTCTACACAGCAGCAGCAGGTCTAAAGAGGAAGAGCGTCAGAGAGTCTCTGCTTATATATAGTTTTTTCCTTGAAGGCGGACCAACTTTTTAATTGGTTTACCTACCTATCAATCCTTAAAACTACCTGATTATTGGCTCTCTCTCTCGCAGGAAGGAAGTTGTATTCCTTCCTGCATTCCTGCAGCCCAGATCACTTCCTAGATTTTGACCCCTCTGGCCTAACCCAGGACAAAGGGGACTGTTGACCAACCGAATATCACAACAATGAAGGTGTGAATACTGGAAATGTTTGCCACCCTTCCCACACTTTTCCAGGAATAGATCTGTTGACTTTACTTACACTGTAAAAGGGCTACTTCTTTCAAGGCCATCAAAACTTGCTAGGGGTTCAAGTACCCATCTCATCAGCATACTCCTGTAAGGACACTTACAATATTAGTTTTCAGAAAATTAGACAGTCTCCTCTGGGCAGAACTCCAGTGTCTCAGAGTGTGGCTTTTACAATGTACAGTTAAGCTCTGCTTTCATTTTTCAAGTTGAGGGAAACCCTCAAAACCTCTTACTTTTTCCCTTCACTGAACACAAAAGCACAGTAGTTCAGCTTTTCTGGCTCCACACCACCTTCTTCACCAATTAGTCATTTCTCAATACATAATACAACAGTAGTAGTAGCAGCAGTAGCAGTAGCAGTAGTAGTAGCAGTAGTAGTAGTAGTAGTAGAACTTTGAAAATTCAAAAATTCTATTAATATACAGAAATTCTGAAAAAAAGGAGGGATTTGACATCTGTCTATGGCTTTCCATTATACTGAGCTAAAATACACTACAGTCTTTCTACAGAGATACTAACATTCATTATTTTTCTCAGTGAGATGATGCATCAGATATTTACAGGTATTGCACAGTCTAAATGGCTTTATGATCTTCTGGAGAGGACATAGAGAAGAAAATATTTGAACAGGAAAGGACTGATGTGTTTTACAGCTTCTTTTACACAAACCAACCCTTTTTATTTAAAAGTTATTCACATATAAGACTATTACCTTTTTCTTTTTTTTTTTTTTTTCACCCCAGCTGTCTCTGATGGAGCTTCAGTGCTTGCTTGGCTAATTATAAGGAGCACCTGGCTTTTGGCTGGAAAAGTCCTTACAATAATGTACAGCACACTTAGTAGATTTGACAGATCCAAGACACACGGGAGTTGATGGTCATGTCTGCATCATAAACTGGAGGACAGTGCAGAGATTTCACAGCTGATGGAGCCCTGAACAGCTATACCCACAAGTTTCAGTGCCCCACAGCCTACACCAACCAGCATGGGTCTGGGAACAATTTATCCACAGTCAGGGCAGTGATGCTGCTGAATCCAAACATGTCATCCCCACAGAACATGTTAGACTGTGCACCTTCCAACACAGCTGCTGAGTGTCTGGGCCTGCTTTGCCTCAAACCCAACTGGGTTGGTCCAGCTCCCTCTGGACCACAGATCCTTACACATCCACTTAGAGGTCTACATGAATTAAAGTAAGTAAATGTGATCAGTGGAGAAAATCTGTTCATATTGCTCTCTTATTACACTTGAAGTTTTACCAGTCTTGTCTGTCTTAGTCAAACTGGCACACTGAAAATGCATGTTCCTCAAAGGATCATGATAAAACATTCCCACTTCAGATTCAACAGTCCACATAGGACAGGGTGTAGGACTGTGAGCTCTCTTTAAATTTTGTGTTCAATCTTCTGTTTACTGTCTCTGGGAGTTAGAGCAGAAGTGAGATCAATTCTCTCTCATTGTAGTGATAGACAAAAAGACTTTTCTAGAGAAGAGCTTAAATAGGGGCAGGACTGATTTCTTAGAGACTTTTATCAGTCTATGATGGTGCTTAGAACCTCCAAAAATGATTAGTAATGGCAATTTTAAAAACCCAAACAAAACCTAGTAAAGTAGGTCTTAGTTACAAACCAGGAATGTCTTTCCTAGGAAAAGGACATAAAAAATGAAGTTCTAATGCAGACACTGGGCAAAAAGAGAATAGTTTCTGTTTTATGGGGAGAGAGAGCAAATATGGAGGCATTCCATGCTTCTTATAACCACAAAGTTGTGGACTGCCTCCCCTGCTCTCAAGTTCACCAGCTGCACTGGTTTATACTTGCAGTTCAATCAAGATGAAGTAATAGCATTCAGGAAATGACACATAGAAAGTAAGAATCAAGTGAAAGATCAGTATCAGACATAACCTGAAACTTGAGCATCTTACTTCAATCAACTTTATATCCCAAGTAAGGGTGAGAGCTTAGCCAAGCTCTTTAAATATGCTTTTGATCTGTTCAGATGCTCAGGAGAGAGTTCAAAACCAAAAACCTGGCACCCAGGGGAGCTTTTGTCAAGAGAAAGGTGCTCTTCAGGTCCCCGTTGAATGAGGAAAGGGGCAGAAGCTGTGTGGGAGGTGTTCTCCAGCTGTGGAGAGATGCAAACACTTTGCTGTTGTCCTAATATTTCACACCCCAGACCAGGCTGCAAGATAAACAAACTGGATATTGTTTCAACTGTCTCATTTGACATGGTCTAACACTACAAGAAGGGAAAGAAAACCTTAGCACCCTTCCCACCCCCCTCCTTGGACCAATTGAGCTGTCACTGTCTGCACAGAAAGTGATTGTTCGGTCGAAAACACATTTCGGCCGGATGCAAATGGAACAGTCTTGAAAAGTGGAGTTTCCTTTTGTGCCTCCCGTCCAAGGGGAGTGAAAGGCAGCAAGAAGAGAGGCAGGAGGGAGGGAGGTGACCACTGCACCATCAGCTCTCCATGCTGCCTGCTCTTAAGCCCACCCTCAGCAGGCAGACCTGAAGGCAACCAGGTGCAGTCTTGCCCATGGGGTGAAGTCTTGTGCGGGCAGTGGCATATATTTCCAGAGGGAAATGCTCAGAAGGAGCTGGAAAAAAGTGTTGGGGTGATAGAGTTTCAAAACCAGAGCTTTGCTAGACAGCAGGTTGCAACCTTTGGTTAAAGTTTATCTTGCAGAGGTTGGTAGCTTAGCAAAAAGGAGTTTTTCCATTTGTTATGTACAAACAGAAGAAGCAACATCAGGCATGTCAGAGTACAGATGTGTCAAGGCATCAGGGGAGAATCACTGGGGAACAGTGATTTGCAGCAGGGATGAGCAGGGGTACCCATCTCCAGCAACATGAGACTCTTCTTCACACATGAGAATGAGATTGTCAGGACATGGAAAGGATTTTCAAGATCCCATGCAGAGTAAAGTTACTCCCGTTCAATTTTACTTACATATGCTAAGAATCTATTTTCAGCTTTAAAGATTGTGGCAGGATGTCTGCCCCCTTCACCTCTTCCTCCTGTGTGTCACAGATAACGGGTGCATAAAGAGATAACCCAAGGGCAGGAAGGCCCAGCAAGGGTCATCTCTGGCGCCAGAGGGCTCAAGCCTCAGCTAAGAATTAACATCTTAGTCTGCAGAGCCGATGGAAGGAGAGATAAAAGAAAAATCACTGACTTAAGAGTCACAGTTTTACACTATAAAAGATACACGAGCTAACACTAGGGCAGAAGTCTCTTACACCCTGAAAGTGTTCAAAGTTTCTCCCCGAAGTCTGGATGCAAGTTTCGTGGTTACTTCTCTGGGGATTGAGGGAAAGGATCTCGATGTGTGCCCCCACCAGAAATTGGATGGTAAGATACATTGAATCCTAAGCTTATACTATTTCTTCGCTAGCTGTAACTGAAAAAGGTACCATTCTCGTACACTGTATATTAAAGTACTAGTAGTCTTTCTTTTTGTTTTATTCCTGTGTAGTATTGGTTTGCTTTTAAGTCTTATATCTGTTAGTTTTCTTGTATATTAATAAATGATTCAATCTATAATAGGTAGAATCAGTCATCATTAAAAGAACTTGCACATGAAAAGTGGGTTATGGGGTGCTGGTCACCTCAGTAAGTTACTGCCTGCTGCCAGAGGCCTGGGCAAAAGGCACAGACTGATCTAACCTCCCATATCCATTCATGACAAAGATGCCCATGAAATAAAGTTCATGGAGTTGACTTCCTATTTCAAAGAGTATCTCTGACTACTAAAGCACACTTTAATTTGAGTGCAGAATAATGTAATATATGAGGGAATAATAAACCAAGGCAAGTCATATATGCAAGTAGCAAATAGCTGCTCTGCCATGATACAAACTGGGAATTTCTGTCTTGGGAAGTTTTTGCAGATTAACTGGACTATTGATCTCTGTCCCCATTCAGCATCTTTCCGGGCAGCAGTTTTCACTTTCGGCTCAGTACTGAAAATCAACAGTGAAGAAGCTGTCACATCCCACCACATCATGTCCTTCATCCACTCCCTTGAGAACCTGCATACACAGCCAGTATCTCTTTCTGTTCCAGTCAATAAATATTTTGATGGCTGAATACCAGTGTCGCTAGCTGTTGGTGTCTAGCCCAGATTTCAGACAACCTCCAGCTGGCCATGTTCCAGAAGTGTCCCTGTCCTGAGGGAGCACTCTGGCGGCATCACTTAGACACCAGCCAGCGAAGCTGCTCGCCCGGCAGGGTGACGCACCGGGAGTGAGGAGCTGTGATAGCTAACCTCTGAAGCAGAAATAAAGCGAGAGTGACTTTTGGTATGGAAGAATTCTGTGTGGCTTTATTGCAGGAAGCCCAGCACAGAGGGTATCCAGGGACCAAAACCCTGGAATACTCTCTGACACAACCTTAAGAGGGACACGTACTAACCAATCAGGTGAGGGTCCAGGGAAGGAACAAGGGCGGGATCAGGGAACAAGGTCCAATGGAAGGAGGAGAGGGGAGGAGATAAGAAGTAACAGTAAATCAACCACTGAGTAAAAGGGAACCTTCAAGAAGGGGGGAGATGATAGACATAACTAGTAACCAAATAAGTTTGCCCTGGAAATTTTATCCATGCCCTGGGCTAAACCATGGTCACTTCAGTCGCAGGGGGGAGCTTAGCAGTCTTGGAAGCCCTCCACCAAAGTCCTTTCTTCTCTTCTTGGGCTTCTGCAACCCCTTGAGTCTCGGAGGTAACTTCCACGGCCGCCACATACCAGTGCATTTCACAAACTCTCAACAGAGAAAGTACAGCAGCAGAAAGGAAAAGATGCCATAATTACTCACAGCTAATGAGCTCAGGTTCTCACTATACATTTATATCCCTACCCTCTGCTAATGAATTTGTTATGTGGTAAGAGTTGAGCAGCAGCAGAAAGCACACCTTACACAGCCAGCTCTGATGCACAGCATAGGTGACCCCCGGCTTCAGTAAGTTTTCACCTTAAAAAGGTGAGAACCCAAATTTCTCCAGAGCTTTCCATTCAGCAGAACTTAAGGGAAGCAAAGCAGGGGTACCCTATACCAGCAGGTGCCTGGGGGACCACTCAGTGACCCCATGGGACACTGCCTGCTCTCCATGCACCTGCCAGACATGCAGTGAACAAGGCAGGGCTCCAAAGAAGATGGGAGCTTTCACCATTAACACAAGGACATTCCTCTTACACACTTTGAAAGAAAAGCAAATGGTACAGAAATGTCCTCTGCAGACAAACAAATTTGTGCAAACAGCCCTCAGACCACAGGTTGACACAGGTCTTACTGACACTGGGAGCACCACAGGGTCATTTGCACACAGATGGTCTGGGCCTGGCAGCACATTAAGGACAAAGGCTTTTGTCACAGTCTGCCACAGAGATCTTGTTTGGAATGTGCTTGAGCAAGCTCAGTTATCAATGTGAAAACTGATGTAACTGAGTGACTAGAAAATGTAGTCCCTTCTTCCTATCCAGTCACTAAATAGCCTTTCACTGTCTTGGAAAACACTGTTTTTTCTGCAAAAGATTGTGGAAAGAGAGTAAAGTGGACTTAGGACACCACTAGGATCAGCCTGCCAACTCCCAACATTCAAATATCTTGAAATGGAGCCTTCTATTCCAGAAGTATGGTGAACATGTTATGGGTTGGTAGTGCTGGGGGGCAGGGGAAGTTAAAGTGTTGGTGTATTGCTGGTTTTAGTTTTAGACATTCAACTTCTTTCTCTTTTAGACACACACACAAATACACACCTTTCACAATTTATGTGATAGGCAACAACATGAATTTTGTTGGGTTGCACATTTATCCTAAGAAACCAAGTATTTCTACTACTTGCATGAGCTCCCAATGGTTCCAGCAGATCTACAGTGACACCTCACCTGAAAAAAATTTCACTGTTCAACTTCATCTCATCCAATGCTTTCAAAGGATCAGAAACATGAAAGAAAATGTTGACACTTAAGGAATTCCATTGCATTCAAAACTTCTAACTTGCCAGATGAAAATCTTCCATAGCAATGATCCACGCCACCAACAACTGAAATTTTAGGACCAATCTTGTTTTCTTGAAAGGAAAACTTGTTTTCTTATACCCATTTGTGATTGTTTTGCAGATCTACAGAAGGTTTTCCACTTCTGCAGCAAGGTCAAAGCACCTTCATCACGCAAAGCACAACCCAATAAAGCGTCCCCACCATGATGTAAGAGAGAGAACTCTCACTAATCAGCACACTTTCTGAAAAACACAGCCAAAATTACATTAATCTAAATGCAATTCCAGACTCAATATTCTAAATTGAAAGGGATTCCTACAATTATAACTATTCTGTAGTTGAAACAATATGCTGAGTGAACAAGAGAAAAGAAGGGTATGGAATGAAATAGAGAGAAACAGAAGAAGGACCTCTGGTTCATAGTGAGACACAGATTTGTCAAATTCAGTAATATTGTCACGAATGGATGTGGGAGTTAAAATCAGTCCTTGCCTCCTGCCCAGGCCTTGGCAGTAGATAATAACCTTATTGAGGTGACCAGCACCCCAAAATCACTTTTGTGTATAAGTTCTTTTAATGATGACTGATTCTACCTATTATAGAACAAACTATTTATTAATATACAAGAAAACTAACAGATATAAGACTTAAAAGCAAACCAATACTACACAGGAATAAAACAAAAAGAAAGACTACTAGTACTTTAATATACAGTGTACGAGAATGGTACCTTTTTCAGTTACAGCTAGCAAAGAAATAGTATAAGCTTAGGATTCAATGTATCTTACCATCCAATTTCTGGTGGGGGCACACATCGAGATCCTTTCCCTCAATCCCCAGAGAAGTAACCACGAAACTTGCATCCAGACTTCGGGGAGAAACTTTGAACACTTTCAGGGTGTAAGAGACTTCTGCCCTAGTGTTAGCTCGTGTATCTTTTATAGTGTAAAACTGTGACTCTTAAGTCAGTAATTTTTCTTTTATCTCTCCTTCCATCAGCTCTGCAGACTAAGATGTTAATTCTTAGCTGAGGCTTGAGCCCTCTGGCGCCAGAGATGACCCCTGCTGGGCCTTCCTGCCCTTGGGTTATCTCTTTATGCACCCGTTATCTGTGGCACACAGGAAGAGGATGTAGTGGGGTAAACATCCTGCCACAATCCACCCCGTGACTTAGAGTCACTGGTTTTATCTCATGGAGTGATAGTGCAGGTATCTCTTGCCTCCATGCTATAAAAGCATACACTTTCATATATGTGTGCACTATCTTTGAGTATTTTTGATATACATTGTTTTCCTAGGTTGTACTATTTCTTCAAAAGATGTTGTATTAACATTGATAAGGAGCACCTGTTGTTGTTTCAGTTTACGTAACACACATGTAAGACATGGTATTACAATCAGAGTGTACATGATGGTTTAAGGGCAGTTCATCTACTAGTCCATGTAAAGTAGGTTGTTCCTCCACCCCGTGAATCTTGAAGCCACAGGAGTATGAGATGTAAATCAGAAACAAAGGAGAATTTATGGAGGTAGTTATTTGGTTGTAGTGACTGAAGAAGTTCACTGGCTGGTTGGTGACTTTTTTCATTTCTCCTTATGTTTCTGGTCCAGTCCTTTTCTTTAGTGAAGTTTAGTTTGTTTAAGATATTAAGTGTTAGACAGTTTTACAACAATTTAAGCAAATATATATATATATATATATATATATATATATATATATATAATTACATAATGGTTTGATTGTCTCAGGGGAATTAAGGATCTACTGAACTTCAGTTTTATTTATGTTTTGCCTTGAAGAGGCAGAAAGGGAAAAGTAATCAGAGTTGATTTTGAAAATTCAAGTCAATGTTACATTAAGGGTAAAGCCCCTTTCATCCACTGTGACAATCAGAGTGAAGGTACAAATATTCTACAGTGATATTTGTAAAATTATAAGTGATATATAAACATCAATTAAAACAACTAAATTAAAATAACTAAATTATCAAATAATTTGGTACTTCAATAGTAATAAATAAGGTGTTAATATTACATAAAGAAATGTAAACTCATTCTTTGGGACTTTTATAGAAAATGGTTATCACTAGACTTGCATATTTATTGAATGCAATTTTACAAATTTGGAATATGACCCATACACTAAACATTAATGTTAGAACCACAATTATTACACCAATCAGTTTTCTCATAAATGTGTTTAGATTTGGGATCCATGAGGTTATCCAATCAAATATATCTGTTTCTTGATCCTTTTGGATTTCATGTAAGATTCTAGTGTTTTTTCTAATTTTCTCTAAATCAGTCTGTATTCTTAGACTTTTGTCAATGTATACATAGCAGCTAGTATTGATAACTGTGCATACCCCACCTTTGGAAGCCAAAAGTAAATCTAAAGCCATTCAGTTTTGCTTTACTACTTTTGAGAGACTGGTAACTTCTTGTTGTAAAGCACTGATTGCATCATTTGTTCGATTTTCTATTTGTTCAATGATTCCAGATATATTTACTATTGCTTGTTCCAATTCAGGCACTCCTAACCATGGTAGGAACCCTCTCACAAATCTATGGAAACTGGTGGATCTTTCAACCAAGGGGTTTAAATTTCCTTTGTATTTCATCATAAATGATCGTAGGTGTCCCCTGGGGAATTCTGATTTATCAATGACATCTATCTCTGGGACTACAGTTCCAATGGTGCATATTCCATGCCATCTGGGAGGTAGAGCTTTTCTAGCTTGATTTCCACAAAGCCAATAATATCCCATATTGTTTGGAATAGGCCATCGCTGTGTTGTTAAAATGTCTTTTACAGTTACATCTAGATATGAGTGGCACTTGGGATAGATTCCTACCATGATCCCTGAGTGACAGGTAAATCTGTTTTTTGGTGTGGAATTACCCCTGGTCTCCGTAGGCATCTCTGAATACAGGAGATTTCTATGGCTATTACACTGATTGTTAGGACTTGTTGGTCTATAAAGGTTTGGACTGTTTTTCCTTCTAGAAGGAGCATCATTTTGGCAGGAGGAATGCTCTTAGAAAATATGTTTGGTGTGGGGATTCCCACTATCCGAACACTTTCATCTGAGTGAGTAGGGAACTGAGAGCATATCCAGCAATTGCTGCTATTTGTTACCAGTGTCACAGCTTGCATTAACTTTAGATGGGAGTTTTTCTTCCAGGGGTCAGGTAGCATTTGTTCTATTTGAGTTAGGTTGGGTTGGTTTTTAGGAATAGTGACATTGGGTTCTAGTTTTCCCTTCATAATGGCTAATCATAAAGTTTTGTCAGGGTGGCTAATTAGCCATTCAGCATTATTAAAAACATTGATTTGCAAATATAAGAATGTAAACAATATCATAATTAACATTTTTGAATACAACAGATTTACTGCTTGGTGTGCAGTCTGGTCCTGTAGGTTCTTCTATGTGTGGAGTTGGTGGTTTTGCTTTTAGGAGTCCAAGAGTCTCTGTAGTTTTCCCAGTTGTGTCGGTAGTGAAGAGTCTCTACTTCTGTTGGATGAGTGGTTCTCTGTCTCACGACGGGTTACACACCTAGTCTTCTATCTGGTGAGGATATTCTTAAACATTCAAGGTTATTAGAGAAACTAAAACAGCAGCACTTCAGCAATAATAGATATGTTTTTTCAGAGTTATAGTAGTGGTTCTCCTTTTGGCCTCTAGTTGTGAACTCAGCGCTATATTCATTGTTGCCACATGAGGGCAGCGCAGGGGTGGTTTATGAGGCTTCATTGGGAAATTGGTTTTGTTCAGAGCAAAATCAGGTTTATTGCAGAAACACGGGCAATTTAGAATGTGGGGAATACCCATCGAGAGCTAATTCTGTGTTGGTAGCCACCAGAATCAGTAGCTACCCAGGCCATCGGCCCTCAGGTGTCTGTTAGAGTCATTGGTACGATTCCAATTTGAGGTAATTTTACCATGACTGGTTGGCCCACTGTTAAGCTATTTTGAAAAGTTTCAGTTTTGTTATTTGGACTTGCTTCAAAAGATATAGGACTCAGGACCATACCAACTGTTCATTTGGTACAGTGCAGAAGGTAGTCTTTTATCCCATCCATGTTTGTGTGGTTTCAGATAATGTTTTAGTAATCCATTTGCATGTTCAACAATCCCATTTGCCTGTGTGATGCCTTTTTCCTGGTCTTAGGAAATAAAAGCTCAGACACGGTTAGAGGGTTGGGGGTCGTTTACCTCGGTATTTTAATAGGATCCCATTCGATGGCTTCTGCCATCCAGGTAGAATGCATCACAAAAGCCCCGTCCCCCCAGTCGAGTACACAATTAAAGACCTTACACATTAGCATATCTAACAAGAGGGCCCAATAAGGGGGCTGGGGTGGCTAACTTCTAGTTTACAAAATCTGTCCTGCTAGGGGACCTTGAGTGCTTACGACAATAGAGTGTTTGGTCTTCTAACTCTACGTAGTTTCAGGGGTGTTTAGTCTCCCAGCCTACTAAACACCATGAAACCGGGCTAAGTTATCACCTAAAGCATCACAAGTATGCATGCTAATACTTGTGAATATAGGGAACTGTGTAAAAATATTTAGGAAAAAAGCAAAAAATCCTTCAGGCATCATGTGGATAATAAGGTGCATGGAAAATCCTTTTGATACCTTCCTCTTTGGCCCAGTCCTGTACTACCACACTGGGGAAGTGTGATTCATTGTCTCTTTGTATAGAGTTTGGAATAGGGAGACTGGAGAACCAGTTGCTAAGCCCTGAGACAGTGGTTTCTGCATTGGCATGTCTGCTTTTGGTGGCTTTTAGTAGTCCAGATGTAACTTCCATACCTGTCAGTATGTACTTGTAACCACTAGATGCTTTTAAAGGTCCGACATAATCTATTTGCCAGGTTGACCAGAGTGTCTTATTATTCTTGATGTTGTTATGATCTAATTATTAAAGTTCTTTAGAGATACTTCTGCCCGAAATAAGGTACAAGCGAGACCATATGCCAATCAATAGTATGGGTTTTATTTGATAGTAAATATGAGAGAGAGAGAGAGAGAAGAAGAGAGAGAAAAGAGGGAGTAGGGAGAAATAAGAAAGAGAGAGAGAGAGAAGAAAAGAGAGAAAAGAGAGAGTAGGGAGAAAGATGGGGGGGACGGAGAGGGACAGGGACAAAAAGTATCACCACTCTGTGGGCCCCACTGGTGTTCTGATGTCCTCTTCAGCTGGTCTCAGTGGTGGAAGTCCCCCAAAAGCACAAAATGCCATGGGTTAATATACACTCAGGCCAGGTGGAAATGTCCAGGCATGTCCCCCTGGGGGAGGGGGCAGCCTCTAGCAGCAGACTCCGCTTGCATCACGTGCACTCCTGTGGTGCAAGGCGTCTGGGGAGCACTTTGGGGGGTCTGTGATGGATTGTGACTCCCCCTCAGCTGCTTTTCACGTGAGAGTCCCGTGGATGTGGCTTGTGGGGTTGGGGAGGCTTCACAGCTGGGCCAGTTTGTGTACTGGAGGATGAGTGTGTATTGTCTCTGACCAGAGGTTACGCCATCCTCCTCCCCCCTTCAGCTGGGGGGTAAGACTGCGCAAACTTGGCTTCTGTGAGCTGTGCTTTGCCCCCACCCCAAACTAAGCCAGAAATGATTCTCAGTACAGCTGGTGGCTTCAGCCTCTGTGGACGCATTCCTTTCCTATAGACTGGGATGACTGAAAAATAGGCTTTTCCCTTTATCTAATCTCAGCAGTTTGGCTCTCAGTCCAAAGTCCCAGTCAGGTATCCTCAGGGAGGCTTCTCTGATCAAAACTTTATATCAATGTTTGAGGCATGAACTATTTTCAGTCTCTGACAGGAGTAGTGGATCCAGGGTCCTTTGCCAGAGACTTTGACTGCAGTGAGGGTAGTCAGAAGGACTTGGAAGTGTCCTTTCAACTTAGCTTGTTGAGGTTCATTGTCCCACCACTTGATATAGACCCAGTCTCCAGGTTGGAACAGATGTGCTGGTGTGTCCAGTCCGATGGGTCTGGATAGCACGATGTAATTCTGGAGCTTCTGCAAAGTGGAATCTAAAGCCATTAGATATCTCTGTAAATCAAGCTTTCCTTTTATATGAATTTCACCTGGAATGTGTGGAATCTGGTATGGCCTACCATAGAGTATTTCATAGGGACTGATGCTATCCCTCCGCCTTGGCTGTATGCGGATTCTTAGTAAAGCTATAGGCAAGGCCTGAACCCACGTCATAGATGTTTCTTGACAAATTTTGCTAATTTGTGTTTTAAGGGTTCCATTCATACGTTCGACTTTACCACTCGCTTGGGGTCTATAAGGTGTATGCAGATCCCAAGTAATTCCCAAAATCTGACTGATTTCTTTAATTACTGTGGCAACAAAGTGTGGTCCCCTATCTGATGACATTCCCAGGGGAACCCCGAACCTTGGAATTATATGATTGAGCAAAACCTTTACCACTTCTTTGGCTGTGTTGGTGCGACAGGGGTAAGCTTCCGGCCATCCACTAAAAGTGTCAACCAATACTGTAGAAAACGTGCCGGGCACTCTACGATCCGCCTGCCGATGGTTGCTCCTAGCTCGCCTGAGGGACCTCGAATGCCCTAACCGCAAGGTGGGCAGACGAGGGAGACACGCAGCCTCATCAGGGACTAGGAGCGTTGGTGGGTCGTGAGTTGTTCCCGGAACCGCGGAGGAATTAGGGAGGACCCGACAGCTGGGTAGCAGAATGGTTTTATTCTTCTGAGTCCCGGAGCTGAAGGGCCCCGAGCTAGCTCAGACAATGACTTATAACAGAACCAGTGGGCCAATAAGGAGAGGGAAGGGAGGCGGAGCTGGGGAGGAGTATGGGGATCACAGTCAATGGGATGGGAGCAGGGGAGGGGATAAGGGTAGGTGACAAATCAAGGGTAACAGAACTAAGAACTTTCTGGAAAAATGGGATAGTACAAACTTAAAGGAACAGCTTATAGAACCAATAACTATCAACTAGGAGGAGTCAGGGGGGTGGCCCATACCTGGGCTAAACTACTGATGTTTCAATCCCTGGGGTGGTATTGGGACTCGCCCACTAGGAGCGTCCAAGGGGTTTTTACCACCACTACATCTCCCCCTTTTCTTTTATTTATGAAGGTCTTCTAAAGTAAAGAAAACTAAAGCATTTTTAAGTAAGCAAACATACATAAAACAATAATTATAACAATCAAAACCTATAATAATGAAAACAATAATTATAACAATTTTCTAAAGTAAAGAAAACTAAAGCATTTTTAAGTAAGCAAACATACATAAAACAATAATTATAATAATCAAAACCTATAATAATGAAAAAAATAATTATAACAATCAAAACCCATCATAATAATATGAGAACGTCCATACACGTAGTATAATTCTGTGTATCGATGTGATACCGTCCATAATATAATATCGTGTATCGATGTGATACCGTCCATAATATAACATCGTGTATCGATGTGATACCGTCCATAATATAATATCGTGTATTGATGTGATACCGTCCATATACGCAATATAATATAACAAGACTGTCTTTAGATTAGGTAGTGCGTCCTTTAACGTGAATGTAACATGTTGAAAGTCTGTGTTCTTAGCTTCACAAGTTGCTGACATGCCAGGACTTAGCTGGTGTGGTTCTCTTTGGATGGTTCACTGGCACAGCTTCGGGCTTTGGGAGAAGCTTTCATTAATAGTACATGGGAGAAGCTTTCATTAATCAAACATCTTTCGATTTAAGAACACATCACAGTTCTCATTTCAAAACTTAGATCTCAGGTTGCTCCTCTGCAAAACACATTCTATTAATGGAATAAACAATTATTTTCAATTTTAGACAGAACAAATACATTATGAAAAGTGATGAAAAACATTTGTGCCTTAGGAATTATAGCTTTTGACTTCTGTGGAAATATTAAAAATGCCACCTACAGGACTGCTGCTAATAGAACCTGTCAGGTCTTTGTTTGGTTGTACGTCACTGGCGTAGCAAGCGGTAGGGCCGCACCACTGAACCGATGACGTGGGAACCCGGAAGCGGGGTAAGGCCCGTGGTGGGGGGAGTTGGAAAGTGGGTGGGTTGGGCGGTGGAAGAGGCTGGGTAAGGGACCGGAGGGGCGGGGGTAACTTGGAGGTGGGACTGGGAAAGTGGGAGGGGACCTGACAGAGTGACATCCTCGGCCGCCAGGGGAGGGACCGACGGATGTCCAATCGACGGTTGGTGGGAGGAGCAAGGGGTGGGGAGGAAGGGATTCCCACCGTCCGCACCCGCGCGCGCCCGAGCATGCGCACACAACACACTGATCACCGCATCGCGGCGAGCTGGCACAGCCCCCATTTCGTGGTGGTGCAGCACGAAATTCGCTGCCGCCATTTTGCTGTGACGCAGCACGAAATTCGCTGCCACCGTGTTGCTGTGGTGCAGCAGAAAATTCTGTAACAGTACTAACAGTGCTATAACATGGAGGGAATGGAAGCACAAGGGGTGCAACTGGGATACCGGGTTGAGGGAAGAGGGAAAGGTTAGAATCCGTCCCGGGGTGGCCCGTCCCGGGGCGAAAGGGATTAGTGGACACCCTGCGTGGGTCGGGGTCTTCAACACCCCGGATTTCTCCCCCGCGCCGACGGCTATCGGGGGGCACCCCCGCGGACTGTCCACTTGGGATAGTGGGACTAGGGTTAGCGGTGTTAGGGACACTATTTAGGGAGGGGGGGTGAGTGACTCCTGAACTTTCCTCGTTTCCCGGCAAAATACGGTAAATCAAAATTAATAAAGGAAAAAATCTACGAACGGAATCATCCCCTTTCTCAACTGTTTCTATTAATTTGAAACCCACTGTATCCCAAAATGAAAGACTTAAAACAGAATAAGGAGTTATAACAGGAACTGAAATGCCCACCCAGCAAATAAATTTCCTTAAAAGTTTCTGGTCAAATTTCTCCCCATTCTTAACAAGCTTAAATTTAAAACTATGATACATGTAGAATAACTCCCTCTCCTTCTTAGAAAAACGATTACTCATTTTCTAAGCTGGAGGAATGTCCCCAATCCTCTAAAGTAAAAATAAGGGTGGCGGGGATGAAGTCTGAGGACTCACAACGCAGGTGCACTCTGCCGATCCGTCCTCCTTCGCCGATTCGCCCTCTCCCCGAGGGTCTCGCTTTACCGACTCACCCTCTCCTTGAGGGTCTCGTCGTCGCCAAAATAAATCGAAAAGGAGGATTGAGGTCTCCGCGGAGAACAGCTCTCTCACTCCCCGAGTGAGAGGTCGCTGTTCTCCCTGCAAATCCCCCCTCTAAAACAAGAGGAAGAGATACAGGGCTTGGCTCACAACGCGCGTCATCGTCGATGAAAATGAGCAGTCCTCCGTGGTTCCAAAGAACCACGACGTTGGGCGCCAACTGTAGAAAACGTGCCGGGCACTCTACGATCCGCCTGCCGATGGTTGCTCCTAGCTCGCCTGAGGGACCTCGAATGCCCTAACCGCAAGGTGGGCAGACGAGGGAGACACGCAGCCTCATCAGGGACTAGGAGCATTGGTGGGTCATGAGTTGTTCCCGGAACCGCGGAGGAATTAGGGAGGGCTCGACAG
Source organism: Eopsaltria australis (assembly GCA_034509425.1). NCBI lineage: Eukaryota > Metazoa > Chordata > Aves > Passeriformes > Petroicidae > Eopsaltria > Eopsaltria australis. Next base: position 145,990 of record JAVTVJ010000772.1, on the reverse strand, counting down.
CTGGGTAGCAGAATAGTTTTATTCTTCTGAGTCTGTTGCCTTCTTGCTATGAAGGCAGGCGACCTGGTTCAAGAACGACAGCACAGCAGCCCGGCCTCACCCGAGCCACTCGGGCCATGGACTCACAGACACCAATGTGGTGGATGGTCAAATGGCGTTTATTATCTTATCTCATGAGGTTAAATAGTCTAGGGGGCTTCACTACGTCAGAAAGGGGACGGTGGGATAGTTAGGGTTAGTAAGGAGTGGAAAACTAATGGGATTAGGAGGTGTTGCATACTTTGGGTGATCTCTTATCATGCAGGAATGAAGGGAGGGAGATTCCATGCTGCCCTCTGCTTTCCGTCACATCGCGAGATCTTCCGTCCGCCTGTCCCTATCTACCACACTTCCCCCCCCTTTTTTCACAAATGAATGAGGTAGTCATAGATATATGCACTGAAGTGAGGTACGAGGTAGTAACTTGACAAGGGAAAAGGGGTTTGGTATACCTGAGTAGATTTCGCAAGGCAAGTTAGAAAGTCTTGCGATTGGCAGTGTTTACAGTTTGGATTACAGCATTTGGTGATGTTCTAAAAACAGAATGTTGGCCCGTTCCAGACGGGTCTGGATGAAAGAGACTAGTTTGTTCAGCAGGCATGGTCCAAAGGTAAAAACTAAAAGCAACATTTCCAATGGACCTACCAAGGCGGAAATTAGTGTGGTGAGCCATGGTGATTGATTGAACCAGGACTCAAACTAGCTCTGTTGGGCTTCCCTGTCTTTCTGTCTCCGAGCTAGCCTATCTCGGAGCTCTGCCATGGAGTCTCTGACGACTCCTGTGTGGTCTGCATAAAAGCAGCATTCCTCTTTCAAGGCGGCACACAAGCCTCCTTGCTGCATGAACAAGAGATCTAATCCTCACCTGTTCTGCAAGACCACTTCTGAGAGTGAGGAAACTGATTTCTCTAGAAAGGAAATGTATTTCTCGATCCTCTGCAAGTCTTCATCGATGGTCATTTGTAGCTGAGACAGTCCTTGGTGTCAGGTCGCAAGAGCTGAGACACCCGTGGCCGTTCCGGCTGCTCCCAGGCCGAGCAGCAATTGCAATAGTTACACCTGTTATCAGTGCCCTTTTGTGGAGCCGGTCGGGTTTCTCAAGAAGGTGGTACATCTCTTCGTCTGTATGGTACAGGACCCTAGGAACAATTAGAACTTGGACACAAAAGTCAGTGGAATCATTGAATTTGGCAAGAGACACACAAGGACTCACTCCAGATCGCTGACAAACCCACATCCCAGATGCGGATGGAACCACCCACTTATTTTTTCTGTTGGGCTTGACAACTTTGGTGCAGATGTTGCCTTTCTTTGCTAAGGTTGCATTGCCAAAACATCTGCCTTGACCTGTGACTTGACTCAGGGTGATTCCTCTGCGGGGAGTATCCCACCTGCACTGGTGAGGGGAGTCGGCTGTGGAGTAACTGAAGGGGATATTTAAAGCGACTCCTTCGTAGAAGGGGAGTTTGACATCATAGCAAAGCCAGCAGGAATCAGTTAGGTTCGGGTTGGATTCGTTCAGGGAAAGAAAGGTAGCTTCTAACATACGAAAGATTGGGTCAGGGTCAGACTTGGCTAAACTACTTGTCTGGGAGGCATCTGCATGACCAATCAGGGTATCAGTGACTTTTGTGGGCAAGACTTTGGAGTGGGTTGTGTTTTTCCCTTTCAGTACATCTTTAATAACTTTGTTTGGCCCAACCGCCCGGGATGCAGGGGGTTGGAGCTTGATAATTCGCACATTCACCCACTCTTTTGACCCTTGAATGACTACTGTCCACGTCCTGCCTGTGGCCCAACTAGGGTGATCTGGCTGCAAAACGGTCATGTTATAGTCAGTGCACCTCCGAGATTTAGGGATTTTATGATAGTTTCGATAGTATTTTTCCTGAAGGACGACAGGTTGTTTACAACCAGTTGGAGCCCAGGTGAACTGTAAAAATTCATCAGGCTTTTGAGGTTCCCACCCAGGTCTCGATGATCCAGCATTTGTAACAATGGTTTCACAGCCCCAGTACCCACAATATCCCCACCCTGGATAATTGCAGTACTTCTTCCCTGGGTTTGAGGCTGGGCACCAATAGGATAGATGCATACTTGTAACATGAGGGGAATAGGGGTTTATTTTTGGTTTTCCAGGGAATAGATCGGAAATGCGGATCACAAAGGATGGGGCATTCGGTGTGGTGGTTTCTTTGAGCACCTTGTCATTTGACAGGTGTTGCATGACCCACCTGAATGGCTGATGAGAGTAATAGTTTGGATTGGCTTGTCCTCTGGTAACAAGCCCCAACAGCAAAATCACACAAAAACACTGCTGACGTCTGGGTTTTACCGGTACAGAACTCTTGGGTGCTGCTTGACGGCCTGGAGGTCTGCCATTTTCCTCTGGAACAGGGGTGTACGCTTTACGGGGGTGTCCCACGAGCATGTCCTGTAAACAGAAACTCACAGTTCTCATTAGTCTCATTCTGCTCATTCTGAAGGTCTGGCTTTACTGACCTCAGTGGACACCACTTGATTTTGCCTTCCTTTTTGACAGCTGCGTACCCCCGCCCTGTGAGTACCAGTCTCCAGCCCCGTTCCCATTCGCCTAGTTCATTTTTAATTATGACTTGTGGGCCCTCCTCTAATGCTCGGGTGGCCCAGTGTTTTTGAGCGGGACAGTTTGTTTCATCCCCCCTAGAGAATTGGTTCAGTGCTAGCAAAGCGGTTGCTAGTATACGTGCTTGGTCCCCTGAGGGAATGGAATTTTCAAAGCCTTCTGCTTTTGCTAGTACTTCTAACTTGGCTTTCAGGGTCTGATTTGCTCGCTCAACAATGGCCTGCCCGGTGCTGTTATATGGGATACCTTGCACTAGAGTGATGCCCCATTTCGAGGCGAACTCTTGCACTGGTTTGGAGGTAAAATTGGAACCGTTGTCAGTTTTAATCTGTTTGGGGATGCCAAGCCACGCCATGGCTGTCAGCCAGTGCTGAATTGTGGCTCTAGAGTTAGTTTTGGGGTGTTGCGTGGCCACAATCACTCCACTGTAAGTGTCCACTGTCACTGCAAGCCATGCCCGAGGTTTCAGCAGTTGACATAAAGTGAAGTCTGACTGCCAGATTTCTGAGGGCTTGAGACCTCTTGGGTTGATCCCACTGGACCATAGGGGTAGCTTCTGGCAATGAGGGCAGGTGGCCACTACATGTTTTGCGTCCGCTGCCGAGATCCCGCATCTCTTCGCCAGTGCCTTGGCTCCGATGTGGAGTGACTCATGTAACTGACGAGCTTTTTGCAGTGTCCACACTCCCTTTGCTGCGGCGTCTGCCTTGTCGTTGCCGGTCTGGAAATAACCTTTAACTGGGTTGTGGCTGTTGATGTGGATGACAGACACGGTGCCCTGTCGTGAGGAGAGTGCTTCTTCCAGCATTAGAGCTGCTGCAGATGTTGACACACCTGGTCCTGACATGGCCAGGCAGAGCCTTGCCACGAATATAGAGTCTGTTACAATGTTGAGGTGTTCTTCTTGGAAGAGTCCACACGCCAAGACCACTGCTGTTGCCTCCAGCTGTTGCACTGACAGTGTGGGGTCACGTGCTTTGATGCAGTGCCACTGTTCTCCTGTCTGCCACACCGCCGCTGCGGTAGAAGTTGTGGAGGAAGCGTCTGTGAAGACCGTCGGTCCTGGCAGCGGTCGGTCCGCGACCTTTGGCGGCACGTCTATGTCCACAATGGTCAGTAGCTGGGTCCAAGGTGGTTTGGCGGAGTAGGAGATTTCTCCTGCGAAGCCTGTGAGAGCAAGGGCTAGGTGCTCCTGTGTCGTGGTTGATTCTGTGATTGGCTGCTTGCGGAAGGGAAGGTGGATTCTCGTCGGCTCGGTTCCCAGGTGTCTCAAGGCAAGTTTTCTGCCCTTCGTGATGAGGTTGGCGATGCATTCGATTCCTGGGGAGAATGCACGAGCCGGTTTTCCAAGGACTATCCACTGGATCGGCCGGGACTTCTCTGAAGGCCCTTGGGCTAGTGCTCCCACTCCTCCCTTCGGTGTAAAGTGGACGTATAAATCAAGCGGCATGCTTGGGTTCCATCTGGCAAGGGTGCTGGTGGACATCTGATGCTCGATGAAGTCAAGAGAGCTCGCTGCTTGTGGCGTTAGTTGTTTGGGTTCCCAAGGGTGCTTGCCTTTCAGGAGCTCATGCAAGGGGTCCATCATCTCAGGAGGAATCAGGACGATGTTACGGAGCCACTGCAGGGATCCCACGAGGCGCTGCACGTCATGGAGCGTCTTGATGTCTCGGCGGACCTTCACCTTGGGGGGTGTCACGTAGGAGCTTGTGATTCCTACTCCCAGGAAGGTCACGCAGGGTCCTTTCTTGATCTTCGCGCTCATGATCTCGAAGCCGTTTGCTTGGAGAGTCTCCGTGATTGTGGACACTAAGTGATCCACTTGGCTTGCTGATGGTGCAGCGACGAGGATGTCATCCATGTATTGGATGATGGTTGCAGCAGGATAGGAGTGTCGGACTGGCATCAGTGCTTTGTCCACGGTGATCTGGCATATGGAGGGACTGTCCACGAACCCTTGAGGTAATACTTTCCATTGAAAGCGAAGGTTGGGTCTATTGCCATTTGGGAACATGACAGAAAAAGCAAAACGTTCTTTGTCTTCAGGGTGCAGAGGTATTGAAAAGAAACAGTCTTTAATGTCCAGCACTGCGCATGGCTGGCCTTTGGGGATAGCTGAGTTCATGGGCAGCAGTGTCTGAACTGGGCCCATGGGTCTGGCTGTCTTATTTACTTCTCTCAGGTCATGGATGAGGCGGTAACTTTCTCCAGACTTTTTGGGGATTACAAATACAGGGGTGTTCCACGGGCTGATGGAGGGTTCTATATGACCCTTTTGTAGTTCACGGTCAACCAGTTCCAGCAAAGCTGCCATTCGAGGCTCTGACAGGGGCCACTGCTCCACGTATACAATTTCTGATGATTTCCAAGTCAATTTAATTGGCAGCGGTGGATGAACTGCAGTGGCCCTCATGGTAAATTTGTCATCCTGACTCCTAACAGAGCAAGGATGTCTCTTCCTATCAAAGGTGGAGAGTTCTGTAGAATGTAGGGGTAGATTGCCACTGTCTGTTCTGGTCCCTTTTTTGTGTGAAGTGTTATAGCTACCAACTGGGTGCTTTTCCACGCCCGGGATGGCCCTCCCACACCATTCACTGGGGGGACTTCTGTAAATTGCCAATGCTGTGGCCAATGTACTTGGGGAATAATTGTACAATCTGAACCCGTGTCTGCCCAAAACTGAAGCCCTATGACATGGGGATCCTGACTGCCATAGAGGCGGCATGTCCCCCACACTATCAGGGGCTCTTTCCCTACTTTCATGGCCAGGGCCACCCAGGGGTTCCGCTCTGGGGCGCCCCCTGCTGGCCCTGTGGCACAAGTACGGCTTGTGGCTGTGGTGGGTGCAATGGTGCTGCTGGTGGTGCTGTGAAACTCTGCATTTGCACCGTTTGTGTGGGTGCAGGACTGGCTGTCTCCTGCGGGGGCATAGGGAATGAGGGCCCCCCACCCCACTGGGGGTTGGCATAGATGGGCCGCCTTGCATTCGCAGCGGGAGGAGGCTGGGTGTGGCCCGCATGCCCCCTCCCCCTCCCGTTTCCCCGGGGTCGGGATCTGCATTCCTTAGCGAAGTGTCCCTTCTTCCCGCAGCCCCAACAGAGCCCTCTCACGCGCGCTTGAGATGGAGGCCCCGCCGGGGGAGGCTGGGATTTATGGGGACAGCCCGTTGCGATGTGGCCTGCCTGTCCACATTTGAAGCATGCCATTGCACTAGTTAGATCACGTACGACAGCCTGAAAAGGGGTTAGCTGTTCTTCCCTAACTACATGTTTGATCATATCAGCCAGGCTGGCTCCTATTGGAACGGAGCGCAAGATTTCTTTGGTAACAGTGTTACTTTGTTGCCGCAAGCAGTCTGCTACAACGGGTCCTTTTGCCGCAGGCAGGGTAGAGGCGTCTACTGCTGCCTGTAGGCGGTCCACAAACTTTGTGAAGCTTTCACTCTCTGTTTGCTTTATGGTGGACCACGGTGAAGGCTTAGCTACCACACGAGATGCAGCACGAATGGCTTCTCTGGCAGCTCGGGTTGTGGCCCTGACTTCCTCAGCTCGCAATTGTGCAGCTTGCTGCTGAGGTGTAATCATCTCATCATGTTTCCCTGTCAGCCTGGAAAAGCTCGAGCCATGCAGTGGTTGCCCCGCCCCAGAGGACTGGGCTAATAGGTTCATACAATTGTCTGTCCATTCCTGTTTAAAAACAATCATTCCTGCCCCATCAAAAATCATGCGACCTATTTGTCTAATATCAAAGGGGAGCAGGTTATCATTGCAAAAAAGGCCGTCTATGAGAGTAGAAACAATGATGGAATCCATCCCCTTTTCTGAGATTGCTTTGACAATCGTTTGTATATCTTTGGGGTTTATTGGGTCATAGACCTGTTGTTGGTTTCCGTTTTGCCCCGTGGTTCTCACCGGGAAAGCATGGACTGTAGCTGAGGGCACCCATTCTGCACAAGCCATTTTTATCTTTCCCCAGTCGGTGAATTTGTATTGTGATTGCTTTCCGGTGTGATTTAAAACTTTATTCGTTTTCGTTTCAAATTGTGATAGCTCTGCTTCTTCCGACTCTGTGTCCCTGTCAGTTTCCGATAACTCAGCAGAGCTAGCGGAGCTGTTGTCGGACTCAGAGCCGGAAGTCGACTGCCAGAGCACTTCCGGGATTCCGTGCCTTTTGTCACGGCTCCGGCCCCGCTCCTCCCCCCGGGGGCGGCGCCGGTCCCGCTCCCTGGGCTTGCCCTGCCTCTCGTAAGGCGAGGGCTCTCCTTTAAATGATAATGGCATGGAGCACGGCTCTTGACTGGGCATGCGCTCTCTGCCGTTCTCCCGTGCCCGCGCGTTTGTAGCTCTCTCTTCCCGCGCATGCGCAGCAGCGAACACTCGCAATCTTTGTTCGTTCCCGCCGGTGCAACCTTGGCCCCGCCCATCTCCTTGGTCGCCCGCGCCATTTTGAACTGCATAGGGCAGGGGAGGGGGGTTCACCCACGCTCCCTCTCTAGCTGCCCTCTAGGTTTCCCTGGCTTCGGTTGCCAATCCCTCCCAAAAAGATCGCGCGGATTGCTGTGCTTCCAGCGTTGGATCGCTAACCGGCGGCGGAGGGACGGATGGGGAAACCGCGGACGTTTGGGAAGTTTCCGCGGCAGGGGGTGGATCCGGCGGGCTCGGCGGAAGGGTCGGGAGGTTTTCTGGGGGCCCCGGGGCGTTTGGATTTGGGTCCGGGGAGGAGGGAAGCGCGCCCGGTTCCCACGAACCCCCGCTCTCAGATAGACCGCTCTCGGAGTCGGTCTGTGTTATTGCTGCCACTCCCAGCTTAGGAGTAGCTAATAAACATGCACGTGCAGCTTTCCAAGTCTCTTGTTGTTCCAGCGCCTGGCGTAAAGCCGTTTCTACTTTCCCCCACGCTTTGAGACTTTTTCCGCTGCCCGAGACTTTAGTTTCTTCTGCTAAAACATTGGTACATTTCCCCCACACCTCTGGGTGTAATATTTCTGCTGGACGCTCAATCGCCCCAAGCTCCAGGAGTTTTGCAATAGCAATATAAAAATCCTTGAGCTTACACTTAATACCCCACTGCTTATAAAGTAGACTCACGACCTTTGCAACGGTTTCCATAGTAACCGCGGGTCCTTGGGGACGTCTCCCCCGCCTGAAGTCAGCTTCGCTGCCCTGGCCGCTGCCGCTTGTCCAGGCGAATCCCGTAGCCCGAGCTCCTCTCCTTCTTCCCGGGTTTCGGCACCACTATGTTGCCTTCTTGCTATGAAGGCAGGCGACCTGGTTCAAGAACGACAGCACAGCAGCCCGGCCTCACCCGAGCCACTCGGGCCATGGACTCACAGACACCAATGTGGTGGATGGTCAAATGGCGTTTATTATCTTATCTCATGAGGTTAAATAGTCTAGGGGGCTTCACTACGTCAGAAAGGGGACGGTGGGATAGCTAGGGTTAGTAAGGAGTGGAAAACTAATGGGATTAGGAGGTGTTGCATACTTTGGGTGATCTCTTATCATGCAGGAATGAAGGGAGGGAGATTCCATGCTGCTCTCTGCTTTCTGTCACATCGCGAGATCTTCCGTCCGCCTGTCCCTATCTACCACATGAGTCCCGGAGCTGAAGGGCCCCGAGCTAGCTCAGACAATGACTTATAACAGAACCAGTGGGCCAATAAGGAGAGGGAAGGGAGGCGGAGCTGGGGAGGAGTATGGGGATCACAGTCAATGGGATGGGAGCAGGGGAGGGGATAAGGGTAGGTGACAAATCAAGGGTAACAGAACTAAGAACTTTCTGGAAAAATGGGATAGTACAAACTTAAAGGAACAGCTTATAGAACCAATAACTATCGACTAGGAGGAGTCAGGGGGGTGGCCCATACCTGGGCTAAACTATTGATGTTTCAATCCCTGGGGTGGTATTGGGACTCGCTCACTAGGAGCGTCCAAGGGGTTTTTACCACCGCTACACAATACCAGTATGTACCGGTATCCCTCTCTACGTGGTAATTCAGCAAAATCTATTTGCCAGTAATCTCCAGGAAGATCCCCTGCTTTTGTTACTCCTAACACAACTCTTTTCCTTGTATCAGGGTTGTTTTTGCAGCAGACTTCACATTTGCTTACTACTGTTTGTACAATTTCAGTCATTCCTTTTCCTATTACTACCTTTTTTAGATGTTTTAGAAGGTTTTCAGTCCCAAAATGTGTGTTTTCATGTTCTCCCTGAGCTAGCTCTCGAAGAATCAGGGGTGGGACTACAACTTGGTTTGTTGGTGTGACAGCCCACCCACTTTCTGTGATCTCAGCCTTGAGAGATTTAATTAGCTTCTGATCTGCTTGATCATACTTTGGGATGAACCCTGATAAGTTTACTTCTTTTTTGGGAATTACTGCAAGAATACCTTTTTCTGCAACTCCTTTTGCCTCTTTGTCAGCAAAGTGATTTCCCAATTCTGGAGTGGTTTTCCCTTTTTGGTGACCCCTGCAGTGCAAGATAGCTACTTCTGTGGGTTTTCTAACGCTCTCTAAGAGGGCAAGTATTTGTTCAGTGTGTTTAATTTGATTACCTTGAGCGTTCAGCAGTCCTTTCTTTCCAGATGGCTCCATGGGCATGGACAACACTAAACGCATATTTAGAGTCAGTCCATATATTTACCTTCTTTCCTTCACTCAGGTCCAGGGCCCTCGTCAGTGCAATCAGTTCGGCTTTCTGTGATGACACATCTGCTGGCAGGGCCTTCGCCTCAATTACCTTGTCTTGAGTGGTCACTGCATAGCCTGTCATCCTTTTACCATTTCTCATAAAGCTGCTCCGTCTGTAAAAAGCTCCCAGTCTGGATTGTCTAGGGGCACATCCTTCAGATCTGTTCGGCTGGAGTAGACCTCTTCTATTGTCTGCAAACAATCATGCTCAGGGACATTGTCAGTTAACGTGGAAGACAGAAACATGGCAGGATTAACAACAGAAGTTGCTTTCAAGGTGACATCATCTTGTTCTAGTAGCAATGATTGATATTTAAGCATCCGGTTGCTGGACAGCCAATGTCCCCCCTTTTGCTCAAGTACAGCTGCTACAGCATGGGTTACATACACTACAATGTGCCGTCCAATGGGGAGTTTTCGGGCCTCTTGGATCAAGATGACAGTAGCTGCCACGGCTTTCAAACACCCTGGCCACCCTTGGGCAACATTGTCTAGCTGTTTGGAAAAGTAAGCCACAGCCCTCCGTTGGTTCCTGAGGCGCTGAGCTGGTACCCCTAAAGCAACATTCAATCTTTCATAAATAAAGAGTTCAAAAGATTTAGTTAAGTCTGGCAATCCCAATGCTGGAGCTGACATTAAGGAGTGTTTCAGCTGTTTAAAAGCTGCCCTTGTATTTTCTGTCCATATGATAATTCCATTTTCAGCTGCTTTTAATGCTCCATATAGGGGTTTTACCAGCGGTCCATAATTTGCTATCCACAACCGACACCAACCTACTATTCCCAGGAAAGCTTGCATCTCCCTCACAGTGTGGGGCTCTGGGAGTTGACAGATGGCTTCTTTCCGTTCTTTGCTGAGCTGTCGATGTCCACGAAAGATCTCGAGCCCCAAGTAAATTACTGCTTCTTTGGCAATCTGTGCTTTGTCTTTAGAAACTCTGTACCCACTCAGTCCCAAAAAGTTTAATAAACTGATGGTAAATTTAATGCAGTCATCCCTGGTTTTAGCCGCAATCAGAATGTCATCCATATATTGAAGAATAACTCCCTCTGGCTCCTGTCTTTTCCAGTCCTCTAGTTCCTTTGCTAGCTGATTTCCAAACACCGTGGGGCTGTTCTTGTACCTCTGGGGCAAAACGGTCCAAGTAAGTTGACTTTTCCTCCCTGTCTCGGGATTCTCCCACTCAAAAGCAGAAAGCTCTTGGCTGTTTTTATGCACAGGAATGCAGAAAAAGGAATCCTTCAGGTCTATCACAGTAAAGCACCCTAATTCGTCTGTCAGTGCAGTCAAAAGGGTATATGGGTTTGCCACAACTGGGTGTATGTCTTCAGTAATTTTGTTAATTGCTCTCAGATCTTGAACTAATCGATAGCTCTTACCATCTGCTTTCTTAATAGCAAGTATGGGGGTATTGAATCTGGACCCACATTGCACTAATAACCCATATTGGAGGAATTTTTCAATTATGGGTGCCAATCCTTTATGACTTTCTAATTTCAAAGGGTATTGTTTTTGCCTTACTGGTGTGGCTCCTGGTTTGAGAGTAATACTCACAGGCTCTGCTTGTTTGAATCTTCCTGGGATATCACTGGCCCATGCTATTGGATTGACAGCTTTTTCAACTTCAATGGGGATTTCACCACATTTGTCCTGTATGAAAAGTGCAGCAACTTCGACAAATTTAGATTCAGGAATTAAAACTTGTATTCCCTTCCCCTTTTTGAATTTAATTTCTGCTTCTAATTTCTCTAGCAAATCTCTCCCTAATAATGGTTTAGGGGAGTTAGGCATGTAAAGGAATTGATGAGTTACCCAGTGTTTGCCCAATTTGAATTTTAAAGGTTGGAAGAAAGGCCGTGTTTCGCTTACCCCTGTCGCCCCAACAACATGTACAGTGTTTTGACTCAGTTTCCCTTCCATGGTATTTAGTACAGAAAATGCTGCTCCAGTATCTGCCAAAAATTTGATGTTATCTGTCCCCAGCTTAGCTATAACCAAAGGTTCTGCTGGGGAAGAAGCCTTTGGTTCCCATCATTCTGAGCATGAGCCTGTTGAAGGCTGGATTTAGTTCTTTTCCTCAGGCATTTTTTCTCCCATGGGTTGCTAAGACACAAATGACTGAGTACTTAAGAGAAACAAAGCACAAGGCTAGAGCCTTTCTCCTTGGCAGGGTGGGGTAGAATTGCCCCTCATGGAAGCAGGGCTTGACAACGCGAGATTTGGAGAGACTGAAAAGCAAGGGCAGGGGGGAGGTCACGCTCTCTTGCTCGGGACCCTTGGAGCTGGACGGTCGGATCTGCTGTCTGCGGAACCCACGGCCCCCTGAGAAGCCAGCACGGAGCTGCCGGTCTGTCTGCCGTGAGTCTCTGCCCTCTGCCCCACTGGATTGCCCTTTTGCTAGGTTGTCATCTAACTCCTTCATTTGAGCCCCTGTCTCGATATACTCTCCAGGCTACTTCTAGCATTCTATCTATATCTCGAACCCCCTCTAACTCCTGTAGCTTCCTTCTTATATCATCTGCCGCTTGACCCATAAACAAGAGGACTAGATGTGCTTTTCCATCAGCTGAATCAGGATCTAGATTTGTATATTTGATAGCAGTCTCTCTCAACCTATTAAAAAAATCAGCGGGTGATTCGTCATAGCTTTGCTGTACTGTGTAAAGCTTTGACCAATTTAGAGCTTTAGGGACCCCATGTTTTAACCCATATGAGATTTTGATCCTGTTTTAATCTTTCCATCTGTTCTGGGATGTTTGGATCCCAGTTAGGATCACTCAAAGGATATATTTCAGCAACCGTAGCTTGGATCGACCCATTTGCTGTGCCTGATTCTAACGATGTTGTAATAGCATTATTAACCATTTGCCTTTCAGTGGGATCAAGCAATGTATCTAACATAGAGTTCAGATCTGTCCAGTCAGGGTTTTGTGTACTAATAGCCCTATCCACTAGCTTGGCAACCTTATCTGGGTTTTCTTTATATTGTCCCACAGTGGTTTTCCACTGTTCTAACTCAATAAGGGAGTATGGAACCTTTACATATATTGGCCCTTGGTTGCCAGCTGCTTGCCATAATGGGGCTTGTAGAACTGGTTCTTCTCTTTTTTCCTTTTTTGATCTGGTGCGTTTTGCTACCGGACTACGTTCTCTTATGGCCCTTCGGGCTATCCTTCCCTTCTTTCGCCTGCTCAAGGCAGCTAAGATTTCATCCTCCTCTTCAGAAGAGCTATCAGAGGGAGAGGTGTCTGATTGTGAATCAGCTGTGTTAAATTTACCTGGATCAGTTCTAATCTTAGGAATCGCAGCCCAAGATTTGCTGCGGCGTGCAGCGCTTACGGCCGGTCTGCTTGCTTTGATGACGTCATCCCCTGACCCAGCTCCTCGGCGCGTGACGTTGCTATGGAAGCTCACAGGCCTGAGAGCGGGAGGGGCTCGGCTCTCCCTGTAGGAGGTCCCCTCTCCGCCCTCTCAGTAGAAAGCTCTGCCCCCCGCCCCCACCTCCAGGGATGGTGCCGTTGGCGGAACCCACAGGCATTCCCCTCCCCCTGGCCCCTCCCACCAAGGCGCGCGCGGGGTTGTGAAGAAGGGGGAGGCCTCCTGAAAGCAGGGGCAAAGCGCAGGCGGGTCCCGCTCCCAAGCGGCAGGCGGCACAGGGGCCTGAATCTTCTCTGATCGGCAAAGCCAGCATTCTTCTTTCTTCACTGACACGGAGTCTGTGGAAGCTGCGACTCCCCTCTCCCCCTCCTCTGCCCCTGATTTTAATGGCTTGCGCGGCCGGGACGGCCTGGGCCTGGGCTCCCCCCTAGCCGGGGCTAGAGCAGCCCCTGGGCCAGCCACAGCTGGGCCCCCACCCGGGGCCGGGGCTGGATTAACTCTTAGTGCTGGTCCTATTAGATCTGACTCTGCTTCGTCTCTGTTACCGCATACTGGATTTAATATGGGCAGTTTCCCTTCACTCTTTCTCTCTTTTTTCCTGAAGAACAGCACATACTGTGGTTTAGGTTTCTGTAGCTGCTCATCTTGTGCTATAACTAAAAAGAATCTAAAATAGTCAGTTTCCTGGTAGTAGTGTCGTTCTCACAGGCGGGATGTTAAATCCAGTATCAGTTCTTCATCCAAGCTACCATGTTTAGGCCACTTTTGATTGTCTTTTAAATTAAAAGTTGGCCAAATGGTTTTAGACAACCGTATAATCTCAGGTTTTGTAAGCTGTTTGCTTGTCCCGGTGAATTCTTGCCAGTTTTCTAAGACTAGACCCGGTGGTGAATCCTTAGGTATTTGAGCATTATCTGAACAAGAAAACTTACAACCCATCGTGTGTAGTTATACATGATACACTAAGCAGCTAGCAGAGCAAACAAGCAGGAGGGGGACTCGAACTCACGAGCTTGGTGCCAGCAGGCAGTAGCTTAAGCCACTGCCCCACCCTTGGCTCCAAGCCAAGTTGGTGCTGCTGCAGCACTAATGTCTCACAAGCTAAAACAACCAGAGGGGGAAGTAGCAAGTAAGCCACAGCCCCCTTGGGACACTATACTGAGCCCCAAAAATGCTAAATAAACTCTATGAGATCAACGATCTCTTGACCCCTCCCTCAGAGACTAAAACAAACAGAATACTGCTTTTATTCAGTTACTCACGTGCCTCTAAGTCAGGTCCAAGGATCCTACAGCTCTGATACCGTCTGGACTGTGGTCACAGCCTCCCCTTCCCGTGCTGGTGAAGAGAGGGGGCAAGGGCTGGATTTCCTCTGGGTCTAGGGGTTTTTCAGAAGCCTCCCATCCCGACAGAGAGTCACCAAAACTGATGCCTTACGAAAGGCTGACCTGAAACAGCAGCTGGACAGAGTTAAAAGAATAAAAGAAGTATTTATTAAAACAAAGTACACTTTGGGCCATGCAGGAGTCTCTCAGAGACTGCACCCAAAATGGACCCCTAGCACGTGCTTTTTGGACAGATATACCTTCGGTCCATCTGCATATCAGAAACCCATTGTCCAGTTACAGCTTCGGGTCCCGAAGTCCCATCCCCAGTTTGTCCCCTTCTTCTCTTCGCTGCTGTCCATGGATGTTTACATTTTGGGCTTTTGGAAAAAACAGTATGCCCTTGAAACTCCGGCCCAGAGAGAAATTGTTTCGTCTAAATGACAGTAACAGAACACTAGATGACAACTTATGGAGTCTTAGAGTGATACACTAGAGCAGTCCTGATGTAGAAAATAAAAAGTTAAAACCTAAGGCATCACATAGCTTGGATTAACTCTGCTATCACAGTGTTAGACTGCTTTTTTAAGGAAGATGTGGGTATTCCCAGGGCTATAGCAGTCCTCCACAACTCATTCCTTTTTTCTCTATGGGGATTAATTTGTCTATGGTTTTCCTTTTTCTCGGGTGTGTTACGTTTAACAGCTCTCACCCGTCGTTTGTGGACTTTCCGCACTTCGGTGTTTGGACCCTTTTCTTGGATGTCCCAGCCTATTTCTTTTGCATGGGTTGCTATTTCTTGAGAGAGATCCGCCCAGGTCGGGATCGCTCTCCACGGAGCTTGTGGATTGTGTAAGGCTCCGTTATAGGCTATGTAGTTTCTGATCTCATTTTGTTTCCTTACTAAATAATTTTTTAATACAGATGGGGCTTCTCTAATGAGGGGTCTCATTCTTTTAGGAACTACCTCTGCAGAGATTGGAATGTCTCTGTTTGTACGATCGTGCATAGCCTGTATACAGGCAGCTTTTGTTACTGCGATATTTACTTTATCTACTGAGTGCATAGGAATTAAGGCTGGTTCTCCCCTTTCCATGTTATTTGTTCCGCCTGCCCAGTATGCAACTCTTCTGGTAATAGAGTAGGGTTCA
Source organism: Eopsaltria australis (assembly GCA_034509425.1). Lineage (NCBI taxonomy): Eukaryota > Metazoa > Chordata > Aves > Passeriformes > Petroicidae > Eopsaltria > Eopsaltria australis. The sequence goes on along the minus strand of JAVTVJ010000772.1, from coordinate 130,803 downwards.
TTGGGGGGCAGCAGTCCATGGTGTAAAAATACGTCTGCACCCCAGAAACCATAGCTTTCTGCTCCATCTAATAATAGATCATCTCCCCCCGAGAATCAAACTCGCCACTGGTATTCCGTTTCAGTTTCTCCTGTTTGTCTTTTGTATTTTTCTCAGAGGTTTGCCATTTGCAGAGGATCCCATGGGGAGGTTTTGGTTACGTTTTGCCTCTGACCACCCTGGGGCCCTTCAGAAACCTCAGTTTTTATTATGGGTTTCATTTTGAATTCTGAATCTTCTTCCTCTTTGAGAGATAGAAGTTCCGTGCTATCATCAGAATCCAAATTGCCGCTTTTATTATCAAGACTCTCTAGTCAGCAATTTTTCTTTAATCTCTCCTTCCATCAGCTCTGCAGACTAAGATGTTAATTCTTAGCTGAGGCTTGAGCCCTCTGGTGCCAGAGATGACCCCTGCTGGGCCTTCCTGCCCTTGGGTTATCTCTTTATGCACCCGTTATCTGTGGCACACAGGAAGAGGATGTAGTGGGGTAAATGTCCTGCCACAAGTATTCAGGATTAAATTAATAAATAATAATTAATAAAAATAAATTAATAAACAGGATTAAAGAATCATTCCTGTTCCTGGCCAGAAGCACTAAGCTCAGGTGAGCAAACACCTAGCAGGAGAAGCAGTTGTTCAATTAGCAAAAGTTTAAAAGAGAGAAGAATCAGAGTCTCTCATAGAATTGGAAGCTAGGGAGGACTCAAGGGGCAAAATTCACATCAGTGTCCGAGAGGCTGATAATTCAGGATCAAGAATAGGATTTTCTGCTGTTAGGAATGTGACAAATGAGGGTGGCAGAGGAGATGGAGGTTCATGCGACATTGGCCAAGCAAGAGAGAAATTTTAGCTAGAATTATGATGCAGATGTGAAAAATGTAATGTAAGGTCTGTTGAGGAAGATATTTGCAGTAGAGAATTGCCAGTAAGTATCAGTGGAAAGACGTATTTTGTGCTGAAGGCTGGAGGTCTACTTGCCCCCTTCCAGACAGCCAGAGAGCCCACTCTGATCACCCTAAATGGCTCTGCTGCCACTCCCCTGCTCCTGAAGCTGAGCTGCAGGGTCAGCCCTGATGTGGCACCACTGGCCAGCCTGGCTGATTGGACTGCATGGAGCCTCACTGGGGTGTCAAGCAGAAGCTCAGGAACTGTTTTTAAGCTCCCATACTTGCCCTTGGACCCTACATGAGCGACACTGTTGACCCTGACCTGTAGTCTGACTTCTTGGCTTGACCTCAGACCTGCCTCATTGCTATGGGTGTGTCTGGAGCCATTAGGTTGCATTTGACCCTGGTGCCTGCCAGTGGATGTGCCCCACTCTGCTCTCTTCAGTGCTGTGGGGCTTGCCAGGGAGCCCACTGCCCTGTCCATCCTGCTGTCCTGCCTCACCTTTGATTCCCAACTCTCCTGCCCTTGCTGTGCCCAGATGCAGCAGGAGGGAGTCAACCTGGAGCAGGTTCAGGGTGACAAGACAAGCACAGGGGAGACTGACAGGGCCTGCTTTGGTCAGCCTGGCAATCCCACAGCTCAGCCGGAGCACAATCAGCTCACTAAATATCTCCAAGGTAGGCAGGTGGAAAAAGGAACAAGCTAAAAAAGCTGGCAGTGTTAGCATGAAAACAAATGCCATTTGGAAATCAGACACAGATTTCTTACCACCAAAGCAGCCTGCATCTTGAAAGACCTGCTAATCAGTGCAGAGGGAGCAGGAATGATAACTTTTAGATGCAACTTGAGCAGCTCACAGAAGAGATGATATGACAGGGAGAGCAAGGGCCAGATCCAAGCTCTTATTTGTGCAATGAACACAGCAATGCTTAGCACATCCCTGCAGCTGGCAGCATACTGGGGAAGGGGGGATACCTGAGGAAGCCAAACTTTTTCTACTTGTCTTTTCACTACAATCTTTGTGCCTTGTTTCCCTGCTTGCTTCTCTTCCCTGCATATTCCCGGCATTGTGACTGCACCACAGCTGGCTAAGGGGAAGGAGATAGAAGTCCTCATTTATCTTTTTGGTAAATTCCCCCCTGTTTCAAGCAATTTTTTTAAATATTACTGCTACCATGCTCATTTTAGGTGTGCCTGATTAATTCCTCTGTGTTTTACCTGGTGAATACTGAAGTTAATTACAGTCAGTGTGCTCACTGCAATAGACCTTTTTCTCTGCACTGTTCTCTCACAGTGAGCTAAAGACAAAGCCTGAGCCCATATTTGAAATCCTCATTCAAATACTGCATTCAGTCAAGCAGTTTAAAATTGTTTTTAGGGAGGGAGGGAGGAGAGATGGAGGAGGCTTGGGGGGAGTGTGGTCTTGTACTTGGTGACTGCTGCAAGCTGGAACAGCACAGAGAAGGAAGGGCCTGTTTTTTGATATTCATAGCAGGGAATTTTATTTAAGGCTGGTGTGTTGCTGGTTGGAAATATGTATTAAATACCCAGATGCAAGAGAAATGGGTACAGAAAACAGCTAAATAAATACAGGATATTGGCTCATCTGTGCAGAGTGCTGATTTCCTAAACCTGGCACATTGGGGATTCACTGCCTGCCCTGATTTTGTGTGTCACTGATTTAGCTAGGATCTAAACACAGAGCTTCACAGTTACTGAACCACTGTCTCAGACCCAGCCTAGGCTGGGCACAAAGCAGGCCTGAACAAACCAGCAGGCACACTACAAAGGGAAAGCAATTGTTCTGCTTAGAAGCAGCACTGTTTCTGCTATGCTTAGCATAGGAACAAGTTAATTTGGGAGCACAGTCTTCTTAAAAGGAAGCATTCCTCAGCCCAGCATCCCTAGGTTTCATGCAGTGTGTTGCCCTTTTTACCATGTGTGAGCCATGGAGGTTACTCATGATGTATTTTTTTACTATTCAAGTAGTATAAAACCTTCTGATAAAAATCAGCTCTCTTAAACCTCTGGCTGGCATCTTGTTAAAAACTGACATCATGTTTGCTTGTCATCATTGGCTCACAAGGAAGTTTCTGCCATGATTTAATAAGCAAGAAGAAGGATTTTACTGTTAAGACAAAACAATAAACTGCAATATCAAAACATTCAAATAATTTTTCTCCAGTGCCCCTGATCAAAAGTATTTGGTCTTAATTGACTCTCCACAGAGGTAAAGATAGATCATCATGAGTAAAAAACATGCCTAAAAATATAGAGCGGAGCCTCTAAATGCACATAAGCTGTCCACAGCTCCATTCATATTAACAGAGGTGTAGAGACCACCAGTGTCCAGAAATGTGCCCCAAGACAGTTAAGCAGCTCAAAAGCCAAGAGCAGTGCAAGGAGGGGGCGCCTGAGCACACAGACTCACCATGCTGAGACCTGCAGCGTCCAGCATGGCCAGAGGAGCCTCAGGGTGAACATCTCCTTGGCATAGGGGATGCAGGGAATTGTCCTGCCAGCAGCACAGCACAGGCACCCACCCACATTCTCTCCACAGGGTATGCAGGCAGTTCTGTCAGGAAGGAAAAGATACAACCTTGTCTCTTCTTTGCTGTAGTGACCACCTTCAGATGCTTTCACATTTCCTTGGGGCAGCTAACATAAATTAGAGCAATTTTCAACCCCCTCTAAGACATTTAGGGCACCCGGTGCTGGGCTGCCAGACATGTAGCCCACACTTGTCGCTCACTGCTGGCTTAATCTGTGCTCTCCTCAATGGCAAGCTATCCCACAGCTGTGTTCCACTGTACTTTGTTCTCCTACATTTTTGTGGAACAGCCTGCAAAATGCCACAAAAGGAGGCCAAGCAGCCCCTTGGACCCCCTGTTTCTCACCTGCCAGGGAGCAGGGGACACTGTGGGGAGCACAGGGCAAGAGGGGGAGAGCTCTTTCCCTCCTCTGCACAGCAGCAGAGCTCTGAATTCCACTCTGGCCTCATTCACTGGAGCCAGCACCTGTGCAAGGGCTGAATGAAGACCCAGAAGCCCAGCCCCACACTTGGTGTTGTGCAGGCAGTGGGGCAGTGCTGACCTTCAGCCGTGCCAGTGGTCGCTCCAGAGCCATCAGCTGCCGTGGATGGAGCAGAGGCACCGAGCCCTGCTCGGGCACTCAGGGCATGAACAAAATGAGTGCTGGATATAGCACCCTCATTCAAATAGCTCAGCATTTTAGCACCAGAAATAGTATCTTTCTCTTTTTCTTCTTTTTTCAGTGTAACTACTGGCAGAGAAAGATACAACTTAGCATGAAAATAAGTATCAGAATAAGGCCCTAGCTGAATAGTCAGTACTCTGCATAATTCTCTTTTCATCCCCTCAGCCTAGATCGTCTCCAAATATTCAGATCAAAATTTGCAAAGTAGCTCCAGCATTTTGGCCATCAAAGTAAAAGCTGGAACATTTGGATTCTGCCTCCATCATATCCCTCTACTTTGAATAAAATCAGCTCTCTGATTTTGCCATCAGGCTAATGATGAAGTCTCTGTCCCTTTCTTTCTCTCTCTCTCTGTCAAAGATCAAAGAGCCGAAAGAGATGTACCTACTAGTAAAAAAGAAAAGAAATATACCATTTTAAGGAATGCATTGAATTCCCCTCTCTACTAACATTTTGTACATGCAACCTCTCACTTCACCTTCAGCATATGAAAAAGAATGCAAGGGGAAGGACAGAGAGAAAACTGCAGGTCAGGATAAACTGTGGAATGATATTCCTGCCATTTAATGGCAAAAGTCTGTTTCAAAGATCCCAGCATACTTTACACAGTCTACATTTGAATGATGCATTGTTAGACAATAGAGAAGACCAGCAGAGGGAAGCAGTCTAAAATTATAAGTGAAAATTAAAAATTACAAGCAAAAATACAGAACAGGAGGCAAATCCAACCACACAATTTTCATTTTAACTCCCTGGGCAGTACAGTTAAGGGCCAGCATACACTCCCATCAAAAGCAGTGGGAATAACCCTAAGAGCCATCTTTCTCAAATCACAGATGAATTCAAATGGGAAAAGGCACGCAACAACAAAAAATTAGTTGTTAATGCATAAAACTACTGTATGACTTCCAATGGCTGGACTCAAGAACCCTGGTTAAATACTTTCTTTCAGAGTCAATCAGATAATAAGACCCCTTTAGAAGCACAGAATAGTTAAATTCATCACCATAATTTAATTGTAGAAGGTTATTAAAGAGCACTTCGACTCCCCTCCTGCTTCGGCACTGCTTTTCTCTATCAGGCTAATCAAATTGCAAATTCCAAGAGTACTGTAGTAGTCATCCCCATCCCTTTTAATTTGTTTAATGGCCTCCTTTTTTCTCCCCCCTCTTGTGTGTGTGTTCTGACTGGCTGTGCAGCGCTTAGTCTCATGGCATGTAAATAAAGAATGGATAGGGGAACAGTTCGTCAAAAAGAATAAAGCGTGCCTCCATTCTAAAGTTACATTTGATGTCAGCGTAATTCATGGGATGTGTACTGCAAGCAATGGTGCTTATTATTTCTGCTTAGCTGTCTACAGACACAGGAGGAGAGGGAGAGGAGAAAAAAAGGAAGAAACGAAAAGAAAAGAAGTCTGAATTTACACTTACTGCTTCAAAAGCCCTTTTATGCTTCATCAACTTCTCCTGGCTGAAGATGGAGTATTTTGCCAAAAAGTCGACTGCAAGAGCAGACAAAAAAAGGATAAAATAGCCCATAAAAGAACTCTTTCCCCCACTTTTCCTTAAGAATTTTTGTAAATTGCCATAAAGAGAACTATTTTTTTAGATGCACAACAACACTGGCCACAGACACCTCCTCTTGCAGTAATTTCAGTTTATGGTTTGCTTCTTGTGTCATGGTTGTTTTTGTTGTGGGGGTTTGTTTTGTTTTTTTTCCGTTCTCTTTCTTATTTGGAAATGTCTTTACACCTGGCCCAGGGCACAAAGTCAAAGACAGCTGTGAATAGGAGACGCTTAACATGTATAAAGCATAAGAGCTCCATCCTGTTCAGGCAGCAGCCTGGGAGTGTGGTGAGGGCTTGTTGTTGTTTGTTTTAAATGTTAAAGAAAATAACCTTTTCAGACTCAAGATCTGCAGAGCAACATTCTCCATAGATACTTCCAAAGATACCACTAGAAATTAAATTCCTTTGGTTTGTTCCAGTCAGAAGAGACAGGTATACAAACTTTTCTCTTTCAGTATTAAGCAGCTATTTAAAAGACACACCTTTTCCTATTTCTCTCTCTTACTGACATCAACTAGGACACATTGAACCATTTAAAAATACCATATGGGATTCTGTATCCCCAATTTTTTTCTGCTTGTTTCCAGGCCTATCATCCAAGAAGGCAAAGTATGAAGCTGGCTTTTCTTCCTCACACCTAACACAGCATGAAAAACTGCTGGGAGTAGGATGAGAAAATTGGAGGGGAAAGTCAGGTCATGCCACAAACACAGGCTGAGCTCATGAATTCTGTGGATGGTACCAACTATGTCACCTCTGCATTCAAACTCCTCCTAATACTTATTAGTTCCTTTACAATATCTTTCTCTGTGTCCCTAGACTGCTATTTCTATCACCTCATCACCACGTTCATAGGAAAGAAACCCTACTTTCACATCAATGGAAACCTCCAGGAAATCCAGGACCTGATGGGGAGAAAGTGTTGGGTCTCAGCTCTTCCAATTTCCTGCTCATTTAGAATGAGAACTGGAAAATGGAGATAATAATTTGCAAAAGTGTGCCATAAAAAAAAAAAAATCTGAATTACCATTGTCATCATTATCAGTAAAATTATTTTATTGTAAAGAGGGAAGGAGTGATTCACAGTGTTGTGGCAATGTGGTATTCTGGCTGGTATCTAAACAAGCTTGTAACATAAAACTCTTGTTTCTTTTTAAAAGAGTACATTTGTCTTCAGGTTGTGTTTTGGGGCATGTGCAAGAAAGGTTCCTATTGGGAGGGAATGTTCATTGTTTGTTAATTGCTGTGTCCTAAACAGTAAAAAAGGACAAATAAAAATGCCTGAATGCCATTGTTTCTTATCCTATATACTCCAGATGAACTAAATCTGTGTGATAAAAACAACAAAAATGTCTTGGCTTTCCATGTCAAAACAGCAGCAGAGATTTCTATTTCAAGCACAAATTGACAAATGCTCCAGGACTGTTGTTATTCTTCCTAATTCTGAATGTAACTATGATGCTGAAAGGAACGAGAAAACTAATTTCTGGCCAAACTAGTTTTGCCCAGGTCTATCTTACTGTCAGCATCTAAGAAAAATTTAAGTCAAAGATGACCAATGCACTAATAGAATGGGTTCTGGAAAAGATTTGTACTGTGCTTAGTATTGAGCACTTCCCCAGGACCTAATGCCTTTTTTCACCACAAAATTTTTCAGAAGTTGCCCTTTTCTTGTTTGCACCATCATGGGCTTGGGAGATGCAGATGCTCCAACCCTCTGGGAAGCATCACTTTGGGAAGATCTGCATTGGCGCCCTCTGGTGATCCTGGAAAACAGCAAACCATGAAAAATAATATCTCATTTTGCTCTTAATAAAACCGCAATGTTTCTTCTCACCAAGTATTTAATAAAGCTGCAACTCCCCTTGCAACTGAGTGGTTAATCAAATGGCCCTGTAAAAATTTCAGGAAGGGAAAGATGGAGGGTCATGTCTCTCCCAGAAATGGAGGATCAGGAAAGAAAACTTCAGTTCTTACTTAAGCAACTTTTAAAGTCAGATTAGGATCTTAAACCATCTACTCTGCTTTGGTGAATGACAAAAGCCAAAGGATGTCATATATTCCTGTGTAACTGGTCCAATGATTTGTACCTAGCCAAAGCACAGTTTTCAGGAAGACTTTCCTGGGTTCATCTGAAGCTGGCAGAATATGGAGAATCCCATGTGGATGTACAGTTCATTATTTCTAAAACCAATGTTTGGCTTACATGACACTTGAACTTATTTTAAATCTCAACAAAATCAGTTTTTGCAAGGTTAAAGAACCCTTTATGTAGGATATCCCCCCTGTAAAATGACTTACATGTTGTAGTAAAGATTATGCTCAGTAGAAATTAAATGAAGCTCTGGCAGTATGTCTGTCAGACATTTTTACCATTCTTTGAAAGATTTTTCAGTGATTCTTGTCCCCCCTAAAACAAACTGACAACTTTTTAAAACATGGACACCAAAATTGTATGGACAGCCTCACCAGCATCATTGAGCTCCTCTTACTCTTTTCCTCCAGTATGGCCAAAGGGGCAAACAAAGAGCATTTTTCCCTTCCAATCTTGGGCAATAACTTTGACTTTAGGAAACTGATTTTCTCCAGCCATGCTCCTCATGCATCTGTTTCTCTCTCTTTGTTTATTCTCCCCATCCCCAGGAAGTTTGAAAATCATTGATCAATTTTGACCAAGTGAGACAGGCTGTCATGGAGTAGTTGCTGTTAAAAATGCCCGGTGTAGAAAGAGGAGGTGGAGTCGGAAATGAGGTAGCCAGCATAAACTCTGCCTACCTAAAAAAGCTCATAAAACCATGAAAACACCTGAAGAAGCTCTCTTTGAGGCTTCCGGTTCGCAGAGGAAAGACGCCACTCTCCTCCCCTCCGCACCACCTGGGTAAGGTCTCTCCCAGACCTCATGGTCTGGGGCTGCTTACCCGCATGGTGTGGGGGGGAGGGGCAGGAGAGAGAAAGAGAACTCAAGCTGCTTCATCTTGCTGTCCTTGGCTAAAGAACTTCGCCAGCTCTGTTCGCCTAGCCTGGGCCAGACCGGTCCTCTCTCCGCGGCACGGCCCGGTGGGAAGAGGTTTTGAGGTCGGGCCCCATGGACCTCGGGGGCGCCCTGCCCGAGTAGCTCCTCAGTGAACTCTGCACGAGAGAGAGAGAGAGAGAGAGAGAGAGAGAGAGAGGATCTCGGACCGGGCTCTGGCCGGGCGGCCCCAGGCGGAGAGAGAGAGAGCTCAGACTGGGCTCCTCCCGTGGAGCTCAGATGTAAATCCCGCCGGGCGGCCCCGGGCGGCCCGGCGCAGAAAAGAAGCCTGGATTAAATTCTTGCAGCAAGGGTGCAGTCCTGCCGGGTTCTCACGACTAAAACACAGCTTAGATGGAGGGACAGCACAGCCAAGATCTTTTCCTGTACTTCATACACGAACTTATAAAATTTAAACCACGCGGGCGAAAGCCACGTGACCAGCACACAGCCGAAAGACAAATTAACTGTTTCTTTCTAACATCAGAATGAGACTATAAGGACATTCATTTCTCCTTCTCACACAGAAGGAGCATAAAAATAAAGGCACCTACAAAAGGTACAACATAGAGACTTTAAGTTAAAGACTATAAGCTTATTTTTCAAAGAAGGAAGAGATGAGGAGTGCTTTACTGCTGAAAGTTCTTTTGTAAAAACATGTTGATAAAGTTAGCTGTAATACACTCTGTAATATATGAATAATGGTCTAAAAGAGGTGAGAAAAAAGGAATGTAATGTTCTAAGTTATAAGCAGTAGACTGAGACTTTTGTGTATTAAGATTTTTCTTTCCTCGCCCCAGGAAAACAGTAGAAGAAGACTTGTGTTGCTGATGATAAAATAAGGGGATGTTGTTGTCACTGTAATAGAAACATTTACTCTCAAAAGAACACCTCAGTGACCATCATATGTCCATTGGTAGTAGCCCTGGGAAAGCTACTGAAATGAGAAGGGGTCTAGAAAAGCAAATGCCTCCCTTCAAAGAGAGAATCGCTTCCTAGAAAGCTAATAACCATAGAAACTGTGTTTCCTATGAGAGTCAACATGATAAAACAAAAGAAAGCTTCTCTCTCTACATAAATTAAGAAAACTGTTTTGTTCCAGAGGTGGTAGATTAACTATAAATTGAAATGTTACCTTTTGTATGGTCAGCAAGAAAGAAAATAAGAAAGGTGGGGAGGGGAAAAGAGTGTTCTAAAGAGTTTGGTGTTGATGCCTGATTATTATTCCTATTTTAAGTCTGTTAATAAAATTCCTTTTTGTATTCCTTAAAGTATAAGCCTGCTTTTGCCTACTATTAATCCTTATCTCACAACAAAATCAAATAATCTCGACTACAAAAATTAATCTACATACCTAATTTTGATCCCCAAACCCCTAAACCGCAACACAGGCGTAGAGGGTTGACAGGAATTAAGTGCCTACAAGGTTCATGAAAATAGGCAGCAGAGTAGAGGGAGGGAGGGAGGACCTATTAATTCCCTCATTGAGGGAAAGACCTCAGCATGAGCTCAACCTTTGTTACAGCCTGGAAATCCCCACAAGAGAGAAATCCTGGAAAGGAGCCATCATTAGTAGCACCGCTCATGGAACCACCTGTTTAATTAATTATTCTCTGCTATAAAGAACCATTTAAAAACAGCTCCATAGCTTTCAGTATAAGCTTGCTTGCAGTGCCCCCAGTAGGAGTCAGGGAGACTGAGGTCAGGGGGAACTGGGCCCCATGTGCATTGTACCTCTCATAATATATACCCTAAAAGGCTGCTAGAAGTCTTTGGGCTCGGGCAGACCCACGTTTTGGTCTGCCATATTTTTCCTGCTGTTGCTCAGCACTTTACAGCCAGGAACACTCTTCTGCCTTCCCACCATCAGGCTCCGTCTCTTCTCCCTGCCTTTACCAGGGAGGGAGCCCATAGTGACTGCATCCAAAGTCATGCTCAGGCCCTCACTCTGTAACTACTTGGTTTGAGCAGAGGAGGAAAGCCTAAGAAAAACCAGCTGCCAAACTCTAAATAAATCCATCTGAGCATGTCTGTACTGAAACAGCATCATGAACAGGCCAGATTAGATAGAACAGAACAGACAGAGAGAGTGTGCACCCCTCAGGCTGGGCTAGTTACACACCCTGTACCAAATGTGAAGTCACACAACCGTAGAATATCCTGAGTTGAAAGGGATCCACAGGGACCGTTGAGTCCAACTCCTGGCACAAGACAACCCCAAGTCTTGACTCCAAATCAGGTAAGTATTCCAGCTTTTCAGAGACACAGTGACAAGGCTATTATAGGAACAGGTAGAATAATGTACTTTTGCCTAATGCTGAGAATTAAAAAAGTTATTTTTATTGAAACCAAAAATAATTATAAGAAAATATTTCAAAGAGGGTTGCAAAACTAAAATTTAATCCTTCAAAGAAAAAAATAAGTAACTAGTACTAGAACACTTTTTTTAGTCCAGTATTTCTAAGATCGTACCTCAAAATGGTACTTGAGAGAAAAACAAGGTTTATTACTACTGCAAAGAACAGGAAAATTAGTGTTTGGTTCCTTGATTCTTCACCAGGGGACCACTTGTAGCATTTACTCCATGCACACAGTCATGCCTGTATATCTGCTTTCTGAACCCCTGTGTGCTTTGCAGGGTGCACAGGGCATGATCCATGAAAACAGTCATAAGTTTGCAGAGAAGACGGCCCAGCAAGTGTGTGTGAACAAGGGTAGTGAAGAAAAAGGCCAGGGAAAACACAGGAGGATTCTAGACACACTCAGGGGAACGCCCAGATGTGGGGGACACTCGCATGGAGATCTTGTGGCCGTTCAGGGCTTATGGGTCACGTCAGCTTTGGCAGCACGCTCCATTTCTGAGGAGGAGAAGGTGGCTTACTTTGCTTTTGTAAACTAAAACTCTCATACTTGCAGTAAGCTTCTCATATTAAAAGAATATTAAAATTGAAAAGTCAAGTACTTAAAGGCCAGGAAATCATGGAAAATATGCTTAAAGGCCACGTCATGATGCAAGAAGGAGGGTAGAAGTCAAACTATACAGGAAACTTTAGCTTTGGCATTTCAAAACATTTCAAAACAAGAGAAAAACTGAGGTAGCCATATCATGAAACCAGTACTAACCTGTATTCCTACCCAGCTTCATAACTTCCATGTAGTTCTTTATTACATTTGTTGTCTGTTCTTAAAACTATAAAGAATATCTTGTAACATTTTATGAACATCAAAATATTAACCCTCTTAACCTTCCCTGAATAACACTTTTTCCCCATTTTACAGATAGGGAAACCAAAAGATTAAGTAACATTTCCAAAGCCAGCGAACACAGTGGTAGCAGACACAGAAATCACTGCTCTTCAGCACTGTGCTTTAACTGGAGACAATGGTCTCCCATGGGATATCTGTGTCAGAGCTTTGAAGGACATTAAACTACACCCAGCTGTCAATAGAGATAATGGAATAATTGGCAACTGTGTCTAGGATGCTTTTCCTTTCAGGAAAGCTGGATTAGGATCTTCAGCCAATTAAGTAGTGCTGTTGACTGGGCAATCATAGATGTTTATAGACAGAAAGGAAACTACAAGGGAAAGAATAACCAGGGGCTCAATTAAATTCTAAAAACAGTATACTACTTACAAGAAGCTGAAGAAGCTTTGCTGGAGTAGAAACTAACTTATGTTTGGACTTGACCATTAAAACATGAGGGCTGGGAACAGAAACCTTCAGGCTCCTAGCAATAATTCTGAATTATCACTATGCAACTCATTGCATTTGCCCGCGAAGTTAACACACTTGTTTTTCAGAACCAACCATTTCATATGAAACCAGGGGGCAAAATAATATTGTGTAAAAGATATATATTGAATGTCAAAAGATTATGCGCAGGCACACACCTATCTTTCCAAAAATCAGCCCTTTTTAAAGTTCATCAATATTTTTTAAATGCAAGGGGATTCCCTTCTTATCTGCATTTGACTGGGTTTAAAATGCTATTAAACAAAATAAATCCTTTTTATGTACCCTATTGCAAGAAAAATATGACAATACATTCAATCAAAAATGTTTTCTAAATGAGGCTGTCCAACACTTTTACAGGCTTTCAATGTTTGCTGTGAACTATGGGCAGAGATAGATTTAACACACCACCACTGGCAGATAAAAGCACAGAAGAGGTTCAAGAGTCTGTAATATTTGTACTCCTGTGTTAAACAAGTAGAAGTAAATTGAGGCACACAGCAACACTTTCATATGAAAGAGGAGACCTCTTACCTAGGGTAAGGGGGTCCAAAGAGCACCTCATTTTACAGGCATCCCCAAGAAGCAGTCCTGTAACTCCCAGGTGTGGAATCCATGAAGCATTGTAAATAACTCACTTTATTCACCCTTAAAAAGGAATACAGCTTATAAATTTAAGATTCAGACTTTGATCTGAAACTAGTTTCTCTGCTCTTCTTCTCCCTCCTTCTCTCTCTCTCTCACACATACACATAAATATAGAAGTCCTAATATTTTGGATACCTCTTCCTAGGTTACACAAATGTTACCCAGTCTTTGCAAATAAGGGTGTGGATGCCATTGTAACAGCAAGGGACAGCCAGTCTGCCGTTCCCAAAGCTCTGCCATGAAATAGGAAAGACCAAGAGGGGAAAAATTCAACTGTATATCATCAAACTCAGCCTCCCTGAGCAATAAATATATAAGTGCAATCCCTTCAATAAAGATTGCGCAGGTAAGAGAAGATTCTCAGTAAAGTGGGATGAAACTGAAGAACTGAACTGTGTACCCCTCCCACCTGCCCCATAGATGGGCAGGACAATATATTTCACAGCACCCTGATAAAACTTGCACATTATCATATTGTGTAGCTCAAACAATGACATCTGTTCTGAAGAAATGCATTTCTCTCAAGACCCCATTCTTTTGGACAGCTTTAATTTTTTAGCACCAGTTTTTCCTTTGCTAGCCCAGCTGCCAATGATAGCATAGGGTTAAAATGTTTCCAAAATCACGGTAGCTAGTAGACCTTGGGAACGGGAGTGGGCAGTGTCTTTGAATCATGGAAACCTACACTTGTGTACCTACCGGTATAGTGGATGATAAAGATAATTGCTTATAATGAAGTTAAATGCGATAATTGCTTATAAGAATCACGAGAAAGGAACAACAATCATGAGAAATGTTTTGGGGAGAGGGCTTAAACTCATGCTTGGGTGAAAACAATATACACAATAGAACAATATCAAGTTGATGATTAACATATGATTATACAACAGTTATGTAAGGGAAGGGTATAAAAATGTATCCATCACGAATCCATGTCAGAATCGGATTTGGGTCTGAACGACCCCCGGTTCCCAGAGCTCTTCTAATAAAAGCATCTGCATATAATCATCCTGTGATTATGTGTTTCTACGCTAACACCAAGGCCGGTCATGCTTTCCTTTTACACTTTGCCTTCACTTCTGCCAAAGTAGAAGTAGACCTGTACATTTCTACACCCTCTTAAAGACTTTCTGCTGAATTTTGAAAATGTCTGGCTCTATAATATCAGGCAGGCATTCTGATTCATGCTTCCCGTCTCATGCTTCCCTAGTTAGGCACAAGTTCAAGAATAAGGATTTACAGAAAGTTATTATGTTTTACCTCATTAGGTCTTACCCTTTCAGAGTGCATTAAAGTTCAATAGCATTGTAGCTTGATGCCTAGCTTTGCAACTAAGGTTTCTTTCAAGATGCTCTGTCCACAGAGCTGTGGGTCATTAGAGACTTTTCAGTTTCTTACCATCAAAAATGTGTCAACAGGAAAAGCCTCAGTGATCCTGCTTTATAAAAACAAACAGGCAACCAAACTCACAACAGATACTCTCATCCTTGGCGCTGATGTGAAGGTTTACTAGCAAGTGAGAGAGAGCTTGGGGGCTTAATTCTTCTCTTGCATGAACTTTTGGGGTCAGCTGGCAAAATCTTGATCAAATCAAATCAATTCCAAGGCAGCTCCTGTCTTGTCAGGACAAAATGGGAAGCCTTTTGTTTCTGTGGGACTCAGGCCTTATCAGCTCATTCTGTCACTCATACTTCCTCAGGCCACTTGCAAATCCTCCTGGATTTACTGCAGATGTATGAAGCTTGCTGGAAATAATAGTACAAGCAAAGAGGCTAGTCCAGCTATCGACTCCAAACTCTGGGTAATACCAGTGGGAAATTATTCACACAAAAGGTGCACTGGGGTGACTAATGAAGAGTGTGCTTTGGCCCTTTGGAGATGCTGGGAGCTTGGACAAAGCTAACACACTAATGCCAAACAGCTCGCTTTATCTTATTACATACTGAGCACTCTCCTCCCCTTCCTGATACCAGCACCCTGCCCACCCCTCACACTGTCCTTTCATGCACACAGGTTGCTTTCTTCTATGCAGTCTAGCATGAAATGGAAATATACAGCAAGAACCTGTCTAAAAAGCATTATCTTCTGCTTGCTTTTCCCAACAGACATCTTTAATGTTTAAATGCAGCAAAACTGAATATTCCTCAACAAAACAGGAGGAATGTGAGGAGAGATTTATGCCATGTTTTCTCACATCTTCCACCCACACCACTGAGACAAGGAAATAATTCTTTTGCCCTCTTTTTAACATCTGAGTTTCTTACATCCCATTACTGCATGACCCTGCCTTTTTTTTTTTTTTTTTTTTTTTTGAATGTCATAAATATATTTCTAATTGGTATCCTGCAGGGACTGCATGGAAAGACCAATTTGGTCTTTGTGTCAATTAGGAAGAAGTACAGTTCAACAACTACCCCACCACCCCACTCTTTTGCCCCCAGGAAAGGATGCACAACGAAACCAGAATGGGCTGAGCCTCCAAAGACCTGACTGCTCTGGCTCTTCTGTGTGAATCATACAATACTGCATTAGGAATGGCAGCAACATCCAGGTGTGCTGTGAAGGGCTCTGGAAACTTGCTGATCTTCATGAGGCTGAGATCCTTAGTCAAATTTGGGACAATTCCAGTATTTTCAGTATTTCAAGGAAGCTTATAAAAAAAGTCATGCCACTTTTTACACAGGCAAATAGTGATAGGACAAGGGGGAATTATTTTAAACTAGAAGAGGGGAGATTTAGGTTAGATGTTAGGATGAATTTCTTTACTTGGAGGGTGGTGAGGCATTGGAACAAGCTACCCAGAGAAGCTGTGGATATTCAGTCCCTGGAAGTGCTCAAGGCCAGATCAAGGCTCTGACTAACCTTATCTAGTGGGCAGCATCCCTGTCTATGGCATGGGGGTTGGAAGTAGATGATATTTAAGGTCCGTTCCAACCCAAACACCATTTAATTTCTATTCTATTCTATTCTATTCTTTTCTATTCTATTCTATTCTATTCTTCTGCTCTATTCTATTTTATTCTAACTTTGGAAGTCTGTTCACCTGAAGCTAATAAAGTGCTTTGAGGTAAATTCCCACAATGGAAGATTTAAACTATATCAGAAGCGAAAGCTCCTGACAATGGCTTTACTCTACTGATTGTAAGAAGAAGATGCCAATAATACCAATAAAGAAAAAGCAGACATGCTCAATATATAGCACTTTGGTGCAGTTAGGAAAAACCACCAAATTGCTGTACTGAGCTCTTATTCCATTTACTGGAGTAAATTAAATCAGAGGATGATTACGACATGCCTTCCATTGCAATAGCAGCTTATAGAGGTATTAAAAAGCAAGCGCAAAAGTTAGACCAACCAATGTTCCATTCCAATGTTCCAACCTGGAACATTATTTCCAAGAGTTTTAACAGAAGCTGAAGCAGTTCTTTGGCTCCTCATTTCCCAAATGCTGAGGAAGCACCAGAGCTGGGAAGAAAGCTAATATTGTGCCACTGTTTGAAAAGGGTAAATGGCACGACCCAAGTAATTGTAGACCTGTCAGCTTGACATCAAACCCAGGCAAAACAGTGCAGCAGCTGATAAGGGATTTGATTAATAAAGACTGGAAGGAGGGAAATATAATTAATGCCAGTCAACACGGGTTTATGAAAATAGATCTTGTCAAACTAACTTGATTTTTTTTCTGGATTACTGGTTTGGTTGATGCAACGTAGTGGTTTGAGTTCACCTATTTGAGTTTCTGGCCAAACGCCAGCACACGTACCAAAATTTACCCAATTTTTGCTGTGAGAGAAGGATTAGGGGTAGGCAAAGCAGGCTCAAACTTTAAGAATATAAAGATAGTTTATTAATAAACCTAAAAAAGGAAAAAAAAAGGAAAACCAGAACAAAACCCTCAGACCACGTCTCCTCCCCCCACCTCTCCATTTCTTTCCCACTGACAATACAAAAAGACAACACTTTGACTTTCAGGCAGTTTACCACCTCTAAAATAGTCTTTTCTCAGTCCATTTAGGGAGAAAAGTTTCTCTTGCTTATACCATGGACACCTCTATAAGGAAATACAGTTTTTATGGTTTTCAGCCTCACAAACAACAGCCAGCCAGGAGGAAAGATCTGCTTGTTGGGGAAGATCCCCCCACACTTGTGGCCTTTCCACAGCTACTACAGTGGGTCATGACAGTCCATGGGGTACCCCTTTAAGGATGAGCAGTCCTACTGCAGCAGCAAAGAAAATCCCCTTCTTCTGTTATTGGCAACACAAGTTCTCTGGCATTCCCTGGGGCAAAGGGACAGGTCACAGCCTCTTCTCTGTCTCTGCTCAAGCTTCTCATCAGGCTGCAATTACTTCAGCACCTACTTATCTCTACACAGGTGCCTTGGCTCACTGGCTGCAGTTAGAACATCACATCCCCCCTTTCGACTATTTTCTCATATATTACAGGGAATATTTTAGCTTAGTCCCAACCATGGTTTCACAAAAGAATTTTCAGCTTCATTATTGAAGCACTTCTCATGCTCTTCCCTCTAGGTATTGGCTCTGCTTCCCTCACAGATTTTAGAGTCTCTATGCTGCATTTATGTAGGTGTCCTCACACTTTCCTCTCTCTGTGCAGGGAACGATGGGTGTCTGGAAGTTTCATCCAGGCATGGAGAGGGTTTATCTCTCTCTCGGGCCTGGCAATGGTCATGTGGTCTCTGCTGGGCTGTTTGAAAAGTCTGAGCCGGGTGGCAGAAGCACAGTCTCAGTGACCTTACTCTGCGAAGCTGGCTTGGCCCAGTGGACCAGCCTGGCCCGGGGTGACCGACCCAGCCTGAGTTGGATGGAGCCGGCCCAGCCCTTGCCTGGCCTGGAGCAGGGGCCCGGCCCTGTCTAGTGCAGCTGCACTGCTGTTCCAAACCTCCCTTCCCCTCCCTCCCTCTGGGGGGAGGGGGGGCAAAGGCCCAGTCTTACTGGAGAGAGAAAGCAGGGATCTGCTTCTCTCACAAAAGCAGGAAGGCCAGGAGGAAGAACCTAAAAAGTCCTCTGTTTATATAGGGTTTTTTTCTTGAAGGCGGATCAACTTTTAATTGGTTGGCCTACATTTCAATACTCAAAACTACCTGGTTATTGGCCCTCTCTCCCAGGAATGAAGTTGTATTACTTCCTGCAGCATGGATCACCTCTGAGTTTTTGACCCCTCCTAGGCCAACCCAGGACATGTAGGTAATAGACTTAGGACTTCTACTGTGTATTTCACTTGGTATCACATGAAACTTTGATTAAGACACTGAAATAACACCAAACTACCATGCTACCTGTTCAGTGGGTTAAACACTGTTTGACAGGCCTAAAAATGTCATTACAAATGAACAACTTTTATTGATCTGTATCTTGGTCCACTCCTATTTAACATCTTTGTCAATAATGCAGAAGAAAAAGTTGTCACTAAAGACCACAGAGGGTCAGTTCATCAGGAGGATGATGTGTTATTAGGCAGCTTTGCTGCTGATCCAGACTAATCAGGATTGTTTAGCCAAAATGTACTGAACAGACTCAAGCACTATCCCTACATGTCCTGTCAGTACCCAGACAGCCTGGAAGGCAAGGCTACAAGGATGGTGTCTTTCCCTTACTACATTATTCAACACATCTACTCAGCAAGCATTTCTTCCATCCAAAGCTGCCCAAGTTGGCTAAAACACCTATACCATGGCCAGGTCACATCCACCCACATTGCTCTATAGCTTGTGCAGTTTTCCATGAACACAATCCTGTTTTTGTTAGTCCCTTTGCTGAGATTTGTAGGAATCCATGACCTGAGTTGCCTCCTGTTCCCAAAAGGAGGGACATGACTTTTTCTCTGTATGGATGAGGTGCAATATGTACAGATGGCATTACAAATTTGTCAAGGTCTTCCAAAATCAGAACCGGCACAAGCACTTTGTTACCTGGCTGGGATGGAGGCCTGGAGCAGTCTGAGGCACGTTAAGGGTCTTTTGTGTGGATGATAGTTCAGGTGATGACATGCTCACAGAGGCTGACCTCAGAAGTGAGCAGTACCCATTTAGCCTTAATGTAATATTGATGTCAATGTCATAGAAAAACTGTCCAAATCCCTCTCTACAGCCCACTTAAGAGGGGACCAGAGAAAAGCCATGCCATGCTAAGCAGAAAAATTCTCATAACTACACAATCATTAAAGACTCTCTCTTTGTGAGACTGAGTGATGGTTACATGAGACATGCTCTGAGAAGTAAAGGAGCATCAAGCCACCCTCTCAGCATGATGTGAGGAAGCTGATCCAAGGGTCTTCATTTAGTGATTTTTTTCACTAGGGCAAGGATTAGGACAGGGTATTCACTGACTTTCACAATTCCCAGAAAGACAAAACTGAACTAGTGACATCTGAGAGGACAACTTGGAATTTGCCCATCAAATTGAACTGCTTTCAGTTCCATGTAAGGCAAAAATGAGCTCATGACGCCATAGAAGTAAAGATGCACTCTAACTGTTGCAAATTCTGTTTGGCACCCCAGATGCCTCATAATGGAAACAGATTCATAAGCAGTTGCTAAATTTTTGATTTGAACTTCATACAGAAAAAAAAAGAAAGGAACTTTTCTGGTTTATTTTAGGATTCTGTTAGGTACAGTTCTATTTTAGATTTCATGCAAAAATTTCTTTCTATCAACACTTTTGGCACTGAACAAAACCTCAGCCTTTTTTTATATTTTTATGGGGCCTGTTGTTCTTTCAGAGGTATTTTAATGCATATTGTTGCTTCTGTTTTAGCGAGTGTTGCTCATTTTGTCAGAAGCAGATGGTGTTTACTGAATTTTGTTTGTTCCAAAAATAAGCAACATCCAACTGTTCACTGTGGATGTGTGAAAAAGGAAAGGCCTGTTGCATAAACACAGCTTCTCCCTCTTACTTCCCCTTGCTATTCTTCTGGTGAAAGGAGCTGCCAGTGTCTCCTTACAAGCCTCTAAAACTGAGGAGTTTGTGCTGTCACTCTACCAGAAAGGGCACACAGCCCCAACCAGCGTTGCTGCCAGAGCAAAGCATTAGCTAACAGCTCCTGGAGTGCCAGCTCAGAGGGCTTTGTAGCAGCTTCTTTGCAGCCCACCAAAGGAGGAAGACACTTCTTACTAGCTGGTGTTAGCAGTCAGCTTACCTTAGGACACATCAGGTTCCCTCTCTGGCCAGTAGAGAGAAGGTGGCTTTTTTTTGGGTAGCACGAGTAAAATGTCTCTGCTGAATAAAGAGACAACCTGTAAAGACCCACTTCCAACTTAAGAGTTCCACAGGCAAATGAGGTCTCCACTCTGCTGACCTCCCACTGTGTGTCCCTGGGCAGGAACAGCAGTGCAGAGGCTGCACAAGGTCCCAAGGAATGGATGTGTCTGTGCACCTTCAGATTGCTCAGAACACAGAACAACCACTCTTTTTCAGGACTGGACTCAACCAGAAGGAGAGGTGAGAGGACAGATATATTCTGACTCTCATCTAGAAGCTCAGAATAGCTGTATTGGGTCTGACTGGGGTAAAGCTGCACAGGCTTACACTGCTTGTACTTTGCTTTGGGTAGCTGGTGTTTGATAACAGAGCAGTGGTTTTTTGGGCTTACTTGCCAAGCTGTGCTGTACTTCTGACCATTCCCTTTCCAACTGAAGGGGATGGGGGGGGCAAGATCCTGGGAGGGGACACCAGCAGGCCAGCTGACCCCAGTCAGCCAAAGGGATATTCCATACCATATGACATCAGCTCAGATATATAAGGGAAGGAAGAGAGGAGGAGGGGGAGGCACTTGGGACTCATCCATGTTTGCCTTCTTGAACAACCATTACGCGTGCTGAAGCCCTGCTTCCCAGAAAGTGTCCGGACATTGCTGCTAATGGGAAGTAGAGATTGATTGTTTTCTCTTCGGCTCTTGTGCGTGCATATCTCTGCTTGCTTTCTCTATTTTCCTGCTGTAATAAAACTGCCTTATCTCTACCCTGGTAGTTTTTCCATATTATTCTCTCCCCTCTCCCAGCAGGAGAGGGAGTGATAGAGTGACTGAGTGGGCACCTGGCACCTAGCCAGGGTCAACCCACGACAATAGCACAAAAGAGTCACAAGGAGGCAGTTCTGGATTCAGCATTATAAAAATGATCTGTAACAATCTGAGCAGGGACAAAACTCTGCCAGCATCCCAGACGCCAGCTCCACACTTGAAGTTTACTCTGCAGGATCCAGGAGTACCAGCTTACTGGGCCTTGGAGCTGCACTGTGCTATCCACACACACCTGAAAACACCAGAGTAAACCCTCCCTAGGTATTCGCATCTCTGCTGTGGGTTCCACCTCATTAATCCTCCTCCTGACCTGAATGAGTCAGGGCCAGTTGCTTTGCTTTGATTAGACTATTAAAAAGTACCAAATTTGCCAAACTATCTTGCAGCACACCCTAACATCCTTTGCTAGATAAGGCTTCTTAATGACTCTTGAGGGCAGCTGCTTGCCTGCAGACAAGGCTGAGAAAGGACCTTGGAACACCAGCCATTTAGCACTGTCAGACAGGAGAACCTGTGGCATCCTGGAATATCTTTTCAGAATAAAATATTAAAAAAGATAACCACTGCAGGGTGCCATATTATGTTTTTAAAACCATCCAAGTTTGCTTAGTGTTTATCCGAAAAAGCTAATTATACTTGCCGCTTAACGTAAATTCTTCAATAAATAAACACAGAAATAGGAGCTTAGTGACTGCTATGCTTTCTTTAAAATGTTGTCTGAAGGTTCATTATGCTAAACACAAAAAAGAAGGGAATTTCTTGCAATGCACTTATTAAAGGCACATTTTCTACAGAAATGATTATAGCATGATTGCACAATAGCATATAATTTGCTTTGTTGGCATTTTCAGTGTGAATCTTGCCGACAGCAAGTGTGGATGGGAAAAGTGGCTGCAGGGCCACTGCTCATGTTGTTAGGAGCTGTTGAAACACAGAGTTTTAAAAATTAGAATCATAGACAAAAAGTTAGTAGAAATCAGTTAAAATAGACTCAGTAATTTAAAGAAAATAGAGTTAGTAAGTAGACCCAGCTGAAGTCAATGATTAACTAACGAATTGGGTTCGAAGGAGGTTTGGAATGTAGGTGAACAATTATTTGTCATTTAGTGCTTATTCAGCTGTGCTTGCAGTAAGGAAACAGAAAAACATTGCTTCATAGATCTAAAGGAATGTAGACAATTACTAATTTTCCTATTGGAAAGAAATGTAAGAAGGAACTGAAAGTTCCCTTAGAAGCAATTTGTATTGTCAAACAACAAAGGGCAAAGAAGTTCAAACAGAGGAAGGGAAGTTTTACTTCATCATTATAGCCCTATCCTCAAATTTCAGGACCACTGACTCAAAAGACAAACTACGCATGCTCAATTAGTATTCAACTAATTACCATACGAAGCAGGGAAATGGGAGGTACCAATATGATGAATTGTAGTAGTTTGAAAGCAAATCAGTGAGAGACTCAAAGTCAGAACTACAACTTAATAGAAAAATTAAAATAAATGCAATAGTACAAAATCACTGACAGAGTCAGAATACAACCTTACACCCTGTCGGTCTGGGTGTTGGTAGTAGTCCAATTAGATGGTGGCTGCAGTCCTCTGGGAGTGATAGATGTGGTTCTGTTGAAGCAGTGATCCTGTGGAAAGGTGTAGTTCTCCTCTGAAGGTCCAGTGGTGGTGTAGAAGGGTCTGGTCTTCCTCTGGGAATGCAGTGGAAAAGCTGGCTTGTGGTGTTTCAAATTCCAGATTATATCCAGATAGGGATGCTTGGTTCCTCACCCTGGGTGGAGCATCTCACGATGGGAATGGTGTAATTTTATCATTGGGATTCAATGTCCCATTAACAGAAGATATCCCCTGGAGCCATCAGGGACAGCAAAGAAGAGTGTCCCACCTAGTTCCAACAGCTGGCCCATTAGAAGACATGCCCTTGGTCCATCAGGGATGAGCCAGGAACACTGCCCCACCTGGCCCCAACATCCCATGAAGATGGTGATAGAATACATACCATTCTAACGTAAGACATGAATGTATTCTTATATTTTGAATATTCAAGACTTTTGTAAATATATAGCTCTTGTATTGCTTTGTGCTTTGTGCTGCGTATTAGGGAGCTATCCCACACAGTTGCCTGGTGCTGAAATAAACATACACTTTCTAACAGCCCTGTTAGAGAGTCTTTGACCGTCTCGAGTTGGGTATCGATAGTAGGTCGATACTCATATTTTGGTAATTCACTGTCAGCAGCAATTCAGGAGGAGGATGCCCCAGCCCAGAAGAGAAGCATTGGCACAATGAGTGTGGCTGACAACAGGGCAAGAAACCCTGTGACTCATTTGTGCACACACACCTATCCCTGTGGTAGTGCAAAAGTTCAAATTCCTTCAGGCATCTCAGAAGATTTACGTGGCACTGTTATGATCACTAACAGCAGAATGTCCTGTGGCAGGTCCCCAGGTCTACAAATGGGGTCCAAACCAGCCATGTCTATGTAGTTGTATTTTTGTCAAGGCAGCCAGAAAGGTACAATGTGGCGTTATGTGACACTAATATCCTCATGCTCACTTAATGCCACAAAAAACAGTGTAAAGCAGACCTGATATGGGGGAGAGGGAGAAAGTGGCTCGGATGAGAATCACATTGCATGACGTAAAACTGGCTAGTACAAAACTGACCCATTTAAAGCAGATCATGACTTTGCATCACAGCCATTGTACTTCTGGAGGCCTGAAGTCAGTGATACCTTGTCATCCACCCACCGCCTTGGGAGAGAGTTTCCAGAGATGCAACAGGGAACACATCTCAGTGAGGTTTGAGTTGTGGCATTTTTTCTTGTACATATGCAACCGAATAAAAGGAGAAGCTACCAGAAGAGGTAAACATAAAAATGATAAACCTGAGATTGACCCCTGAAATGCCTATTGACTCTAAAGAGGAAAGAGTTGGATATGATTTTGTCCCCACTTGTTAGACATATACAGGACACAGATGCAATTTTCCCTTCAAGGCACCAAAACAGCTCCAGAGCCGCCCAAGCCTTGGCATCCATAGCAAGGAAATGGTTCTGCTGAGGTCAGGAACTGCTCTGGGCAGGCTGTGTTTTTCATGCCTGGCCACGGCCAGGCTGCAGGTCACTGGGTAGATTGAAACACTCACAAAAGAAATTTGTCTTTCACCTTTCTAGTCTCTTGAGAGACTTTTATTTGCCACCAGTTTCAGTCTGATGGATGTTTTAACTTTGTCAAACTGTTCCTAAGAACTGTATATTAGTTTGCACTGCTTTTGAAACTCAGTTGTTATCCTGAAAGGGCAGGAAGTGGGGATTAAGTCCATTAGATGTTGTTTGAACAACTTTCTTTTCACTCAGCATTGTGACTCTGTAGCTTGCTAGCACATTTCAGCCTCTTTCCAGGAACTGGCACTGCAGGATGAAACACAGCTGTCTGAAGACCTGGCATCTCTGCTGACTTTCATAGGTACCACACTGGAAGAATTGGAGAAGAAAATTCGATGACAGAGGAGAAAGAAACATCCCTGGCACCACCTTAAGCAAGTAGAGCACAGAGGATCTGGGTTTCAAAGAAGCCCTCTGCTGCTTGTGGGATTCAGGAGTAAAGTACATTATTCAACTGGAAAACCTGACAACCTAATTATCCTGAAGGGTAGTATTATTGTCTGCTTAATATGCTTTACAGTCCCGATGAACAGGAAAGGCTGGCTGACAAGTGTAGGATGATGTATCTAATGGCTCCATACTACTGTGATGGATCCATAAAAGGAATCTAATTTCACACTTTGGGGAAACTACAGACCATACAGTTGGCTCTTTAAGGCCACAGATTTTAGCAATCTGGGAAAATAATTCCAGTTTAGGATATTCTGGTCATTCAACATTTTGCTTTACTTGTTACTGCCTAATTTAAACCTGGGACCTATTTTCCGAATCTGTGCAGACTTACACATTACAGAATGCAAAACATGTTTGCCAATGACAGGGTGAAATCAACAAAAACGTTTTCAGTTCTAATCAGATGAAACAATACATCTAAAAACTCCTTGGGTCAGGATTATATAGCAAAGCACCTTAAATTTCATATGCAAAAACATTATACCTTTCATGTGTGTCACTGGTGCAGAATCTGAATTTCTTCTGGGCAATTGCACATGAAAATCTAATTATTTTATAAACACAAATAGATTCAATTGTGTAAAAGGAAGGCTTGCTCAGGTTTTGAGTGTATTATTTAGTTTTGAAAATAGACCCCCTGTCTCTTCTGCTATCATGAAAGATATCATTTTACAGAGGACATAACCTTCAGAAGTGTATTTGGGATGATTAAGGGTTATTTGGTAATCACAATCACATCTGAAGCATGGCAACAGAATAGGAAATGGTGCAGGCAGGTGTTTGATCCTAATGGTGCAGCTATCCTCTTCTCCTTTGATCTGGGGAATCAAATACAAGCTTAAAATTAAAGCTCACCATCTTGGAAGCTGGAAATATTTTCAGTACCTTGGCAAGGGTGATCTGAGCCTCCTTGAGTCATGAATTAATATGAATCATAGAAAATAAAATATGCTGAGTTGGAAGGGACACATCAGGGTCATTGAGTCCAACGCCTGGTCCTACACAAGACAATGAAAGACTTGTGCTTCTTCCTCTCACTGCTCTGCACCTTGGGGGTTTCTGTAATCCAGGTTGGCAAGTCTACCAAAGTCCACATGAGTCTCATGAAGGCCTTCTGCAGGGTTCAGAAGTCCTACCTGCAACAAAAAACTATTTTTCTCTTCATGTGAATCTTCAGTGGTTCTTTTACCACTAGATAACAAAAGGTAAATCATACATAAAGATATAGAATTGTTTCAAATCAGGAAAAAATAATTGTTAGAGACTAGGGGTGCATATCTTTTGGTGCTCCCCTGGCTAGCAGTTAAGAAAATTAAGATTTTAGTAGTTCAAAGTGCTGAGTGTTCATACTTATCTTGTCAAGTAAAGAAGTTGCCTACCTCACATTCCCAGCATTGTGAGTACTCTCATTTCAGCTGTTTCCTCAGAAATTTTGTACAATTACCTTGATGTGTGTTATTGGAATAATGAATGTGCATGTGCTGTTCATAAAAGTCTAGAAGATTCATCTTAGAAGCTAAACTGGCTGCTAGAAAAAAAGCCCCCATCAGACAAATCTGTCTAGAGTTCAGCCCTAAATCACTAAGAGTTGTATTTATCCAATTAGTTTCATTTAACACTTTAAACTGTCCATTAGGAAGCCTTCAGCTTGGTGACCATTGTTGGGTAGGGATGAAGGACCTCTGAAATATCCTGGGCACTGTACATGCAAAGAGTCAGCCCAGTGTAGCTGTTCTTTTTGGAAAACCAAAGATTTTCTTCATGAGGAATTAAAAAACTGAGCCAAACAATGAAGGCTGTTGGCTGGCTTGCTAGGAGCTCAAAGCAAATACATCAATACAAGAGCCAAGATGATATTTTTCCTTCTAACTACAGCCAAGTGAAATGGTTGTAACAGTGTGGGAATCATGGGCTTTGCTGAATGATTTTAAGAAGTTAAGCACAGAATGCCACTGGAGATCTAATCCTTCTAATCCAAAATTTATGCAGTTATTTATTTCAGTGGGTGATTCCCATGAATAAAGTGAGCAGGATTTGGCTCTGGTTATGGATAAGTGAAGAGGACACCAAAGCATAAAATGGCAGCTTAGAATGACAGAGGAGCTCCTTACCCTGGGGAGCCCATCTATGCTAGCCAGCATGGTCCAGACAAAGCACTGAGGGGACACGGTACCTTTCTGAAAAGAAAGAAAGAAAATTGCCCCTATAAGAAAAATCCATAATCAGGATGACCATCAATAGAGGAGATTCCCTGTTGGTGAGGTACATTCTTTCGAATGAGAAAATTCCCCACGTTTGTTGATTCTGACCCAGCTGGCCTGACTTGGATTTGTAACCAACAGATGCATTGCAAAAAACTATGGATATTCTAAAGAAAATCAAATAAAGACTTTTTTTTGACCAATAAGTAGCATTCTTGCAGATGAATGCATAACACAGTCACAAAATTGATAAAATTGCTGCCCCCCTTCCAAAATATTTAAGACGTCTGCATCAAGCTGCCTTTGGTTTGTATACACATCAGATTATTGAAGATCTGCCTCTTTATAATTTTTCTTAAAAAGGATGGCAGCCTTAGTTCAATAGAGTTAGTGAGACAATCCTTCAAGCTGTGTCAAAATGCCAGTTATCCTAAGATGCCACCCAGATTTGAATAATTTAGAAAGAGACAAAAACACAGAAAGGAGGAATCATCCTTTGACTACTTCTGCTTTTGACACAGCTGCCTCCCTCTCCTTTTTACCAAAGCATCTTCATCTCTCTATCAGTCATGACAAGTGCCAATCAAACCTGTTTCTAAGGTTCTGGGGGAAAGTGAAACATGAAACATTTTCTAACAATCAGTGACCAAAAGTCCACTATCAGTGTGTGGTCTGAGGGAAGCCAGCCTTTTCCTTTTTCACTTCTAATCTCTGACCCACTATTTACCTCTTCTTTTTTTATATACTTTGATCTCTTTGTTGCTCCAAAGGATCCTAAACAAATTGTAGGTCAGTGTGGATTAGGCTGCTTTGTTACCAATGGTTAGTACATTTGCTTTAACGTCTTCAGCAACAGCTGAATGTCAAAAAGATCCAGCAAGAGTTTGTTTAATCACAAAAAAAACCTATACTCACATAGTCTTACAATTGCATTGTCAGTCTCAGCATAAAAAGCTGGGATACAATAGGAGACAGTGACCGTGAACCTGCATTGTTAATGTGTTTTCAGAGGTATTATTCCAGTAATTCAGTATTACCACAACCAGATTCACAGTAACCTTCATCAGATCAGGATAAAAATTAAGCTTCAGATATTTGCCTAAGATTTTGAATTTTTCTCCCATTTGCACAGTAGTTGCACTGGATTCAGAAACAGTTCATGCAGCTTGACAGTTGTGGAAATGTATTCAGTAGAAAAGTTATATAAAGTTCAACAATCACGCAAATATGTGGATCAGAATTAAAGAGGGGAATCAGATCTCTTAAAGCAACTAGATTAAGGTAAGCTTTCTTAAACCAGGATTGCATCTGCCCAACCTGTGTGCAATGGAGTGTATATTGCTATGATTTACATGTAGTAGGCCATAAAAAAATAAAAATGGGCAGGAGAGGAATTTCGTTTGAAGTTCCTTGATGTTGAAATTGCACCTACATTAGCAATCACCTTATACATTAGCAAGGCCAGGGTCAGGAAGTCTTTCTATGATGCCCAGAGCAAATAAGATCATTTTTTTACCCTGTAGTCTCACCTTATCCTTCCACATCAAATTCAGGGGTTTCATCATCAAAGTGGCATTACCAGTCTTGACAATGTTTTTCTTTTACCTGACATTGTTCCCATCCTCCAAGCACCACCAGAAATACCAAACCTGGCCCCTCTTTGTTCATGTCTCTGGCAACTACTGCCATTGTCTTCTCACATTTACTAGATATAGGAAGGGACAGTGATGCCGTTTGGTTTCTGCCTTTTTTCTTTTATATGTTCTCTGTACTCTTTGCACATATATTTGTAGCTCTGTAGCCTATTGTATTAATAGCTAGTTTTTCCAGTACTTTTCCATGGCCTTTCCCTAAGCAGAAAGACAAAACAAATTCCAGAGCTCCAAGCCCCACAGGGTGCAAGGCCCTGTCCTATCTCGGTTCTTCCTGGGAACCAAGGCCGAGAACAACTCTGAGATGCATTTTCATAAACAAAGTAGAGCCAGTGCTGAGAGGGGGGCTCCAGAAAAGGGGCTGGACCTGGGGGGAATTGAATCACCACTTCTTCTTCTAATTGGTGCTTTTAATCAATTATGCTAATTTCCTAAAAGCTATAAATATGTACTCACCCCTGGAGGGGGTGGGCTTTTATGGACACCTTTCCATAACTGCTCCTGAAGACCTTCAAAATAAAGATCCCTTTTATATTACCTCCTTGCTAAAATGATCTCGAGGTTTTTTTCCAGGTTGGGGTAAAAGGCAACAACAGTCCCAATCTGAATTATCAAATCACCACCTTCCTCTGCACCAAACTGCTCCTGCCTTCTATCACCATGCAAAAACTCTTCTCATTCAGTTTTCTATGGGAAATTTCCCAGAAAAATACTGCTAGAACAAGAAGTTGTTGGCAGTATCTGACATAACTGACAGCTTAGTAAGGTTTCCAGTTGCTTTTAATTTCAGAACTTTAGTTGTTTTAGATTTTTTGCCAATAGTGATAATGTGGTGATATGAAGGTTCATAGGTCAGCAGCTATTCCTATGTTTCTTTTTACTGACAGAAAAATAAAACTCACGCCCAGGGAACATTTAGAAATGTTTGAGTGATTTGGAAATTGTAAAAATACATACAAATACACAGAGCTACATCCAATATCTTATAAGAGTCATCCAAATTTTCCCATTATAGCATTTACAAAGTATACTATCTGTGTAAATATATCACTACACTTAAGGCCAGAGAAAAATAGACACAAATGTGTGTAATCTTGGAGAAAAGAAAAATGCAGTCATTGGATTATAAACCATCCAAGAGCTTTAAGGTCCCCAAATAGAGCAATCAAACCTTCAAAAGTAAGTGCTATTTGAGACCAGCCTTCATTCAGCAACCAATGAGATGTATAATAAAGACAAACTGAGAGATCAGATGAATAAAACCCAACAGCAAGCATAAGCAGAGATCAGATAAGAAAAGGGACTAGAATCCAGGGATAAATCAGGAGTTTATCAAGGGAATCAGAACTGTTTGTTATTAGATATACAGGCTAGTGCACTTTAATGAGAATGTAAACACAATATATAAAAGTTAAAAAGGCCTTAAGGAAACAATCCTTGGCTTACCTGTATCATCCTGAGTCTTAGGCAATTGGGCCGTAAAGTGACTGTCTCAGTTCTCCAGTGTGGATTCAGTCTCGTGAAAACCTGTCCAAAAGTGTTTCAATAAATGAGACTGAGCAACAACCAAGATATTTTTATCATTTTCTAAATATTAACAACTTTATCAGCAGAAGTACCCAAGCCCTTATTTTAGCATGACAATCTTTACTTTTCATATTATTCCAATCAAAGATATCTGAAGAAATATTTGACAATAACAGCATTAGAAGATTTGAAGATCAGTGGAATAACTGGAGTTTCCTTTAAAATAATTTTTAACATTGAAAAGGTCTTTTAAGAGGCCTGTTTTTAATTTTTTAAATATATATATACACCTGAGAAAGGAAAATGAAGCCATGTCAAAAAAAGAACTGTAATCTGGATGCTTTCTCAGTTTTCGCACGCTGCAAGTTTCTCTAATGAAGTGATGGACACAGTGCAATTTTAGCTCAGACTGTCTGAAGCCCCAAAAGGTTTGCCACCCTCTGCCAAGTGAGCCATGGGGAGGTAGACCCAAGAGCAAGGACCAAGTGTGCATTGCCTGAGTGGCTCCAGGGCCACTTCTCTCCCCAGTCACTGCAAGGGCTGTGCAAGCCATTTGAAGGCAGTTTGCCAGTAGTTGCAATAAAGACCACTTCCTCAGCACAGTGGAAAGCTAATTTTAGAAGCTATTCCTGCAGATTGCCATCACCTGACATAAATTTGTATGTGACTCACTGTTGCTTTATTCTCACCGATGGGAGCCAATCTGCCTCTGCCTCCCACAAAGCGCTCAAATCTGAGCTGTGGGACACAACAGTCTGGCTGTGAGGGTGT
The DNA here is from genome assembly GCA_034509425.1 of Eopsaltria australis. Taxonomy (NCBI): domain Eukaryota; kingdom Metazoa; phylum Chordata; class Aves; order Passeriformes; family Petroicidae; genus Eopsaltria; species Eopsaltria australis. Next base: position 99,885 of record JAVTVJ010000772.1, on the reverse strand, counting down.
ATTTGGATAGACAAACCACAAGTTACGTCATAAATTTGGGTTCAGACCTGAAGCAAGAGTATGGTGTCCCTCACACTGAAACACCTCCTTGCAGGCTGCATCATTTCACTCACCTTCTCTTCCCCCAGTTTGGTCAGCTTTTGCAGCGTATTTTGCCCTGCTGCTGCCAGAGGAAATTAAAATATTACATTTAGCGGTCTTGGCTCCTACACAAAATCTTTTAGACTAAAAAAATTTGAGAGAAAGGGTCTTTATGTCCCTGCAGTAAAAGACATTGAGGATAGATACCTATGATTATTCGATGACTCTGAAAAATCTAAAGAAATATTAAATAACATTGATAAAGAGCATCAAGTGCCATCATCTGCAAAATAAGCTGTACCTTCAAGTCACTTTATGCAGGTAAAAATGCAGGGAACTGAAAATGCTATACTTTTGAATGTGAGAACTTGCAAGGGATCTCAGGGAAAAAAATTATTAACTGTATCTTTCTCTGCTGCTGGGACATTTTAAAAGAGCTCGTGTTCAGGTTACAGATGACTGTTTGGTCATACGACAGGCAAAGCTTCCCAAGGAATCAGGAAGAAGGTATAAAGACATTATCTATAATGACTGAGATAACTCAAGTGGCCTGTTTGCTGGAAGTGCATGATTCATCCCCTTGCTCCATGGCAAACCAAGAAAAAAAAAAAGGCTAATTTAATAATCTTAGGTAAGGCTTTAAGACTGTTTTGAGGCTAAGACCTTCAAGATGTCTGAAGAGCATCATCTCCTCTGTATGAGCTCTCCAAGCATGTCCTATGCAAGAAATAGGGAGGATTTTAAAAGTTCTTAATGCAAGTATCTGTATAAGTAACACTGGTTTAGTTGCAAAACATTTACAGATCAGACTTTCCTGAGTCACTGTCTATGGTAATTAACTTTTTCAGACTATTTTCTGCCAACTACAGCTCATAAATTATTGTGGTTAGATTGGCCTAATTATAGAACGTGTACAGACCTTTCATAAATAAAATACCACTGATGTCTTCACTCTAATTGTCGTGTAACTCTAGCCTCACATGTCCAGGAGTAGCTGTGCTAAAACACTGTAAATCAGTTTAACAGATCCATTCACACATTGACAGACTCTGAGACAAACAAGATCACATTTCCTACCTAGACAGTCCCTGCTAAGCAGACAGTTTTAAAAAGAGTAATTTGAACAGGGTCGCATACAGAAATATATGATACTATACAGAGGAAACTGTCAAGCTGTTATTTTTTTCCCCATCCCTACAACAATATATTATTCTGCTACATAGCTAAATGTTCTTTTTATGGTCTAATTCACTCTAAAACCTCAGGAAATGAAAGCAAAACATTAAGCAATTAACAAAGATAATTTGAGGACTTTTTAACAGAGGACTTTTAAGTGTAGTTCAGTGTAATGGCATGGAAAAAAGTTCAATGCTGGGCAACTGCAAGAGAGGGTGAAGACTGAAGACTGCTTTTGACAATAGCACTGATACTTGGTTACTGAATTTTGTTTTCAGTGACATCTAGAGATGTGAGCTACAAACACTGGGTTGCCACTTTGCTTCTTTTCCTGTATTACCTGTCAAAGCAGCACAGGTCCAGTTTACTCTAGAGCCCGGGTCTGGCTGTGGACTGAAGCAAAGCTGGGTGGTACTGGGTGATCTCATCCCTGCTGCAGGCGGGTGGACATCAACACAGCTCTGTGTGTTTCAGTGTAGCAGGAAATACCAGGGATAGGAAATGCACATACAAGATACTCACTTGACTAAAGCATAAATATTCCAGAGCAGCTGAAGGGATGCAAAATTATTTGACTGGTGGGGCTCTGTACAAATTTCAGGTTTTTTCATTATAGTTGAGGGGTAGGAACTGCTTTGCCACTTTAAAAGAAACCCTCAGACTCCACACAAGTGGAAAAGTTTGATGGGGGTTGAGGAGAAGGTGATCCTCACAGAGGTCTAACTGAGCACCCCACGAGTCCTGCACAGAGCCATCCTGCCACAGAACTGTCCCTGCTTCCTTTATTCCTTCACCATGTAAATTACTCCTGGTCCAAAACCTGCTCTATTTGTGGGTACTCCTCCATCATTACCAAGAGACCAAGCCTTCAAATAGTGCTTGTTTTGCTAAATACATCCTTAATAGTGAATTCAGGGCATGAAATTATTTGCCCATCATGTCACAGGTGCTTACCTTCTCATGTCTGATTCTTCGAAATCTAAATACCTAATTTTACACATCTTCTCAAAGAGAAGTAACTGGGAGGGTGAGCAGCAACTTTTAACCAAAGCAGATTCTGATATTTTTGTTCCCAGCCACTCATTTCAATGCATTTTGGGAGTAGAGAAAGCATTTTTGAGGGTACTTGGTGATTTTATTCCAGAAGCCAGCAAATAAAAACATAATAAGAAGTAATTTTCCTTTAGAAGCACACTAAATCTTGCAGTTATCTCCTGGTACTGAAGAATACTCAAGGCTATGTTGGACAGAGTCCCGGCCTAATGTAGAAACCAAGATCTCTTACACTGATTTCAGAATTACAAATCAGACACACCATGCCCATTATCACACCTCTTGGTGGTTATATAAAGCTGTGCTATGGAGACACTGCACTACACATAGGGACACTCAAAGTGAAGATTTAGTTGCAGAAAGTGCTGAGTGCCCTGCCTGTGGGCTGGCATGTGAGTACCCACACTGGGAATGATCCCTGAGCCAGCAGCCTGTTCGTGCTGAAACACTCAGCACACAGCACTGGGAATTAAGGGAATCTCCTTTTCTACCTTTGCTTAATTTATCTGGTTTTGGTGCTGATTGCTTTTCTTGACTTTGATGTGGAAATTTTCAAAACAATCGGTTTGCAGGATGACAGAAGTGTTATTACTTTTCATATATCTTTAAAATAGCTTGCAATTAATAAATTAACTAGAATAAAACTTTTTATCAGCTGAATTGTTTAGCATTAAAGGGAATGTAACTTAGCTGGAGAGGTGTATTTTGACCACCAGAGGGCTCATGCATTTTTTTCTATTCATAAATAAAAGCACTTAACAGCTGCTGGCCTCATTTAAAATTACTGAAAGAATAATCTGCATTTAGCAATATATTTGGTTAGTTTCACCTGTATTTCTACTTGGACTACTGTGGGCAGAACAGGAAAGTACATAACCTATAAATTATTCAAATATAATCACAAATGCTTTCACCAAATATTTTCAGATTTCAAAATTATTAATATGTTGATATTACAGTTGAATATCTGGTTTTTGATTTACATGGTTACTTCAGATATTAGCGCACCTAAATCAATCTAAACTTTTAAGTGTGTTTTCATCTGTACGAATCATTTAATTTGTATATCATTTGCCAAAAAAGCACAAATGGCCAGATAAAAGACCACTGAAGATAAAGGAAAAACTGCTGATTTGCATTGCCTCTGAATGAGACCAAACCTGCATATTGCACATTCCTCCTGAAATTCCATCAGCGAGAAACAGAAAAAACATCACTACTCTGTCCTTAACCAAATAAAACAGCCAAAATTTGCAACTTTTATATCTCAACACACAGTGGAATAACTCTTTTAAAGGACTGCTTCAGCTTTAAAAACTGATTTGCAAGCCTGTTCGGGATAGGAAGGAAGCACTCTCTCAAATATTTCTGGGAAAGGAGCAAGTAGTTATTTTCAGAGTCCTGATGAAACATGTTGCTCTCGTGTCACTGACCCTCACCTGATATGGACATGGCAGACTAATTCCCAAACCTTCCCATTTAATGATAGCAGGTGATTTGGCATGTTCCATGAAGCTCTGCTGATTTAGATGTTCTGGTCCTATTTATGGTTTAACCCAGCTTCTTCTTGTTCCAGACACCCAGTGCCTATATCCAACCTAAGTCTTCCCTGACACAATTCCATACCATACTTGCAAGCTCCACTCATGACACAGACCTTTGGCAGGCATTTTCCAATTGAATGCTCTATGGTTGGTATTCATATGACAGAGCCCAATTAAATACGTAAGTTTGACAAAAATCTCCTAGTACAAACTCACAAATTACTTTATGCAGTCCTGATGAAAGATGAATGTTCCATCCACGCTAAAATGAGAAGTTGCTGGGAGCTTGAGGAACTAAACCCCTTAAGTTCTTTGATTTCTGATAAAACACTGGTTCAGTAAATATTTAGCAATATTATAGGTCCAGCTTAAAAGTAACTGAAGTAACAGAATATCTTCTCCTGGAGAAGACCAGTAGGATAGGGAAAAATTCTCATCCGTATTTTAAAAAATTTATTATGGATCTTTAACATTTTTAAATGCTGTGAAGAAGCACAGCACAAGTCTTTTGTCGTCCTAAGTCTTTAATTCTGGGGAGTGGAACACTGCCTCGGTTTGAAAGACAGGTGTCTGCTAAGGAAGGCAGGAGCCTCCTTTGGAATGGAAAACTGTAACCCCTCTCCCTCCGAATTATTACAAATTTGAAATGAAAGGGCTCTCAGGCAAAGATATGGGAGCAGGAATAACAGTTCTTTACTAATATCTAAAACAAGGCTAACAAATAACAACAACTATGGCATTAACCAACCAACAGAACCAGAAACCCAGTGACAGCCTGCTTGGCCTCAGGCACCTTTTCCCTTTGGTGCAGTTCCAGTCACAGCCAGCAGGGGGCACCAGTGGCTCCCGGTGGGCTGGGTTAGGTTCAATGGTTCCCCTGCAGTTGCAGGGGGCGCTCCAGGTGTGATGATTCCCCCGCGGCTGCAGGGGGCGCTCCGGTGAGAGCTCAGGTAGCACATGGCAATGGCAGCTGGGCCCGGTGCAGAGAGGGGTGGAGGAGATGCCCTGTTTCACAAATCCTCAGGGGCAGCTGATGTCGGTGCCCCAGCAGGACCCTTGGAAACAGCAAGCTGGGACAGCAGGAGGTCTCGGCGGGCAGGGGGGAGCACAGTTACAGCATAGCAAGAACTCGGAGCGGTGCCAGAGGAGCGGGGGAGCGGGGAGGGACAGGCCGGTGGCAGCTCAGCTCCCCGGCAGGGCAGTGAGAAAACTCACAGCACAAAGAAAAGCAGCTCTGTGCTGGCTTCTCAGTGGCCGTGGATTCCCTTCAGCAGACAGCAGCTCCAACCATCTGGCTCCAAGAGTCCCGAGAGAGAGAGCGAGCCGTTGCCCCCGCCCCCGCTTTTGCCAGTCCCAAAATCTTGTGTTGTCCCTGCCTCCTGAGAGAAAACTTCCCCTGCCCGGTGAAGTAGAAAGCCCCATGCCACATGCCTTTGTTCCCTTGAGAACCCAACCATCAGTTCCCCAGCAACCCATGGGAGAAAAATTCCTCAAGAAAAAAACAAAAAAACCCCAGATCCAAACCCTGATAAACACTTTCTAAAAACAATGCAAAATACAGTAATGAATTCTATGCATTCTCCCACTTTCACTCAAAATCCGTAGTATTTATCTAAACTTTCACTTTTATCTGGAATTACTTAAGGAAGGACACTTACCTTAAGTGCATTTACAACTGTGAGTGGACACATCTGTGGTTCTGGCCACATCACACAGCTGCTGCTTTGAAGCTCTGGCCGCTGCTCACCAATGCAATGAAAACTGCAAATCTGCAGTGTAAAACAGATTGGCAGACGTAAAGTCCTTAGGAAATTTTGAAGACTTTGCCGCTCTTTTCCTGTTGGACTCCAGGAAGTTCTTCTCACCATTTGTGTTAGTTTGGTCCAGCTCAAAGCACAGAGGGAAAGACTGAATGCTGTTACAGTGGCAATCTTTTACAGTGGGAATGGGCAGACAACTTCCTAGTGGTATTTCGACTCCCTGGTAATCATTCTCTGGGTTTGCCTATTGTCCTCTGGAAAATGATGTTCAAGTTGCTTCCTCTCCTCTGGCCATGCTGTCTCACCTTACTTCCCACAGATTGCTGAAGCACAGATTGGGCTAGCACTGACTTAACCAGGGTGAGTTTTCCTCACAGAAACTCAAGTGTAAAAAGCTTCATTTTATGCTTAAAAACTCCATCTCAAAAGAAAGACCCCGCCTGACTCATCTTATGGGGTCTTTTCTTTCTCCTCGGATAAATAAAAACTTCCCACCCTAAAATTGCCCAAATAATTGAAAATTACTTTTTCCAGGTTTGGATAAATTTAGGGGGAAAAAACACCAACAAAGTAATTTTTCAAGCGCTGATGGCTTGGTTCTATTTCAGTCTTTCAGACCCAGTGCATTGCACAGATTGCATCTGCTTATAGACCATGCAGGCTCACAGGTCTGTGCAACTTCACTGAAAAACAGGAGTGCTCCAAGGGGTCCAAGATTGTTTGCAGCATCACCACACTCTTCCCAGGGGCTCTCACCTCAGTGACAATTACATGTAAGAGACGAACACAACACAAATATCTGCACTGACAGCAGGCGGAGAACACTCAAAAAGTTCACACAACTACAGCTCAGGTGTCAGGATAATTGTTGGAAGACCTGAGCCCATAAGCCCTCCACGGGCTGTTCTGATCCCATCTCATCCCATCTTTTTGGTGTTAGCAATCCTGTTGCATGTAACACACTCTCTTATTAATTATGGCAGTAAAGGTTTACCCCTGAATTAAATGTAGTTAAGAAAGCTTCCCACCGTCGTGAAAAAGAACCCCTCCGTGTTTTTTATCTTTAATTTGCAGGGTCCTTTAAGAGCAGCTGCCACTTTCATGTGTCAAAAGACTGCCACACAAAAGAGAATGTGGCAGTGAGCTGTGGGTTTTGCTGACACAGCACACTGTTTCAATTGAAAACAAGGAATAGAAGGAGCAGTTTGAGAAACCTGACACTAGCTGTTACCTTTAGAAATCAAAACTTAACAAAATAAAGGCAAGCATACATATCACTTTTTTAAAATGAAATGTTGTTAGATGCTGTTGGAGATATAGGTGATCAGCAAGTCCTTCTGAAGAAACATCTGTTACAAAGGAGAAGAGAGGGAGATGGAGAAGGTGCCATTTTTGCTATCATTATAGTAAATACCTAATGCACCGTAAACAGAGCAAGTCATGCGGTAAAACATGAAGAAGCTATTTTTTTAATCATCTGAATAGAAATTTAATATCTTTGCATTTGCTAAGTAAGGTAACTTGCCCAAGCAACCAGATACTCAAAGCCTTATGCATTTATTCTGCCTTTGTGGCTACTGAACAAAGCTTCTAAGTCACAAGCATTAAGGTTGGTATTTACTAAGCAGTTGCACACGAGGACTCATTAGGAATATTAGGGTATCCAAACACATAAGGAAACTTGAGAAATCAAATAGCCATATATAAAGTATGACAGGAAAAAAGTCCATGTGCATTCCCAGTAGGTTTTTCTCCTTGATTCTGAGGTCCAACAGCCAGAATCAACTCCCCAGACCAGCCCCAGCTGTGAAGCACTGAGCAAGAGCAGCACAGCCCCAGGTCACACTGCGAGGAGTGAAATACTCTGATTTGTGGGGGGATGATGTGCTACAGAAAGCCTTTGCTATCAAACCTGCCCAGAGTTACTGAGTTGCACCAGCTCTATGGCAAGAACAGAACATTCAAAAACCCCACCCATTACAACCCAGGAGACATTTGAAATTTGGTGGTTCTGTCTAAGTATTAAATTGGTTCTGGCTTCCAGCTTTCAGGAGTCCACAGTACTTGGCCCTGTCTCTTTTTAAAGCATGGTTTCAGAAGAGCACTGTTACTGTGATCAGCATGCTTTGGTTTTCCCCTCCATTTCTTCTCTCTTGGGGGGGAAGAGTGGCCTCTGTCAAACATCAAGGTCACATAAATGTAGCAAAATTCTAGCCTAAAAGAATGAAAACCAATTTGTTAGAACGGAGTAGCAATAAAAAGGCTTGTATTCAGCATACCAGCAGAACTCTCATGCTGCAACAGCAAGACAGCCCTCCACCAGCTTTTTGGCACTGCTGATTGCACCACTGCAAGCACCACAACAGGAAAAAATCTTCCAAGAAGCCTGCCAAATATACAGGCACCCTCTCACAACCCTAAGGATAAAGGCAGAACCAGATCTGCAGATCTTCAGGAGGTAGCAAATATTTCTAATGCTCAGCACTCTACGACAAATTAGAAACCCATTTATGGGACAGCTATAGAATTAGTTCTGCAGACAACTAGAAAACCTTCCTTTTGGGCCAAAAATCAAACAGGACCTCTGCAGACCAGGTTATGAAAAAAAAAAGGAAATTCCTAATCAGAATGTCAATATGAAGAATTCTTTTAGAGAGAGAGAGAGAGATTAGATTTAGCCTCCAGATCAAACAGCTCTTACAGATGGCATTTCAGTAGGCAAATGTGACATTCTGTGCTAAAATCCTTCACAAAATGAGCTTTAAATAAACAGCTTTGTTGTCATTGTTGTAGTCCTCTGTTGCCACATTCAAAAATTTGATGTCTGACTGCAACAGTCTCTGAAGGAGACAGGCCATTTCCCAACCCCACAATATTTGCCTGGCACAGAGATCCCTAAATTCAAGTGTCTGCTCTGAGATGGGTACCTGGAAGAAGCATTTTGTCTTTTAATTATTTTAGCAGCTCTGCATGGTACATCTTCACTGTACAATGTAGTTCTATAGGGTACCTCTTCACCTGCACTACTTGGATATATACATATCCTCATACTCTTACCACTTTTCTTTAATTGCTCCATTTTCACTGAGTGTTTCTACCCCCTCTTTGTTTTTCTCATTAAATTGAGAGCTCTCAAGAAAGAATTACATTTGGTAACAGATCCTAACAGAGTGGGTTGTTGATATGGATTCCTAACAATCATAGATAATAAAGTATTCCTTAATGGAACATAAGCTGCCTTTATCAATCACCATGCTGCCATATCCAGCTGCATTGTTCTAATATTTTGAATGCTCTGGGCCAAATACAAGGAGCTAACTGGTGCCTGTGTGTCTTTGATAACTACCCATGCAGACAATGCAGAGGGAAGGGCTACATTTACCTATTTTACAGATGAGAATTGGGGCTCAGAGAAGCCAGAAGACAGTCCCAGGGGATCAGTGGCACCACAGAGAACTGGTTTCCACACCTCAGGCTAATTAATGCTTTAAGCAAAGGACCCCCTTTCCATGCCAGCAGAAATATGACATCCTACATTCTAGCAGTTATGCATTTTGTTTCCAGTGAGGCTTGTAAAATGCAAATTCCTGGTAAAACACATGACCTTTCCTTTCATATTTGTGAATAAGATTTTATGTACCCTTTTCATGAATAGTTCCTGCCATTCTCTTCACATTCTGATTCATAGACACAGCTTTCCTTTGATATCTTCTTTATTTGTGCTTTAAGGCCATAATCTATTCTTCAGAAAGTTTACATATATATATATCCACATTTCTATATGTGGGTGCAAATGCATATATAAGTATACACACTCATGTATGTATATAACAGATGTATGTATCATATGAAGCAAATGCAAATGAACATATAGTTTTGATTTGTCTCCCACTTTGTTTGCCAATAGGGAATTATTGAGACATAGCAGTTCCATGACTTGAAAGATGAGATCATGATACTGCTATTTCGGCACTTCCAAGGAGAGTGCAGGTGTTTCAAAGCATTTATGAAATTGCATGATTGACTCATATAGAATCTATTGACAATAAGTTGAACCTTTGCAGCTAGGCTGTAAAAGATTTGATTATAGTAACAATAGTCACCATCATGAATGTCATAAATCATAAGCGAAAGGACACATATGTCACATATAATGCATGAAAAAGTTGTCCTTTTATCATGGATAACTTACCATTGTGTAGATACTCTGCTGATCAGCTACTGCATTATTTGAATAAGTATCTGATGTCTTGTTTTCTTTCAAGGAGGCAGGTGCAGGATGAAGCAGGAAGCCTGCCAAGATAGATGATAAATTGCCACTTGGTGCTGGGGACCAGCGTTTAACATTAATGCAATGCTGCCAGGATTTAAGCAGTAGAGTAATAAGAAACTAGGAAGAAAATAACTTCTCATTCCCATTAAAGAGGTCAGCTCCATTTTCTTTCTCCATTATAATTTCTAGTACATCTAAAACAAAACATTGCCATTGTCTCCTTACAAGCAAAACATAATAGGATTGGAAAACATCCTGTGATTGACAAGCCATGGAACTATATAATAATAATGATACCAGTTGCTTTTCTGCTGGGCGAGTAATCTTGAAGCTAAAAAGTTCAAATAAAATTATAAAGAAAAATAATTGCAAAGAAGTATGGCCTAGATTTTGAAATCCCTACCCACTTTGGCAAGTGTTACTCTCTGGCTGAACTGGCTCGTTCAGTTAGTGGATCATGGTGTAGTCAGAAGTGACAGAGGGTCCAGAATGTCCCAGGTTTCCTTGTCTACTGTTTATCCCTTAGTGCACTGAATTTGGACTAATATGAGACACATTTTAAAAGAATTTCATGAGATTAGTTATGTCAGAAACAAAGAGCAACCTTGTAGCAAAATTGAAATTGGGTACCTACAGTCGAGTAAATTTTGTGGGTATTGCGCAAAATTCAGATTGACTGAAGAGCTTGTCATTCATGCTGACTAAAACTAAAGAGAGTGTTTTATTAAAAATTAGTTCTTAGACACATTAGACCTTCCTCGTTCCTAAGCCAGCAAATAAAAGCAAAACAAATACATGTTTTATTTCTCCTTTGTATGTACAATAGAATATGTGGGGAAAATATAAGTTTATAAACAATCTATGTCCTAAAAACTTTGACTTCTGAGGCAGCTAAGGGCAAGTTACAGTCAAAGAGAGGCAGTGATGTTCTGCTGGCATTTTGCTTCCCAGGAACAAAACTCTGGTAGGAACAAGGATGTTCCTTGTAGGTTGAAGCAACCCTTCTGTTTTGGTGTGTTCTCTCCTAAGTAGCCAGGTCATAGGTATTCTGAAAGATAACTGGAAGACTTGGCCTTGGAAAGATGCCTGGTTTATTTGGTCTGGGCAGTGGTGCAGGAACAGGCATACATGTATAACCAGAGACCCTTTTCAGACAGTAAAATAGGATTAAACACACTGTAAACCTGCTATGATTTGGGAACAAAACTAGTCCTGTTCATATAGAGCCAGTTCAAGAATAAACCCTGTTCAAACCAGGTGTTTTAAAAATAATCTGTGCTTTGCCAGCTATGGAAAATACAGGTCTTGGATTCTCTTCCTCCCTATAATTAAAAAATACATATAGAAATCACTTTGGGACATCCAACCCCAACCTTATCCAAATCAGTACAAACAGGTACTAGAGAAACCCACATCAGCATTTTACTGGAATGCTGGCACATAAAAATTAACTAAGGTTTTTTTCAACATTCATCCATCAAAAAAATTAAAACTAAATTGAACAACAGATGATCAATGTCATTCCTCTTCCCGGACCACAATAACTTACAGTAATCTCTATACTTTGAAATTGGGCCATAAGTCAAATATTTTGTCATCAGAAATCTTCATCTTGATATAGGAAACCTACCTTAAAGTTATCAAGATGAAAGCAATTTAAGAAACATTTTTTTAAAACTTGCACAAGATCTATATTGTCACCTGTACTATGTCCAGAAAAGTGCATGACGTTGAGAATGGAGGCTGAAAAGATGTGTGCTATTTAATCTCATCTGCATTTCCTCCAGAAATATGCATCATTCCAGCAAAGCAATGCTGGGACAGAGAAAGATAGTTCACCACTTAGGTGTTCGTTTTTCAAGTTGTACATTCCTATGAAACAATTCATTAGCAGCTGTAGATTGTCTCAGTTTTATTTTTTATATGTGCTATGTGTCACTGTCTCAGTTTATTTTCCCAAAGTAAATTTCCTCTTTGCAGACGTGACTATGTCATTATTAGTTCAGTTTCTCCCACAGTGTACATAATAGGAAATCAAAGATAGCAAAAACTCTCAAATTACACCTCAAGATAATTTGAGACAATTTAGAGAAGGGAGAGAGTAAGGCGGTAGAAATCTCAGGAAAATTGTGTCTATGCCCGAAATTAATGTAATTAACTGATCCTGGGAGCTGTGATGGTACCACAAAAGAGCTCACTCATAACCACAGGAGAAGCACAAGTGTCAAGTTAATAACCAAATTCCTTTCTCATTTACACTCAAACACCTTCACAATGCCACGAGTATACACGCAACCAGGGAAAGCCCTGGTTCTTGAGAACATGACCTGTGGGTTGGCATTTCAATGCTTCTGGAGGAAGGAGGAGTTCCCAGGCTCAGAATTTCCAATTTATGAGCCTTGCCAATAGGCTCATGATATCTAGAATGAATACAAATATATATTCCTAAATAGCATTAATGATTTTGCATCCTCAGCCACTGAGGTGTTACCCTTGACCACAGGGACTATATAAGGGATCAACAGGGTGCCCTTCAGGACTGGCTTTATAAGAGCTTCACTAAAGGGAAGACACATCTGAGCTCAGTGAAAACATTCTTGGCCCTGTAGATTGGTACAGTTCACACAGGTGACTTCCCTGCCAGATAGTTGGATTTAGCACATTTACAGGCAAATATATTAATTGCTGTCCAAGTAAAGATTAGATTTACTTCAAAGTAAAGTCCCATTGATGTGTCTTCCTACCATTTATGTTCAACAGCAGATTGCATGTAGTAGGTTCAATAATATTTTGTCTCTTTTATCCTGCAACATCTTTGGAAATTTTGTTTTCTTCCTAAATAATTTTAATTATAATTTTCTTTTCCTATTTCTGCTGCTCCAGTTAAGAAAGTTGATGCTATCCATTCATGCATTCATTGTTGCATACATAACCAATACTGAAAACTCAGTTCAGAAAGGGAAAACAATGCTATTAATAATATTGACATTTTCTGAAGGGCTAAAGTGATTTGCTGATTTTTTCTGAATAGTTAAGAGAATTCCTAAGAAGTATCCCTTCTGTTCTGACTTCTTAAGAGAAAAAGAAAGTAAAATGCCACAATATTAAATTACAGGAAACCAGGGGTTAAAGAATGAATATAGCATCCAGATTTTCCCTGTGCCTTTTTGCATGTGTATTCCTCTTTTTTGCAGTAATTGCAATACTCCTCTAAAATGCCTTTTGCAACATAGTACTAAAATGTCTTCTGTGATCCTTTTCTCTACAGTCAACATCAGCAAATGAATTTCAGCTGAAGTCTGAAATGCTTTTATACTGCTGTATTACTATAGATAATAATAACCCAACCTGCCAAATATCTCATTTCCATTGCAACAAAATAAACCCTACATATATATATATAAACACCAGTGATTTAGTGTCATTTCACTGCAATGTGCCCCAAGGGAATCTATTAATAAGAACCTCAGACCCCTTAAACTTCAGGGCCAGGGCATAATGGTCATGTTCCAAGATCAGGTGACCCAGATCAGCATTCATTGAAATGAATGACATTATTAATATAAGTCTCAGTTAAATAATAAAAAAACTTGATTTCTTCAATTTATCTGTCAGTCACCCTACTAATACTAGTGGTCACCCTCAAGACTTCAAACAGGCAGATTAAAGCCAAGCCAAGCGATTGGTTTCAATTCTCAATCAAGCAAGAAGACCAGAAAAAATCCTGAAACAGCAATCTGTATATCAACTAAACTCAGTGGAAAGAGAAAGCAGCAACTGCTTGTGTATTAGTTTTCTCTGTATCATATTCAAGTCTGAGAAACCTGAAGAGAAAAACATAAAGGAAAAGTGATGGGGGGCACCTATTAGGCATCTAACTTAAAATATGTTATGTTGATATTTCCCATGGAAGTAGAATCAAAAGATTTTACTGCAGAGATCCATACAAGGATGGACTTTGTTTGGCATTATCAAATATTTCATGGTGATATTTTTTATTTCCTTTCTTTTTTATCTTGTATCATAAAATAAATTACAAAATAAAGATAAGTAAGAAAACATGGAACAAAGTAATTTGAAGTTGAAAAGAAAGAAATCACTTTGGATTTTTTGTTAAAAATTGTGATAAAATCAGTATGATTTCGGGAAACATACTGTTTTTCTCAAATCAGTATTTTGCAAAAGGGAAATACATCAAAACAGGACATAGCTCAAATAAAAAGAGCAAAGTCATTCAGAAACATTTCAGAAACCATATACATCCTACATAAAACATTTCAATAGGAATCAAAGTAACTTTGCGTAGCCTCTGTGCATCATCTCTTTCAATTAATCTTTAGATTCATACATGAAAGAAATCCCCCATAAATGAAAAGTCTCAGTGGTTAAACATCATCATTATAAGAGTAGAGTAGAGTAGAGTAGAGTAGAGTAGAGTAGAATATTTTCAGCTGAAAGGGACTTACAACTATCATCAACTGCCTGACTCAGTAGTGAATTCTTTCCCATCCCATGAGCCTGGAATGGTTCCTGAACATTAAGCAGGGAAAAAGTGGTATTTCTCACATTCTGTCACTCTAAGAAAGCTGCATCAATCTGTTGTTATTTTGCCAGACAGGTGAAACGATTCCTGTGACAAAGGCAAGCCCAACATGGCTTTCTTGCTGACTGTGTGATCCAAACTTTAGCAAGTTGGCAGAAAGACTCAGAGTTAATGTTAAATGTAATTTCATCAGTGGATTCCTCACAGATTATTCCACACTCAACACTTCTAGGATAATGGAAAATGCTATCAGGTGGCAGGTGCACATTTTAGTGAGGACTCGGGAGTCCAGTTGATTACCTGGAGAGGAGCCACAGGTTTTCTCAGTGGTGGGAACACATGGCTTGGCCTTAGCCAGCCTTAGGATGAGTGTTTTGTTCATAGTGCACTCACTCACGGGATTAACGTGGGAATTAGCACAGTCATCTCCCATATGAGCAGCATTATGTTCTCCAATTTGCATAGGCTCCCCATGCTTGCAACACGATACCAACCCTGACAGGAGGAGCCTCTGTGTCTGGAGCAGAAGGTACGGCACTCTATCTCCAGTGACAACCATGATGTCTATATGGCAAGGGCAAGCAGAACACTTGACAACCGTGAAGTTTGTATAGCCTGTGAATTGTTACAGTGGACATATTTTGAGACATCAGCAGCCTGTGAGAACTCTGCATATTTTCTTACTAGACTTGATCAAAAGAGCAATCACCTTCATTTTGTTTATGAGAACCCTATAGAAATTTCAGATACTGATCAAGTAATAAATACCCATCTCACTGATGACCATAACAGGGACTCTGCCATGCTTACACTAGACTCCTGTGAAAAAGGCATGGGTTCCCCTTCAATCTATTCAGCGATGCAATGTCCTCAAGAAGTGAAAGGGAAACCATAAAACTGAATGTGATGCACATCATCCCAAGAAATTCATGCCCTGTGAGTCCCTTGGAAAAATTCTCCCAGCTTCAGAAATTCCCTACTTTGCAAAAGAGCCTGTAGCAATTTAACATCAGATCTGCTTGGTTCCTCCTGGAAAAATGTCAGATCTCCTGAGATGAGAGCTTCCCATGACACACTCCAATTAGAGTTGGTGCCAGTAAATACGCCTCTTGTTAAGACCATCCAACGATCTTCATGAGAACCCATTCTTAGCTGCCTACAGAATACTACAATAGATAACTACAAAAATCAGTTTAGAAATTTCTGGTGTTGTGAATACATTTTCTACTGTTTAGAGATAAGGAGTTTCAACCAGTTATCAGTCTGATAACTAAATAAATCTACAACCAGAGACTGTGGTAACAAGTGAGCATAGAACAGAGATGGCAAAAATACTGTGTTTTCAGCAAAGTAGAATAGCTAATAAAACAGATTTTGTATCTTGTTTGTATGACTGACTTTCAAAAGTAAGAGTTGCAATGTAAACAGGAATTACTTGAAGAAAAGGTAACTGTAGAGATTGAAAATTACAGTGATCCCAAAGAAGCACTTTTACAGTCAAGTATAACAATTACTTGCACCGTTCTATGGCAGCAGACTGAATTTCAAACAATGTTTTAGCCATCTATTTCAGACCCATGATCTCAAATGCTTAAGCACTGCTGTAGAACTCTGCAGCACTAGTAGAGGCATCTACTAGTAAAGAGAAAAATACAGCTATTCGCTGTTTGCCCTATCATAAGCACCATTCAAAAGCTTCCCATAAATATTATCATTTAGAAGAAGTAATTATATTTTTTTTCAATTCAAGAATACCCACTATATATCATAATAACATACACAATTTTAAAATTGCCTCATCGGCTAAAATGCTAGCCTATATACTCTCACTCTGACTGTGAAAAACACAGTTTTATGGGTTCCTGCCATTTTCAGAAATTAGGCCACCAGGTCAATGAACTATGGTTTACAGAGATTTAGCTGCTAGTCCCTGATTTTATAAGAACGCGGTATAAATATTCTAAACACATATTCCATGAGCTATTAAACTGAGTTCTCAGATATTCTGCAAGGATTCATAAAGCAGCACTTTCCAAGTCACCTCTCCCTGTGTCATGGGGTAATTGCTGTTAAGAATTCCCGGTGTAGAGAGAGGGAGTGGAGTCGGAAATGAAGTAGCCAGCATAAACTCCGCCTACCAAAAAAACTCATAAAACCAAGAAAGCACCTGAAGAGACGCTCTTTGAAGCTTCCAGTTTGCTGAAGAAAGAAGTCGCTCTCCCTCTCCGCGCCAGAGCTGGGTAAGGTCTCCTCAGGCCACATGGCCTGGGGCTACCAACCCGCATGGCGCGGGGAGGGGGAGGAGAGAGAGAGAACTCAAGCTGTTTCATTCTGCTGTCCCTGGCTAAAGAACTTCGCCGGCTCTGCTCGCCTAGTTTGGGCCAGGCCGATCGCTTCTCCGCGGCGCAGCCCGGCGGGAAGAGAGTTTGAGGTCGGGCCCCGTAGGTTTCGAGAGCTCCCCTCCCCGCCCGGTTAGCTCCGCAGTGAACTCGGCACGAGAGAGAGAGAGAGAGAGAGAGAGAGAGAGAGAGAGGACTCAGACTGGGCTCCTCCCGCGGAGCTCGGACATAAATCCCGCCGGGCGGCCCCGCGTGGCTCAGCACAGAAAGGAGACTTAGACCAGCTCTCTGCAGCACAGGTGCAGTCTCGCCGGGCTCCCACAACTAAAACGCAGCTTGGGTGGGGAGACAGCACAGACTCCTTTTCTCCGGTTCAGGCACGGACTTATAACATTCAAACCACGCGGGCAAAAGCCACGTGACTATTGCCCAGCCAAAAAGACAAATTAACTGTTTCTTTCTAACATCAGAATGGGACTTTGGAAGTATTCATTTTTTCTTCCCACACAGAAAGAGCACAGAAATGAAAGCACCTACGAAAGGTACAACATAAAGACTTTGAGTTAATGAATATAACCAAGCTTATTTTCAAAGAAGGAAGAGATGAGAAGTGCTTTACTGCTGAAAGTTCTTTTGTAAAAACATGTTGATAAAGTTAGCTGTAATACACCCTGTAATATATGAATAATGGTCTAAAAGAGGTGAGAAAAAAGGAATATAATGATCTAAGTTATAAGCAGTAGACTGAGACTTTTGTGTATTAAGATTTTTCTTTCCTCGCCCCAGGAAAACAGTAGAAGAAGACTTGTGTTGCTGATGATAAAATAAGGGGATGCCATTGTCACTGTAATAGAAACATTTGCTCTCAAAAGAACACCTCAATGACCATCATATGTCCATTGGTGTGGCCCTGGGAAAGCTACTGAAATGGGAAGGGGTCTAGAAAAGCAAATACCTCTCTTCAAAGAGAGAATTGCTTACTAGAAAGCTAATAATCATAGAAACTGTGTTTCCTATGGGAGTCAACATGATAAAACAAAAGAAAGCTTCTCTCTCTACATAAATTAAGAAAACTGTTTTGTTCCAGAGGTGGTAGATTAACTATAAGTTGAAGTGTTACCTTTTGTATGGTCAGCAAGAAAGAAAATAAGAAAGGTGGGGAAGGGAAAAGAGTGTTCTGAAAAGTTGTGTTAATGCCTAATTATTATTCCTGTTTTACATCTGTTAATAAAATTCCTTTTTGTATTCCTTAAAGTATAAACCTGCTTTTGCCTACTATTAATCCTTATCTCACAACAAAATCAAATTCCCAAACCTCGAAACCGCAACACCCTGTTACAGTAAATTGTTGTCCATTCCTCTGTTTGATTGGCAGTCTTTAAATCTCTCTTCCCCATTGAGTTTGTGCCATGTGAAGCAACTGCAAAAGAAGATCTTGTTTCCAATTTTTCAGGGTCAGATTGTCTTTCAGTAATACGGATGTCATTCGTGACACAATGAATGAGACTCATACCCAGGCCACCAAAAGAAGGGATGTTAACTCTGAAAATAAGAAAAAGACATCAAAGGTAGTAGTAAAAAACTGTTTAAGTCAAAAACAGGCAGAAAGTCAGGCAGGCAGGCAGAAGCAGGGGCTGATGCAGAAAGACAGCATCAGGCACAAATCCCAATATGTTCTCTGCATGACCCGTTTACCAGTGCTGCTATTTACAACACAGTAATTCATAGCAGGACTAAAAACCCTCAGAGCTGACACTTCAAAAACATTGGCTACAAACATAGAACATGCTCTGCATACTCCAAATAAATTAATCTACCTGCTTGATAAATATTTTCTGCAGTAACTGTAAGAGTATTAAGAAAGAAATAAAACATCCTTGCTAGAAGCAAGACAAAACATAAGTATTAAAACTTTAGCTTGGAGCTCTTCTTTTCCTCTCAAACCAGTTTTGATTATGTGATGGGACTACAGTTTGTTTTCACCTCGGCCAGTGCTCAGATGAACAAAGCTAAATATTTCCTGCTCTGAAGAAAGAGCCCTGAAACCGTGTTTTTCACCCAAGCGTAGTTCATTGCAGTCAGATGAGATTTTAACATGATTTTATTTGAGGTTGTGCTTTTGTGTGTCTTTTCCACCTCTTTCTCTGTTACCATTATAATTTCCTGAGTTTTAGGTGTCACTTATCATGATCAAAAGTTTGGAGAGAGAGGTTTAAGTCATGGTCACTCTGCCTTCTCATCTGGGTCAGCTACATATATGCAAAGAGCCATTAAAAAAGTTAGAGGGGGAGAGAGAAAAGGAGGGTGGAAGGCTTCACCACACTAAATGAAAAGCAAACAATATGCATATCAGCATCCTAAGGAGATGTACCACTCTGCTGGGAAAAACCAAGACAAAAGAATTATCTGACGCAACAGTTCAAAGCATATTGCACCTGTCAAAATGTCTTCTATAGAAATGCACCATTCTAAAAGAAAAAAGGGAAAATCAAGCAAAGTCACTCAGAAACAACAGACCACTTTGTCTCCTTCCTTCCAGCCAACTCCTACATCTGAAAGCCATTTAACTCAATGCTAAAGATTGCCTGGAAGGACCAGACAATAGGAAGGTCTCTTTCATTGTCAAAGACAGTTACACTTTGAAGATGATACTCAAAAGGTGTTAAAATGGGTCAAGAAGCAATTGTTGGGTCTGTCTAAGGAAATGTGAACAGAACATTGTTAAAGTCACACAAAAAAATCTAAAAGAGCACATCTTTAAGCTGGGGAAGTATGGGGGGGGGGGGGGGGGAGGCACACACAAAATGCTGATGTAATGTCATAGTAAAATGGAGATTAAAAAACCCTATCAGTACAAATGGCAAATCTGAATTTCAGTAGATATGTCAGTTCTTAGCAACATGCATCCAAAGCACAGTAAAGGTGAGAGACATACAAATTGACTAACAAAGGGAAAAACAAGAGCAACTCTGGCAGAATTGGATGCCATTTTTCCATAACTTTTCCTTTTTCTGCTTCCAAGTCTCACAACATGCATTTGGGAATCACTGTGTGTTGGACAGCTAGATGCAATGGGTACATCTTAGGTGCTGAATGGTACTCATTTGTATATAACAGTTGTTTTAAAGGAAAAAAAAAATGGAAAATATTTTTGCTTTCATGCAGATTATCTAAATCAATACTTATACAGCCTACTGAAACCTCTTTGGGTGTGCATGTTCTCTTCATGCTTACATGAAACACAGAAGTTGCCATTTTATAAAAGCTTCTAGACTTAATTTACACAAATCTAATTCCTAAGGTAAACCTTCCATGAAACAAAGGATTCATCTAAAGCCATTTATTTATCCAAATCCAATTCTCATTTTTATTATTAGAAGTCTAATTTCTCTGTTAATCAAATTTTGATTTGTTTTTGATTCTTAAATGCAGCATTGCATAGGAATATAGTCACCAAGGCTGAAAAAGCCCCAGTTCAGCAGAAGTAGCCCTGAAGCAAATTCATTTGCATCTCCATTTGTAGCAAAGGCACATTCCATTATGAGCAGCTTCAGACAGGAAAAATGCCTGAAAGTTCACTTCTGTTGAAGGTAGTGGGAAAACTTCCAACAACTCCACAGCAGGCAAGGAGTCAGTTCTGTTTTCACAAATTTGCACCTCTGAACTAGGTCAGTGATTACAGAATCAGAGAATAGCATTAGTGTGTATAGAACCAGAATTCCCACCAATGTACCTGAAAGTATTGTCCAAGTGTTCCTTGAACTCTGTCAGGCTTGGTGCTATGCCCACTTCTCTGGAGAACCTGTTCCAGTGCCCAATCACCCACTGGGTGAAGAACCTTTTCCTAATATCCAAAGCTCCCCTGACACAACTTCATGGTCACTGCCACTGGTCACCAGAGAGATCAGTGTCTGCCCTTCCTCTCCCCCTCATGAGGAAGCTGCAGACTGCAATGAGGTCCCCCCTCAGTCTCCTCCAGGCTGAACAGACCAAGTGACCTCAGCCACTCTTCATATGGTTTCCCCTCTAGACACTTCACCATCTCCATGGCCCCGCTTTGGACACTCTCTAAGAGCTTTAGATCTTCATGAGATTGTGGAACCCAAACTGCCTCCAGGACTTGAAGTGAGTCCACCGCAGTGCAGAGCAGAGTGGGACAATCCCCTCCCTCGATCGGCTGGCGATGCTGTGCCTGATGCACCCCAGGACCATTTCTTCAAGACTGAGACACAATGGACATAATGCTATTTACCATTATTATCCCTCCCATTTAAAAAGCAACTTCAATCACCTATAACTTCTATAATGTTTTTTCCCTTGTAAAATGCTAATCGAAGCCCAACATTTTCAAGAGTCTGCAAAATAATTTTTTCAGTATGAAATCTCTTTTAACTGTCTTTTTGACAAAGAATTTAATCAAAAATACCATTGTAAACTTGTCTTGTAACAAGCCCTGGTCAGTTTTTAGAGATACCATGAAATCCCTTTTTAATCTGCTTGTTTTCTATACTTCCTGTCCATATACTGGCTTCCAAGAGAAAAAATTAAATACTCAAAAATATTGGTGTCTCAGTGTTCAACCAGCACCAAGCAGGTCTATGAATATAAGCTGAGTTGAAAGCCCTGTAGACTTATCCTTGGTACTTCACGCCCTTTTCCTCTGAATTCCAAACTTTTTTTCCAGGAGCCTTTTATAGCCTTATGGAAATGATTGCCCAGTACTAAAATGTAATGGGAGTCACAGCAGTATTATCAGTGCCTCTTTCAAAATTAACTATTTTCAAGATTTTTAGGCTTGCTGCAAAAGTTGTCTGAAACTAGACCACTCAAAACAGTGATGAAAATGATCATTACACAATCAATTGCACCTGCTGAGCAATTTAGACATATATGGCTAAACCAGCTTCACAAGAAGTGCCTGACAGGGGCCAAAGTACAAGACTCCACCTACCAGCAGTGTGGGGCAACTCAGGTTATGGCATTATTCTGGTTTTCCCCCTCCATCCTGCATTTCCTCTCATATTCTTCCACTATCCTCTACAACACAGTGTTCCCCACTCACTGCATTTCCTTCAGGTGACATCTCACCCTCCGCAGCTCATGAGTCACAGAAGACCATGTCCCAGAGAAAAAGGGAATCATTGTCCTCTTGATGAGTTGTGATGTTGGGGATGAGAGCAGGCTGCTGCACCAGAGGCAAAAGAGAAGGAAAGCAATGTTTGAAATCATGAAATGGGGACACCACACACACAGTTGTCTTCTCAGGATATGTGAAACTTCTGTGTACTCAGGGTCAGCGACAGCTCAGGAGAATGAAATGCTAAACTCTTAACAGAGCTGCAGTACACATGGGAAAATCCTACTTGCATGATCTAAGACTGAAACTAAACTCATATTCTGTAAAAGGTTCCAGCTATAAATACAGACAAAATCTTTTTTCCCTTTCTCTATTTACAGTCATGATCATGCACATTTTTCTCACTGTAGAGAAAAAACAACATCCTGCCTATATCTATTTCTATTGGAGAACACTAACAAATAATACCTGCTGAAATTTTCCAAAATGTTTTATCCTAACATTGACACCTGGCAAAAGAAAAATCAGCTTTAATATCAGCTTGGCTAAGTGGTGCAAATGAAAAAAAATTGTGATGGTGAATGTGGATAGACATCACTAATAGCACCATAAATTGAATAAACTGAAAATTCAGTATCAAGTACAAAGACTTTTCATGACAAATATGGGTTTGAGTTTATGGTTTTTTTCTAATTAGAATATAATTAGGATTTATATTTGCCTGTGATTGATAGCACTCTGTAGATAACACAAAAATTCTGGGTCAATTTTTCTGCTGGTGTGTCTCTGAAAGGCAGCTGACAAGCAGTAAATTTGTCTTTTTTTATCTACTTGGCTACAATCATATGTTTATCATGTGTGTCTGTACAGTGTTCAGGCAGACATATTCTCCAGTTCTGACCATTCTCCTGTATTCATGTATGAATATGTGACCAAGAACAAGCTTTAATCACAGATCATTGCTCTTCTTTAAAGAAAGACCAATACTAAAATCAGGGGAAGGAGAAAATCATATGTAACTTTAGAAAAGCAGTTATAGTCCATGAATAATAACTAGTTGTGGATCAGAAGGAACAGTTCAAAAAAACCACAGGTTTAAGTTTTCTGAAAAAAAAAACTTAAAATTTCTGCAGGTAGTAAATATATTCAAAAATCCAGTCTTTTAATTAATGACTAAAGAGCAAAAGTGCTAAGTCCACCTGATAATGTAATTGCAATGAATCATTTAGCCAACTAGTGCATTTCAGATACACTTCTGAAAATGACAAATAAAAACAAAGTCCCCTTTGGATAGTTTTTCCAGTGTTTTCATAAGATAGCAGGCGTTTTCCTCACTAAAAAAACCTGTTTCATCTGATCTCAGGAATGTATACCTGATTGGCACAATGCAATTCAATTCTGTCACTAGAAGAACAAATACAACTCTGTTCTCCTTTCATGTGTCACCATAAATTTGATTAGATAAATTAATATTTCAGGATATTTTAGGATTTTTTTTGTTTCTGTCTACCAAAGAAAACAAGGAATCACACACAGTCTCCTCCTTGTCTTTCCAAATAATTCCCCCCAAAGCTAGGTCCGAAAGGCAGCAGGGCCAGGCGCACAAGTCAAAGTCCTGCCAGCCGAGCCCCAGCAGCAGGGGCATGAAAAGCACACAGCCAAGAGCAGATGCAGAACACCAGCCAAGCTCCTGGCTGAGTTTCACGTAGCTCCTGTTCTGCTGACAGAGGAGAGCTCTGGCCACCTGCCTGACCAGCTCAGGACCAGCCAGCCCACACCACTGGGGCCCCGGCAGCCTCAGCAGCACCTCCTCAGGGCTCTGCTGGTGAGCGATGCATTCACACTGGCGGTAAATAAATGGGAACTCAGAAAACAATAGCTGTTAGCCATCTAACTGAGCAAGGAGGCAGCAGGGACTTAAGGTACCTTGGGGATTAATGACTATGCACAGAGACCCACTGTGTCAGGATAGCCACCTCAAGTACCAATGAAACACAGCTTCAGCATGGGCTACCTGTCCAAACACTTACTGGGACACATTTTACAGCGCATTTCTGAAGCTGACTGCATTAAAGCAAGCTCATACTCACCCATACTCTGTGCCTCCAGGTGAACTGTGGTTAAATGTGTCCTTGCTCTTGAGAGCAGAGACCTCAGCAGACCACAGCTCCTGCCTCTGCGTGGGAAAGGCAGAGACACAGCAAATCAACACTCCCACCCAACACGGTGTCACCTGCAAACTGACTAAGGGTACATTGGATCCCCTCATCCAGACCGTTTATAAAGACATTAAACAGGATTGGCCCTAGTCCTGAGCCCTCAGGAATACAGCTACTCACCAGCTACCAGCTGGATGTATCTCTAGTCACCACCTCTCTCTGGGCCTGGCCATACAGGCAGTTTTCTACACACTGAACAGTGCACCCATCCAAGCCACGAGCACCCAGGTTCTTCAGGATAATGCAATGGGAAATAGTGTCAAGATGGACTAAAGTCCAGACAGACAACATCTACAGCCTTTCCCTATCCACTAAGCAGGTCACCTGTCATGGAGAGAGGTCGCCTGTCATAGAAGATGAGGATAATCAAGCAGGACCTGCCTTTCACAAACCCGTGCTGGCTGGCCTAATCTTCTGGTTGTCCTGTACATGCTGTTTGATGGCACTCAAAATTATGTACTCCAGGACATTCCCTGGCACTGAGCTCAAGTTGACAGGCCTGTAGTTCCCCAGATCTTCCTTCCAGCTTTTCTTGTAGATTGGCATCACATCAGCTAACCTCCAGTCACCTGGGACCTCCCCAGTTAGTCAGGACTGCTGGTAAATGATGGAAAGTGGTTGGGCAATCTCTTCTGCGAGCTCCCTTAGTACCCTAGGGTGGATTCCATCTGGCCCTATAGGCTTGTGTGTGTCTAAGTGGTCACTGACCATTTCCCCTTCCTAGAAACATAGGCTATGCTGAATTGGAAGTGACCCGCAAGGATCAAGTCCAATTCCTGGCCCTGCACAGGACACCCCAAGAGTAACACTATGTGCCTGAGAGCGTTGTCCAAATGCTTCTTGAATTCTGTCAGGCTTAGTGCTGTGACTACTTCCCTGGGGAGCCTGTTCCAGTGCCCAGCCACCCTCTGGGTGAAGAAACTTCTCATGATATCCAGCCTAAACGTCCTCTGACACAACTTCAGGCCATTTCCTTGAGTCTTGTCACTGGTCACAAGAGTGAAGAACTTGGCACCTGCCCCTCCTCTTCCCCTCACGAGAAAGTTGTAGGCCATGATGAGGCCTCCCCTCAGTCTCCTCCAGGCTGAACAGACTGACTGTCCTCAGCCATGCCCCATACAGCCTCCCCTCCAGACCTTTCACCATCCTCATGGCCCTCCTTTGGACACTCTCTAACAGCCTAATGCCTGTTTTATATTGTGGTACCCAACACTGCACACAACGCTCAAGGCAGGACCACATCACAGCAAGCAGAGCAGGGCAATCACCTCCTTTGACCAACTGGTGATGGTTTATGGGAGTTTCATTCTGCTCCCTGTCCCAGTCTCTCAGTTCAGGGGGCTTGGTATCTAGACATCAACTCATCTTACTATTAAAGACTGAGACAAAGAAAGCACTAAGTAACCCCAGTTTTCCCATCCTATGTCACTGTATCTTCTTCCTCACCTGCTTGTCTTCCAGCATGTGGGGACAGACAAGTCTCCTTGGAGAATGTCCCTCCTTCCTGGACTCCCTTGCTCTTCAGAACTGCCTCCCAATGGACTCTGCCAAAGATGCTCCTAAACAGGCCACAGTCTGCCCTCTGGAAGTCCAAGGTTGCTATTCTGCTAACATCAGCTGTAAAGGAATGAACACAGATCTAAGTCCACTGAACTGACACTGGGAGTATTAGAAGCTTGATTTATCAAGGCCCAAGTGAATTTCATTCTCTACTGCAATTGTAGTAGTAACATTTTTTTAAGACCCACATAACTGTTGCGGTGGTTCAGAACCAGGAAAGACGAGGACTTCCGGTGGCATGTTCCACAGACCGAGAGTTTCCCCCCGAAGCTCCCAGAGGCAGTGGTTTGGACCACCAAGCCACAAACCCCAAGTTCCTGCTATTGGTTCCTTGATTTGTCTGTTATGTTTCCCCGTTCTGGGAAATTCCCTGTCACTCCCTTGTTCATTCGTTGTTCTCTCTTCCCCCTCCCCTCCCTAAACCCCATTCGGCAATGTACCCCGGCCCCTCCCATGTATTGCCCCTTTGCCCTCAGTTTATTGGATGTTGTTCCTCCCTTAAATACCCATGTAATGAGCTGTTCTGGGCTCTTGATCTCTGTGCTCCCTTGGGGGTAATAAACCTACCGAATTCACACACTAAGAGCCCTCCTTCTCTGGGAGTTCTTTGCTATCTCGCCGTGCTCTGAGGGCAACATCTCAGACCGGGACGTGGACTAGCGGTGTCCTCATCGGCTCACCGGGGAAGCCTTCTAGAACACGAACGGCCTCCCAGGTTCATGCTAGCGCTCTGCTGCCGGTACCGGGGCGGGATAAAGCAGGGAACGCAACACATAACATCATGAATAAGCAGTTCCAACTGTAGATCTAATATTTACTTCTACCATAGTGAAAAAACAAGCTAGAGTGTCTCTTTTATCTCTAAGCTAAAATGAGATAACTAAATAAAGCCCCACAGTATAAACACTTTTTAAAATACAGATAGCACCAACAGCTTTGGTGCCACAGAGAAAAAGAATGCAGAGAAATGTGGGTTTTGACATTTTTGCCCAGAGCCCAATTAAAATAAGCAAAGTAAAATGCACAGAAATAAAATATGTCTAGGAAATATGTTTCTTCCAGCTTGATTTGCTACACACTACTGCACCACTGAAATGGGGATATTATCCACAAATTATACTTCATATTAAGGACAGATGAAATGCACTGCTAATATGTGCTATATAAGGTATAATGAATCACAGACAGTCTCCAATTAGAGTTTTTACCAGAATAAATAGTCATTACGGTCTAGATTAATAGATATTATGGCCAGAGGGGACTACTGTGATCATCTTTGACCATTGTTATCATTGCTTTTCAGTGCATAAATCAATTGTTAAAACCTTACTTTAGATATAATTATGAGTTATGCAACAAAAGACAAATGAGGTTCACTGAAATAGCCTATAATTAAGTTCAATGATTTGCTTGCCTCCCCTTCATTCCATCATTATTAAGATTTGTACTTCCTATAGTTCGTGAAATTTAGTAGCATTTACAGCACTGAAGTTCCAAGTGGTACAGTTATACAAGAAAAAACAACATTTATGTAAAGAATTAGGAATGCCTGCTCAGGAAAGACGGGGTCATATCTTAAAATAAATTTAAAAAAAAAGGAAAAGCGGCACGTGATATACCAGATTCCTATTGTGAGGCACAAATTCTTCACAACACTGGGAGACATTGCAGAACAAAAATACTATTAGAACTGTTTCAAAGGGAACATTTTTGGCTAGGATAGAGACTTTTGACATTATTTATTAGGTTCAAAAATGTTTAACAAAAGCCTAACAATAGTCCTGTGGAAACCACCACATCTGAGGCACTTTCTGTTGTTATGTGCAGGCATTGATTTGAAGATGGCCAGCATTAGTAGAACAATTCCCTCACAGCAGTCAATGCAAGTGAGCATTCGTACACCTACAGGCAAAAGCCTGTGAACAAACCATATGGAAACAAGAAAAAAGTAAACATTTATTAACCCCTTTGTGGCAAGATGGGTGGAAGAACAGGCAAGCAGTGAAGAAGACGATCATGCCAAATTTCTGCAAAAGAAGGTATTTGCCCTGAGCTTTTCTTTTTTTTTTTTTTTTTTTTTTTTTTTTGTGGAATATGAAAAAGGCTGGAGAATGTCTTCACTGCCATGGAAACTGGGGCTTCTGGGGCTGCCAGCAGTGCCACCACCCTCGGCCACCCAGAGACACAGACTGTATGACGCTCAGGTTGGCAGGTTTGGATGCTGCTCCTACCCCCTTCCTCACCCATGGCTGAGGACACCGGCAAACATGGAAAAAGCTGAGCAATTTTATGGGAAAATAAATATAACTGAGGATTTAGCTCAGCAACTATGACATATAGACATGCACACACAAAGAAACAAATACTTATTATTCTCCCTGCAGGGATACAGAAATACACAAAACCTGTGCAACTGGTGAGGGAAGAAGGTTTGCAAGTGGTGGAGGTTGATGAAATAGTGCCTGTAGACCACCTGACACAAAGGAAGACCGTCTTCCTACCATAGTGGGGCCAGAAAGTCACGTCCATCCTCACCTGAAGGTGGATATACTGAGATGGTGATCAAAACATCATTTGACTCATAAGGTCACTGGGACCTGAACATCTTATGCCATTGAACAGCCAGAGTAATGTCTCACAATTAAACTGTTGAGGGTTACAGCTCAGCTCCTCTTCTTTTCCATTAACCTCAATATCAGCTTCCTTATGATATAAATTCTCATTTTCCAGTGTAATCAGTATTTAAATTGATGTTGGAGGAAAGGGAGAGGTGCTCCAAGCTTTGGAAAATGCACTCTAAAAATAGGTATTTCATTTGCATTTAAAATGTGATGAATGGGGTTACTGTTTTCTGAAATACGCTACAGAGTATTAGCTGATATAAAGAAATATCAAACAGGCTTGGTTTGGTGCTGCTGAAGATGAGATTGAAAGAGAAAATGAGTCCATTCAGGGAAGGAGGAGAGAGCTAACACAGAACCAATATGTCCTTGGCCCAGCAGATGCTCTCTCGCAGCTGATTAACCTGGGCAATGCCCCCACCACAGCCCATCTGGAGCAGCTCACCTCTGCTCCCACCAAGCCACAGACTCCTGAAGCTTTGATGTTGCACCGAATGCAGCAGCATTTTCATCCAGTGTCTCTGTTGGCCCACAGGATATAAGGAGATTTGGATCCTTCCTTGTTCTCAGCCCAGTAGGGAAGACCCCCTGGGTGGAGATGACTTGGAAACGCCACAATGGCACAACCTGTGTGTCATCTCTAAAACAGAGTGAAACAAATGGAGAAAAAAAACCCCAAACATTACAAAGCAGAGCAACAACCACTAATCTAAGGCTAGTAACTATCTTCCCTTTTACATGAAAACACTGCCTTTCCAGTATTTATAGACAAAAGATCCTGAATTCCTAGATGCCAAGAGGGGATTTCTGAGTTCTGGGAGGCAGAAATGCTGCCTGCTTCAATCCAGCAGCTCAGAATGTTTAAGATTAGCCCATATATCCACACAGCTACCCTTACTGAATAATCAGGTTGATGCAGAAACCCTGAAGATCCAGACAGAATCATAGATTACATATGTTCATTTTATTTGCCTTCTCCTCATTTAGATCATTTGCTGCCAACAGTTTAACTCCCCACCCACTCTGGTTTTTTTCTATTTGCTTTTAATTTTGGATGAGTTGAGTGTTTCAAGCCTGATCAAAACAGGGGGTTTGTATGACTTCAACTAATTTCTGAAAATGGGAAGATTTTTAGCAGTGAACACTCCTGTTTCCTGTGCATTAGACCTTGACAAGCAACGGCTGAATATTTTCCCACACCACCTCAAACCTGACTGGGAGGGACATGCTTTTGTATGGATAGTTTATTACGTTCAACATACATGCATTATATTACTAGGGGGGCAGGCTAAAACCAGTGCTTTCAAAAAAGGCGTAGCAAACATGTAGTTTATATTAATCACTATGTGCTCTTAGAACTGCAGAAAAGTTCCTGAGTGCATTCAACAGTTCCATATTTTCTGGGCATATCTCACTGCAGTGCCTTCAAATATATTGAAGAATGTGCTTAAGGATTCCCAGTCCTGTAGTAATTAATCTCTTAATTAGGAAAATATTGTCTCTGAAGGCAGTTTGAACACATGCTTTTAACCCTGGCTTCATTTAAAGTCAAGGCCAAGATTAGATTTAAAATACCATTTCTTTTGAATCATAGCTTATTTTAGCAGACCACCGGAACATATTAGTGTGAATATTATGCTACAATGCATATAAGAATAGTAATTTGTATTAAACTACAATATTCTAGCTATAGAATCATATAATATTCTGAGTTGGAAGGAACTTACAAGGATCACTGAAGTCCACCTGCTGGCACAGGACATTCCCAGGAATTACTCCGTGTTTGGTGTGATATAATATTTTATTACATTATATTACAATACAATAAAATATACTACTATATATTACATTAAAATATGTATAAAATAATAATTTGTATTAAATTTATTTAAACAATTGGAATTAAACTATTAAACTGCTGCTTCAGTAATTTTAATTATAACAAGAGGCAATATTTTATGGTTCTTGCTGCATATTTTAACTTAAGGTAAATTTTACAGTTTTTAACATTTTCATAAATTGTTTACTGCCTGTAAAATTTAGTTTCAAGCCTTACTGAAGATAACGCTAACTTTTTAAAAAAAATTAAAAAGAGGAGTTATTTATTTTAAGTACTCTAGGTGTCTTTGGCCACATGATATGTGTAAAAAAAATTGAAACGAGTAAACATTTATTATAAAAACAATAATCTAAATGTAGAGATACCAGAATCTAGAATTCAGTATGATGGTGGATCCAAAGAATCTGAGTTTTGGTCAGAGATTGAAGTCCTCAACTTATGTGCAATTCAAGAGGAATTCATGATAAGAGCATTTCCTAAGAGCTTCCACAAGATTGTAGTAGAAGCTTTAAGAAAAAAACCAGTAATAACAGGTCTTACATGGAACTTCTTATCCACACATCTCTTGAGAGGAACATATACAATTGATTTGACATTAAAATTACACCATTAGCTGCTCCATCACTCATTGATTTCAATCAGGTTTAAAATACTGTTCTGGTGACATCAAACCAAAAAGAAAATGAGATGTTGTAGCCCAAGACATGCACAAACAGAAAAATGGAAACACTCAGGAAGTTTTGAAGCATATTAAGGGTTAGGAGAAGGCCAGGAGCTCTCTTAAGTCTGTTATTTGAGGATTGATGTGGAAATGTATGCTCAAACTCTGGTTTTGCCAGCAAGCACCTGCGAAGTGGTCAGCAAAATAAATGTGACAGCCCTATTCTTGTCCCAAAATGAAGCAGTATGTAAAGAGTGAAAATAACCATCTATGCTTGATTAATTAGGTTTGTAAGTATTGTTCAAGAACTAAACAATATTTCTAAAGATTTCAATAGTTCAAAGATTGCCCTATGGCTGCCTGGCCAATACATCTTCCAGCACACACAGTTTACAAGTATTTTTCTTCCCAATATGTTGTCTTCATTTGGTGTGACATTGTTTGAGCACAGGTCTGTTTGGGTCAGCATGGTTTTCTTCGCATCACAGCAGTGGTGCTGAGGACAGCACTCAGACCATACATCTTCCATGTCATTCCAGTCAAAGGCACATGATGCTTCCTGGTGCCCAATCAGGAAGGATGCAGTGCTGGGACAGGGGGGCATATTGGCAAACTCAGCTTTCTTAACGACAGCCATTGTGGCAGACAGACAAAAGCACGGTTCTGAATATTAGCGTGCGGCCATGTGTTAAGGTCATCTGTATGCCACATCCATCATCTCCCAAAACAGGGGGCAAAATGCTTTAAAAATCTGTCAAAACATGGTATTTTCAGACTACCCCTCAAAGCTGCCAACTGATACAAGCGCAGTGACCACTTTGAACAGTTCTTCTCCTCCTCCTCTTCCTCAGCAATTCTGCACAGGGGCAGTGGAGAAGGAATACAAGATAAAGTCGTCCTAACTGCTAGTAGGGGGTCTACTTTTATTAGGCTACTCAATTAAAAAAATTAATCTAATAATCTGTAATAATTAGGTTGAACAGCAGTTCTTCCTATAAGTCAGAGCTCCACAATAGCCCTCATATTAAATAACTACTAATGTGTAGTCAGCAATGCTCTGGTTTTGAGGCTGTTACACCGTTCACTTGTGAGAGCATCTGAAAATTGAAATAAAAAGGATCTAATACAGCAGGCTAAAATCTTTGACCGATCCTTCAGTAGTCATGAAAATAATGCCAGTGAGGTTACACCAATTAAATGTCAGTCATATTAATTATAGCAGCAACTGTTTCTCAATATATGACATTCACAGTCTGACCCTTAGATGGCATGGAAGGGACAGAACTGTTACAATCATTTTTAGAGGTCTCTTTAGTAAAAGTAATAGATGACAGGAAAATTCCATCAGTGTTCATTCATTTAGGTAAATTAAATAGTTTAACTCCTTTGTTCACTGAAGAAATCAGTTTCCCAATCATTTTCTGCCCCACTAAACAGTTAGAAGCCAGAAACATTATTTATTGGTCATTTTGGTTTTAATAACTGCTCAATGTACAACAGAATTGTACAGATACATATTCAAAAGGAAATCTGAATATTAAATTTCTGCAAAATTTCCTTTTTTTTTTTAAATTTGGGAAGACTATTTATTTAACAGTGGAACAATGAAGAGGAGCAACACTGGAATACTCACAAGCATTTTGTGTGAGCAAGGCTGAACCTGGCTGATGCCCTGAGCCCCTCCAGCAAGGTGGCTGCAGCAGTGGGGCTCCTGGAGGCTTCCCCAGCATTGCTGGTGTGGCAGCAGATAAGTGCCTAGCAGTTTGTGACAAAGCCCCTGGATGCATGGCTGAGCTCCCTCCGTCCAGAAATGCTTCTCAGAGACTTTTTTTATGGCTCCCTGCTCCCAAATGCTCTCTCCTAAAACCCAATAGCAGATACGTTGTTCCTGGTCATTGCTATTCTCACCTTCCTGGGTGCCTGCCAGGAACAAAGGACACGTTTGGTCACTGCCTTCTCAGTCTTCCCCTGGGGATAGCTCATCCCACACTCCATGGCTGCAAGCAGAGGTCAGTGGTCCCTGCCACCCCAAACAAAGCTCCCACCTACATTTCAGGTGGACACTCACCTGCCAGTCACATAACACAACCATACAAGAGGCTTTCACTCAGGTCACATTAATAAAAACCCAGATGCAAAT
The DNA here is from genome assembly GCA_034509425.1 of Eopsaltria australis. NCBI lineage: Eukaryota > Metazoa > Chordata > Aves > Passeriformes > Petroicidae > Eopsaltria > Eopsaltria australis. The sequence goes on along the minus strand of JAVTVJ010000772.1, from coordinate 66,998 downwards.
CCAAACATTCCATTCAAGAAATATTTCCAATATTATTAGAATGATGGGGTGAGATTCACCATTGACTGCAAAACAGCACTTGTTCAAAGACTGAAGGAGCAGCCAAATAGACAAATGTGCATGGAAAAAAAAAAAATCCAGGCATAAGTTATTTCCCTGTGTGAGCCACAGAACTGATTGCATGTTAAAAGATGGAATTTTCTTTGGGAGTGGGTCCTTTGCTGGATTAGTGAGTGCCTGACTTTGTGTAACATTCTCAGAACAAAAATTAGATAACTACACAGAAGAGCCACTACGTCCACACATCCCAGCTCTCAACATACATCTCCTAATTTCATGAGAAAGATCAATTTCTCCCTCCAAAAAAAGTCATATATTTTGAAAAAAACAAAAGCATGTAAACTTTTCCTTAGTAGTATAGGAAAGAAGTGTTTGCTCCCTTCAAAATCATGGTTTTCTTTAAGTTTCTGGTTTGTTTTTTTCTTTTTTCCCTACAGTATAGGTCATGAGGATTTTCTAGGAGATGGTAAGTGCCAGAAAAAACATTTGGATTATGGAAAATTGTCATCTGCACTAAGCGACTAGAGAAAATTCAGTTCCTGTCTTGCAACTACAGTCATATCACACAATTATACCAATAAGCTCAGAATTTATTGATACTTATGAAATCTACATGCGTGTGTCTTTCCATGCATGTTAAGATTGTAGGACTGAGTGTTGTAAGTGTGCATGAGAACTAAGATACATGGAGAAAAGAAAAAAAGATGTTTGTTGGCTGAACCACGATGCACCAAAACTGAATCTTTTTATATGCGAAATGTGCAGACCACAAATACTTAGATTCTCATTCTGCTGGGGCAAATGGATACCAATATCATTTAGGCCATTAGAAAATTCAATACACCCCTGCTTTATCATTGCTATCACTTCTGCCCTTTTTGTCAGTCCCAGTATCCAATATGTGTTTGTCAAGTTTGTCTACACAATAAATAAAATCAACCTACCATAAACACTTCTTCTATTTAATTGGTGGAGATATATATATATAGATCTACACTCCTATCTATAAAACTATCTGACATTTTTTTCTGACATCCCTTTCTCTTATCATACAGAAATCTGCTCCCCAGTCTTTCTGATTGTGTTTTTAACAGCCTTCAATATTGAATCACATGATCACAAAGAGTCATAGAGCATAAGATGGTCTCATATCCATAGCTAATTGATCATAAAGTCTTTGCAAAATGCAGAGAATGTTACTGTAAATGGAACGTATTTGCACACTCCCTAGCAAATAGGAAACCACAAGACCTATTTCTATCATTGATCTTCTTAGATACACTTGACAGGGAGATACAAAAAGCTGGGGCTGACATCAAACAAAATATGTAAGGTGACCAGTTCAAATAACAAGCAAGATTTATACTAGGGGAGCATAGGTTGAGCATTCACAGAGGCACTGGGACAGCACAGTAATGGATTAACCTATTTGAGTAGAAGAAACATCCCCACTGTGCTTCAGCTAACTTGAAGCAGCATGCTCTGAGCTCTGGACTGCCAGATTCGCTGCCTGCAACTGCCTTGCAGGGCTCCAAAGTAAAACCACCTTCAAGTAGCAGCAAAGCCATGAAACTGTCTGTTGAAGGTTAGATCTAGTTCTTTTCCTCAGGAATTTTTCTCCCATGGGTTGCTAAGACACAAATGACTGGGTACTTAAGAGAAACAAAGCACAAGGCTGTAGCCTTTCTCCTTGGCAGGGTGGGGCAAAATTGCCCCTCATGGAAGCAGAGCCGGGCAACGCGAGATTTGGAGAGACTGAAAAGCAAGGGCAGGGGGGAGGTCACGCTCTCTTGCTCGGGACCCTCGGAGCTGGACGGTCGGAGCTGCTGTCTGCTGAACCCACAGCCCCCTGAAAAACCAGCGCGGAGCTGCCGGTCTGTCTGCTGTGAGTCTCTGCCCTCTGCCCCATCCAGAGCCGACCTGCCTGCCACCAGCCTGCTCTGAGTTTTCTCCGCTACATTGTAGCGGGGTTTTTCCCTGCACGTGGAGACCCCTTACCATCCCAGCTCCCTGTGTCCGGGGATCCTGCTGCGGCACCGACACCAGCTGCCCCTCCCCTCCCGAGAGTCTGTGGAGCAAGGGCTCTCCTCCATCCCTCCATGCTTCGGGCAGTCGCCATTTGCCGTGTGGTACCTGAGCTCACGCCGGAGCGCCCCTGCAGCCACCGGGAAATCACCACACCCAGAGCGCCCCCTGCAGGCTGTGACTGGAACTGCACCAAAGGGAAAAGGTGCCTGAAGCCGAGCAGGCTGCCACTGGGTTTCTGGTTCTGTTTGTTGGTCAACGTTATAGTTGTTGTTATTTGTTATCCTTGTTTTAGATAGTAGTAAAGAACTGTTATTCCTATTCCCTTATCTTTGCCTGAGAGCCTCTTGATTTCAAATTTATAATAACTCGGAGGGAGAGGGGTTACAGTTTCCCATTCCAAGGGAGGCTCCTGCCTTCCTTAACAGACACCTGTCCTTCAAACCTAGACAGATTTTGGAGCCCAACGTGAGGCACGAGGGCATCGAGGGGGAGAAGGTTAACAGTTCTTGAGTAACGCAGTTTTTGTGTGCTGGATATAGAAACCTCATTAGGTTGCACCATGTGGTCTAGCTTATTCCGGTTCGTATGGCAAGTGGTCACAGCTGTTTCTCTCCCATTTGCAGCCCTGTATCTAAACATGGGCCCTATAACTAAGGCTATGGTGGCTGTTATACAGTTTGTGTCATGGGTCAATAAGGTGAGGAATTCATGGATTTTCAACTTCCTCTGGAAGGCAGGCATGTAGATTCACAGCTACCACACACTAATGACATGTTTTCAGGGTTACTTTAATAATGGTACCTACTGCAAGGAAGTGACACCAAAAGAAATGTTCTCACAACCCTTCACCCAGCTCTTTGGGCCTATCCCGCCAATCTTTGAAGGGTTCGAATCTTCTCTAAATGCTAATGATACCATACAGTGGCTGGTGTTGCTGATAGGCCCGCTCTATTTAGCATTCAGGGATAAGGGGTTCTGACTTGGATAGCCACTCTGACATCTACCCCAGACAATAGAGATGGGGCCCCAGAACCTGACATGGCCCCAAAGACTAGGGATGCTGCCACAGAAATTGACCTTGCCCCGGAAACTAGGGATGCTGCCACAGAACCTGACACGGCCCCAGAGACTAGAGATGTTGCCACAGAACCTGACATGGCCCCAGAAACTAGGGACACCATCCCAGAACCTGACATTGCCCCAGACACTAGGGATGTTGCTACAGAGTCTGACCTGGTCCCACAACCCACCTCAGAAACAACCCACCCGGATTGGGTGGGAGTCCTGGTGAAAGAGATACGCGAAATGGGCCAAGTGCTGAAGGAATACACTTGCCCAGCTGGTAGGAAACCCTTCCCCTACCCCAAAGAGGGAGAGTCTAATGGAGCAGCAGAGGAACCCAGGGATGTTATAACCGCTCAGGCTCCAGTCAGATCAGAGGGGCAGCCACAGCCAGTAGCAGTTGCCCCTGTGGAAAAGAGGAAGACTAAGGTCAAACCAGAGCAGCCAGTGAGTAATGATGGGGAAGCAGGACCCTCTCAACCAGTAGGGAGGCCAAGGATTGAAATCACTACTGAGTCCCTGGGGTATGACAGTCTCCGTAATCTACGAAAAGACATTGTGCGACGGGGTCGTGAGCCTTTTACAACCTGGTTACTTCGGGTCTGGGACCTTATGGGTATGGGCGTGCAGCTGGATAGTATTGAGGCAAGGCAGATGGGACCCTTGTCCCAGGACTCCGGGGTTGATCAGGTATTTGGAAGAGATGACGGGCCCCTGTCTCTCTGGGAACGGCTTTTAATAAGTGTAAGAGAGAGGTTTGTCAACAGGGAGAGAATGCAGGAATATCATCATAGAAGACCATGGAAGACCCTTGAGGAGGGAATCCAACAGCTGAGGGAGGTGGCAATATTGGAGGTACTCTTTGGGAGGGATGGACAACATGATAATGACCCCGACAAGGTCAAGTGTACAGGGCAAATGTTGTGGAATCTGGCAAAGCTAGGGCCCTCCCAATACACCATCTTCATTGCAACAATTAATGCTGATGACAACCGAGAGACAGTGGGCTCCATAGCCACCAAACTCAGGAATTATGATAGTAGGATCAGTGGCCCAATGCAGGCTCAGGTCTCTGCTGTGGTCAAAGACCTCAGAGAGGAGATGATGAGAGAGGTGAGGGAGGAGATGAGGTTGATGAGTGCGGCACCAGTGCGAGTCACAAGCCCCAAAGTCAGAGCCCAGCGCCCCCCAGCCAGGGAGAGAGGGTACACCCCACGATCTGAGCTGTGGTTCTTCCTTTGTGATCACGGAGAAGACATGAGGAAGTGGCATAGGAAACCCACTGCTACCCTGGCAGCACGGGTACAGCAACTCAAGGAGGGAAATACTAACTGAGGCGGGGGGTCTACTAAAGTGAAGGTAGCCTCAGCCTCCCGTGACCGAGATGCCAGATATTACAGAAGGGAGGACGATCTCTTAGACCCCCTCGAGGGGACCTCTACCATGTACGCCCAAGAAAGAAATGACAACCAGAGCTAGAGGGGCCCTGCCTCTAGCCAGGAAGAGGCACGGGAAAACCGGGTCTTTTGGACAGTGTGAATCCGATGGCCTGGCACATCAGGACCACAAAAATATGAAGCGTTAGTTGATACTGGTGCGCAGTGTACCTTAATTCCATCGAGACATGTGGGGGCAGAACCTGTTTCTATTGCCGGGGTGACAGGGGGATCACAACAATTAACTTTGTTGAAAGCCGAGGTGAGCCTAACTGGGAAGGAGTGGCAGAAACACCCCATTGTGACTGGTCCAGAGGCCCCGTGTATTCTGGGCATAGACTTCCTCCGGAATGGCTATTACAAAGGCCCAAAGGGACTCAGGTGGGCTTTTGGAATAGCGGCTGTGGAGGCAGAGGGCATCAGGCACCTGAACACCTTGCCTGGACTATCGGAAAATCCAAATGCATTGGGAATCCTGAGAGTAAAAGAGGAACAAGTGCCAATTGCCACCTCGACAGTGCACCGCCAGCAGTACTGGACGAATCGAGACGCCGTGATCCCCATCCACAAGATGATCCGTGACCTGGAAAGCCAAGGAGTGGTCAGTAAAGCCCACTCACCCTTCAACAGCCCCATCTGGCCTCTGCGCAAGTCTGACGGGGAATGGAGATTGACTGTGGACTATCGTGGCTTGAATGAAGTGACTCCACCATTGAGTGCTGCCGTGCCAGACATGTTGGAGCTCCAGTACGAGCTGGAGTCCAAGGCAGCAAAGTGGTATGCCACCATTGACATTGCCAATGCGTTTTTCTCCATCCCTCTGGCAGCGGAGTGCAGGCCCCAGTTCGCCTTCACCTGGAGGGGTGTGCAATATACCTGGAATCAGTTACCCCAGGGGTGGAGGCACAGCCCCACGATCTGCCATGGACTGATCCAGGCTGCACTGGAAAAGGGTGAGGCTCCAGAGCATCTCCAATACATCGATGACATCATTGTGTGGGGGAACACGGCAGCAGAAGTATTTGAGAAAGGAGAGAAGATCATCATGACCCTCCTGGAAGCCGGTTTTGCCATCAAGAAAAGCAAAGTCAAAAGACCTGCTCGAGAGATCCAGTTCTTGGGGGTAAAATGGCAAGATGGACGGCGCCAGATTCCCACGGAGGTCATCAATAAGATCCCTGCGATGTCTCCGCCAACTAACAAAAAGGAAACTCAAGCTTTCCTAGGGGCCATAGGCTTTTGGAGGATGCACATTCCAGAGTACAGCCGGATTGTGAGCCCGCTCTACCTGGTTACCCGCAAGAAGAACGATTTTCACTGGGGCCCTGAACAGCAACAAGCATTTGCCCAGATCAAGCAAGAGATCGCTCATACAGTAGCGCTTGGCCCAGTAAGGACAGGACCAGAAGTGAAGAATGTGCTTTACTCTGCAGCCGGGAACAAGGGCTTGTCCTAGAGCCTTTGGCAGAAAGTGCCTGGAGAGACTCGAGGCCGACCACTGGGATTCTGGAGCCGGAGTTACAGAGGGTCTGAAGCCAACTACACCCCCACAGAGAAGGAAATCTTGGCTGCCTATGAAGGAGTTCAAGCCGCCTTGGAGGTAATTGGCACTGAAACACAACTCCTCCTGGCACCTCGACTACCAGTGCTGGGGTGGATGTTTAAAGGAAAGGCTCCCTCTACCCACCACGCCACCGATGCCACATGGAGTAAGTGGATCGCACTTATCACACAGCGCGCCCGCATTGGAAATCCGAACCGCCCTGGGATCCTAGAAATAATTACGAACTGGCCAGAAAGTGAGAGTTTTGGTCTCACTGATGAAGAGGAGCAAGAACAAGTGACCCGGGCTGAGGAGGCTCCACCATACAATCAACTGCTAGATGAAGAAAAGTGCTACACCCTTTTCACTGATGGTTCCTGTCGCATCATAGGGATGAACCGGAAGTGGAAAGCAGCTGTGTGGAGCCCCACACGACAAGTTGCAAAAGCCACTGAAGGAGAAGTTGGGCCGAGCCAATTTGCTGAACTCAAAGCCATTCAGCTGGCCCTGGACATTGCTGAGAGAGAGAAGTAGCCAAAGCTCTATCTCTACACAGATTCATAGATAGTAGCCAATGCTCTATGGGGTTGGCTGGAAAGGTGGAAAAAGGCCAACTAGCAGCGTAGAAGAAAGCCAATCTGGGCAGCTGATGAATGGAAAGACATTGCCACTCGGGTAGAGAAGTTTCCCATAAAAGTCCGCCATGTAGATGCCCATGTCCCTAAGAGCCGAGCTAACGAAGAACACCAGAACAACAAGCAGGTAGATCACGCCGCAAAGATAGAGGTGGCACAGATAGATTTTGACTGGCAACACAAAGGGGAGTTGTTCCTAGCCCGATGGGCCCATGATGCCTCAGGCCACCAGGGCAGAGATGCCACCTATAAGTGGGCACGAGACCGAGGAGTAGACCTAACCATGGACAGTATCTCCCAGGTGATCCATGATTGTGAGACGTGCGCTGCGATCAAACAGGCCAAGCGGGTAAAGCCTCTATGGTATGGTGGACGGTGGTCCAAATACAAGTATAGAGAGGCTTGGCAGATTGATTACATCACACTGCCCCAGACCCGCCAAGGCAAGCGCTATGTTCTCACAATGGTAGAAGCCACCACAGGATGGCTAGAGACCTACCCTGTGCCTCATGCCACTGCCCGGAACACCATCCTAGGCCTCGAAAAACAAGTTCTTTGGAGACATGGTACCCCTGAGAGAATTGAATCCGACAATAAGACTCATTTCAAAAATAGCCTTATAAACACCTGGGCTAAGGAACATGGCATCGAGTGAGTGTACCATATCCCTTATCATGCTCCAGCAGCTGGGAAAGTTAAACGGTACAATGGCCTGCTCAAAACCACCTTGAAAGCACTGGGTGGGGGGACGTTCAAGAACTGGGAGACTAATTTGGCAAAGGCTACATGGTTAGTGAACACCCGAGGTTCCTCCAGTCGGGCTGGGCCTACCCACTCTGACCCCTTGCGAACAACAGATAGAGATAAAGTTCCAGTAGTACACATGAGAGGTATGCTGGGAAAGACTGTTTGGGTAAACTCTGCCTCAAGTAAAAACAATCCCATCCGGGGGGTTGTCTTTGCTCAAAGACCGGGCTGCACCTGGTGAGTGATGCAAAGGGATGGAGAGACCCGATGCATACCTCAAGGAGATCTTGTTTTATGGTGAACTTCTTATGACACTGCACTTGTATCTATCTGCATGTATGTATATACCTCGAAAGTTTAAATTTGATGTAAAGTGTTAGCATGGGAAAAAAATTCGGGGTGGAGAATGTTGAAGGTTGGATTTAGTTCTTTTCCTCAGGAATTTTTCTCCCATGGGTTGCTAAGACACAAATGACTAGGTACTTAAGAGAAACAAAGCACAAGGCTAGAGCCTTTCCCCTTGGCAGGGTGGGGCAAAATTGCCCCTCATGGAAGCAGAGCCTGGCAACGCGAGATTTGGAGAGACTGAAAAGCAAGGGCAGGGGGGAAGTCACGCTCTCTTGCTCAGGACCCTCGGAGCTAGACGGCCGGAGCTGCTGTCTGCTGAACCCACGGCGCCCTGAGAAGCCAGCGCGGAGCTGCCGGTCTGTCTGCTGTGAGTCTCTGCCCTCTGCCCCATCCGGAGCCGACCTGCCTGCCACCAGCCCGCCCTGAGTTTTTCTCCGCTACATCATAGCGGGGTTTTTCCCTGCACGTGGAGACCCCTTACCGTCCCAGCTCCCTGTGTCCGGGGTTCCTGCTGCGGCACCGACACCAGCTGCCCCCCCCCCCCAAGAGTCTGTGGAGCAAGGGCTCTCCTCCATCCTTCCCTGCCTCGGGCAGTCGCCATCGCCGTGTGCTACCTGAGCTCACGCCGGAGCGCCCCCTGCAGCCGCCGAAGAATCATCACACCCAGAGCGCCCCTGCAGGCTGTGACTGGAACTTCACCAAAGGGAAAAGGTGCCTGAAGCCGAGCAGGCTGCCACTGGGTTTCTAGTTCTGTTTGTTGGTCAACGTTGTAGTTGTTATTTGTTATCCTTGTTTTAGATAGTAGTAAAGAACTGTTATTCCTATTCCCATATCTTTGCCTGAGAGCCTCTTAATTTCAAATTTATAATAACTCGGAGGGAGAGGGGTTACAGTTTCCCATTCCAAGGGAGGCTCCTGCCTTCCTTAACAGACACCTGTCCTTCAAACCAGGACACTGTCCCATGAAAGGATACATGTAACGGGGTTACACTGCCTGAGGGGATTGCAGAGATGCCACCTCTGCAGGCCTCCACCAGCCTATGAGACATATTAGTCAGCATTAATATACAAGTACATAAATGATAAAAAATGTTATATATTATGTATATAATTGTATATTATATGTATATAATATGTGCATATACATATGTGTTATATTTTATACATAATATACTATACTATACTATAATATACACAACTATAGCTTCACTAGGGGCTCCCAGACACCCTGAGGTCTCTTATGACCATCTGAAATTCAGTGGTTCGTGTTAGTTTTGTGAAAAATTTTCTTTTGAGAAAAATGTTAACTAACAGCAGAGAGGTTTGCTCTCCAATCCTAATCTAATTAAAATAAAATTCAGATTGATGATTGATTCACTTTCTGAGAGATGGACAGGAGTTTTGCCTGAGATTCCCAAAGAAAGGGGCTGTAAAGGATTTTCTTAATCTCCCATTTAAACCATCTGCTTGAACATAACTGCTGGAGAAAAAAAATTTACAGTGTAAATAAAATAGAGGGAAATACAGAAATAACATTTTCCTTTCTTTCTCTTTTCATTGTTTGTGACCCTGAAACTGCTAATGTGTGACAGGAGAGCAGAAGCAAAGTACTTCCCAAATTATGAGTTCATGGCCCACTTCAGCATGATGGAGATGGTAGCAAAGCCAAAACATCCAATGAACAATTGTGATGATTTAGCAAACAAGGCTGACAAAGCTGAAACAAGGCTAATTCAAAAAGTATTTAATATGTTTTTCTCAGAAAAAGATTCTTATATTCTGAGTAAGGACTTCTTATTACTCTCTATGTGAGTGGACTTAGAAAAAATCAATGCAGCAAGATTTTAAATACACAAGCTAACACTTATTGGCACATATAATCACCGCACATCCCTCATTAATCTTCCATTTAAGCCAATTTGGTTCATATAATCTACATAAGATGTGTATTAAATAAGGTTGAGAGCAGCACAATTCAGCTGTTCCTAAAGTGAGATGCATTTTAGCCTAGCAACAGAATAAACAGGACATCTAATCCAAATGTGTGAGTCCATCAGCTCAGCAAAGGGCTATGCCATGATTTAGGAGAACTGGATGAAGTAGAATTATCTGGGCTCCAAGGCTCAGCCAGAAATGGCTCCATTGTTCTGTAACCAAAATTTTTGACATTTTATAGAGACTTCTTTTTCTTGCCAGGCAAATATTCACCAGTTCCCAATATGAAGGTCATGGCAGATCTTGTGCCTTGACAAAAAAAAAAAAGCCTTTCATTATATCTGGGGCTTCAAAAGTCTTCTCTTGCTGGTTATATAAGAGGGAGCTAATCAAAAGCTAAACTTAAACCATTCAATGTCTGTGTGTTTGTAATTTAGTTCAACAAAAAAAACCCCTCAAAACTTATCCCTACAACTCATCTTCATTCATAAACCAAAACATTATGCTCATCTATCATCATCTGAACACTTTGATAAGGTTCTTGTGAAACAAACTTTAAACACAAAACTGTACCGTGCACAGCAGAAGTATCAAAGCACAGAAACAAATTTATTTTCACACAAGGAAATGTTGTACAACTCATCCCCATCTCTAGTTCATGTAGGAACCTGAGGAATCAACAGAGAATTTTGATTTGAGGAATATTTCTGCCAAATTCCAGTCTTCTTAGCACTTCAAGCAAAACAGCCAAAATATAAAGTACTGTCTTTCCCACAATATGTAGTATTCCAGCTGATTACAAAAGAAAAAATATATCATTTGAAATCCCATTAGCTATTAACACAGAGATGAACTAATTTATGTCTTCTGCGACTGGAACATAATCTAGGACACCAATACTTGGGCTGTTTACCTCGTTCATTCCAAACCATTTTTGAGATTTTAAAGCCTAAAGATTGCCTTGCCTGTTTAGTGTATTTCAAAAGAGGATGAGGAACAGATTACAATTTACTAAATGCACTGTAAAAAAATATAATACATACTTTTAATAAAATACTCAGACAAGAGTCTAAGAACACAAAAAGAGATAAGTAGTTGTGCATGGGGAAATCACTTCAAAATCATCTTCTGAATTAGAAGCACTTTATGAAGAAATTGGTTTGTAATGGTTCTCCATCATTGTCTTCGGACAACATCTGGTGTTCTAAAAAAGGACTGCTCTTACATTCAGGTTCCTTGCCTTTGCTCTTTGTGACACAATGCTGTTAATACATACCTTTTATTTTTTAAATAAATTATTTTGCTATTCTTGTATGTCATCAGGTCTGGAAAATGGCACGGCAGTGTGTATGCATGTATATTTCATGTTTAAGTGTAAATGTGTATACAGACCCATTTTCATGCCACCTTCTCCTCTCTCCAATTCTGCAAAATGCCTTTAACACCTCACCGGAAGCTTTAGGAATTCTGTTGAATTTTCCTAATAACCATTTATCCGCTTATGGATTTTTCTCATGGAAAAGAGACTGTTGGCCATTACATCTGCCAGGCATTCACGTTTATAAATTGCAATTATTAGAATTCTTTTCAAATCTCTACCCAAAACCTGAGGGACATTTTCCAGCCAGGTGAGCAGAGAACTCCGCAGCCTCAGATGGGCAGCAGATGGAGTACACATGGAGGATCACCTGAAGATGCACTGGGGGTTTGGCATTACCTCCAAAGGCCAAAGAGAAGCAGTGATGTGAAAACCCAGCCCTCTGTCTAATAGTCTAACACTGGCAGTGCACTGAGATGTAGACTTTCTGCAGCATCTGCTGGATAATGGTCCTAATCTTCTGCTGGACTGACTTCTCACTAAAAACAGAAGTATTCCTTGTCTTTAACACAGATAGGGAAATAACTGAGGAGAAGTGGGATATGCACTGACTTAGCAAAAGACCAGCTGTCATGAACCAAGGAGATCACAAGAGCCCAGAAATGCAGGTAATGCATGACAGGACCAAGGGGAATGCAGCATATCCTCACGTTGTGCTTGCTCAGACCACTGCAGGGCAAAAAAGCTGATCAGAAGGTTCATCACATAAAACACACTGTCTTCCTCCTCTCTCCAGAAGAAATCATCACTGCTGGCAGCATTATGGGCTAGTGAACTTCCTCCTCACAAAGGAGATAGAGCCAATAAAATGTTGTTGAAGGTTGGATCTAGTTCTTTTCCTCAGGAATTTTTCTCCCATGGGTTGCTAAGACACAAATGACTGGGTACTTAAGAGAAACAAAGCACAAGGCTAGAGCCTTTCTCCTTGGCAGGGTGGGGTAGAATTGCCCCTCATGGAAGCCGGGCCTGACAATTCGAGATTTAGAGAGACTGAAAAACAAGGGCAGGGGGGAGGTCACGCCCTCTTGCTCGGGACCCTCGGAGCTGGACGGTCGGAGCTGCTGTCTGCTGAACCCACGGCGCCCTGAGAAGCCAGCGCGGAGCTGCCGGTCTGTCTGCTGTGAGTCTCTGCCCTCTGCCCCATCCGGAGCCGACCTGCCTGCCACCAGCCCGCTCCGAGTTTTCTCTGCTACATTGTAGCGGGGTTTTTCCCTGCACGTGGAGACCCCTTACCGTCCCAGCTCCCTGTGTCCAGAGATCCTGCTGTAGCACCGACACCAGCTGCCCCTCCCGAGAGTCTGTGGAGCAAGGGCTCTCCTCCATCCCTCCGTGCTTCGGGCAGTCGCCATTCGCCGTGTGCTACCTGAGCTCACACCGGAGCGCCCCCTGCAGCCGCCGGGGAATCACCGCACCCAGAGCGCCCCTGCAGGCTGTGACTGGAACTGCACCAAAGGGAAAGGTGCCTGAAGCCGAGCAGGCTGCCACTGGGTTTCTGGTTCTGTTTGTTGGTTAACGTTATAGTTGTTGTTATTTGTTATCTTTGTTTTAGATAGTAGTAAAGAACTGTTATTCCTATTTCCATATCTTTGCCTGAGAGCCTCTTGATTTCAAATTTATAATAATTCGGAGGGAGAGGGGTTACAGTTTCCCATTCCAAGGGAGGCTCCTGCCTTCCTTAACAGACACCTGTCCTTCAAACCAGGACAAATGTGTTCCCCTGCTCACCTATGGGAAAGTACCATGCCCTAATGAAAACTAGTGCCTCACCTGCAGAACATAGCAGCAGATAATTGAAGGTAAAAACACATTATTTTCTTTTTGCTCAGTCTCCCCTGTGTGTACTTGCACAACTACATCAAATGTCAGCCTGCACAGAGGCTCCCTGTGGGCAGCACTGCAAGAGCAGCAGATCCCACCTCTGGAAATACCATGCCTGGTTTTGATACATGAGAATAACAAATGGGAGTTGATGTGAGGACCCTGGAAGCCATATGGTTGGTGTTCACTTGACAGCCTGCCCAGTAATGCCGAGGTCACGAGTTTGCCATTTGGGCTGTTCACTTCAAGGTTGGACCTGGTGATCCTTGTGAGTCCCTACTCACAATGTTCTGTGATTCTGTGTCACCATGTCATATCTGTGGCACACAGATACAGAAAAGACAGTGCTGCTTGTTAACTGCCGGGACACGTGCCTTTCTGCTTATAAAGAGAAATTTCAAACCCAGTGAATTGTAAAATATTGCTTGAAGTTGGCTTTGTAAGAGATCTCAATTTCTTTCTGCCTTTATTTTTGGAGAGAGGGGGAAGAGGGTGGGGGAGCAGGGGGAGAGGAGGTCCTGTGTATGTTTTTGTAAAATATGATAGTAATGAATGCTTACATAGCGATAACCCTGAATCACGACCTCACATATCACATTTCTCCTGAGAAACTTTGTGTGCTGTGCCTGACAAGATGGACTCAAATCCCAAATGCCTGTGAATGGTTCACCTGCAAGCTCTCCCTCACGCAGGGCAGTTTCATGCACAGTCTTTCACTTCACTTTTCCTTTCCCATCCTCTGTGTTCTGCAACCAGTATTACCAGCATCCCTCTGGGAAGGCTATGAAGCTTCACAAGGGATCTGGCAATACCTTCATTACTTGTCAACTTTTCTTCCTAACTCCTGTGAAAGAAGACATGAGAAAATTCTCAACTGACACAATTTTCTGTAATCAATTAAAATTTAATTTCCAGATAGTTCAAACCCACCTGATTTAATTTTGAATGACACTAAAGTTCAGCAAATCTCTGCATGGAAACTTTCAGTGTCTTTCCCATTCAGGCACTGTCTGGATGATATGAAATCCAGAAAGCACACAAGTTGCAAAGGCAGTGTGCTCAAATTAATCTTGCCCTCCCGTACTAAGCTCCTCTGGAAAAAACCACTAACTCATTTCAGGTTTGAGTATTCTGAATCTAAAACAGCTCTTATCTAAACTTGCCTATGTGAGATTTACGAATGAGAAAAGAACAAATAAGGAGTAATTTAAATTTTAATTTTAAACCCCTCAATTTTCTTATCCCTTATCAAACTGCCAGCATTTTTCCTGCTAACAATGAGCTGACTGTCATGGGCACAGAACAGCCCCCTACCACAAACCAAGTAATCTCTTTCATCTAAAACCCTGATCCCTTTAATAAACAAAATACAAAAAGGCAGTCAAAATTATGCTCTGGCTTTATGAAAGAAGCAGGGAAATCCTTAGAGCACAATCCCCTACTTGTTATTTTCACAGCCCATATGACCCAAAGCCATTCTGAAGGATAAAAAGACAGAGGTTGCCACCAGATCTCTGCCATGATTTTTCCACAGTTCCCAGCCTTAGCCCATCTGTTATGCAGTGGCCACATGAATGGCATGTGTCAAGAGAGTCATCACTGTGCAAACTGTCCAAAGAAATGAACCAGCCAACTTCCTTTTGCTTTCAGGACTTCAGCAATTGTTGCTGAGCCGGCCACCATATGGTGAATAATTAGTTTTTCGACCCCACTCTAGAAAAATGTTTGCTCCATTGCCCGGTATAAGCAATATGTGTGTTAATGAACAGCAGATGATGAATGCCTATACATTAACAAAAGTTGAGATTTTCTGGCAGCAAGCTGCTCTCACTGCAAAAATCCCAGTTATTCTTAAACGGAGAGATGGATGGCAGCAAGTCCTGGCTGAAAAGCGCAATTCAGCCAAAATTCTCCATTTCTCAAACACTAAAGGAACTTTGCAATAAACCATCCTGATCCTCTCATCTTGCCGCTCCCTTTCTTAAAATGATCAATTCCAGCCACATAAAGAATTGGCAATGCAAAGCTCTCAAACAGACGTCCTCTGTTCTCGGGCAATTGAGGTGCATTGTGTAAATACCTGGGACGCAGGTTCCTCCACACTTCTTTTTGTCTCAGGGCTTGATGCATATGAATTTATACAGAGTACCTGCAGTGTGCAAGCCCCTTGAGGAGTCAGTCCCAGACCTCTAAGCAAACATTCACCTCCAAGGACCAAGGCTGGTAAATATGTCTGATGGTTCCATCAAATGGACTTAAAAGCTCAGCTAAGACCTCTAAGTACACTTTGCTCCATTAAGTGTATTTTTCTCCTAGCCCTCTAATTAAAAAGAGATCTGTCGCTAGCTGTCAGTGTCCGGCCCGGATTCCGGACAGCCTCCAGCTGGCCACGTTCCAGAAGTGTCCCTGTCCTGAAGGAGCACTCTGGCGGCATCGCTTAGACATCGGCCAGTGAAGCTGCTCGCCTGGCAGGGTGACGTGCCGGGAGCGAGGAGCTGCGATCGCTAGCTGCTGCAGCAGAAACAAAGCGAGAGGGACTTTTGGTATGGAAGAATTCTGTGTGGCTTTATTGCAGGAAGCCCAGCACAGAGGGTATCCAGGGACCAAAAGCCCGGAATACTCTCTGACACAACCTTAAGAGGGACACGTACTAACCAATCAGGTGAGGGTCCAGGGGAGGAACAAGGGTGGGATCAGGGAACAAGGTCCAATGGAAGGGGGAGAGGGGAGGAGATAAGAAGTAACAGTAAATCAACCACTGAGTAAAAGGGAACCTTCAAGAAGGGGGGAGATGATAGACATAACTAGTAACCAAATAAGTTTGCCCTGGAAATTTTATCCATGCCCTGGGCTAAACCATGGTCACTTCAGTCGCAGGGGGGAGCTTAGCAGTCTTGGAAGCCCTCCACCAAAGTCCTTTCTTCTCTTCTTGGGCTTCTGCTACCCCTTGAGTCTCGGAGGTAACTTCCACAGCCGCCACAGAGATCTCCCCTACATTCTTGTGTAGGATGAAATATCCCCATATTGTGCAGGCATCATGAACTAATGATCACATTCAGGAAAGCTGATGGTTCTGACTCATGCCTGTCATTGAGAGAGTTCCAAACGCAACCCAGAGGCATGTTTAAATAAAAGCAACTATTTACAAACAGACTTGTTAGGAAACACTACTTGTCTTGGGGATGACTACAACTCTGGCATATACATTTTGTATGTAGAGACGATTTAACATGCATCACAATTATAACAGCTTAGACGAAAGCCATTCTTCAGAAGACAGGGAACAGTACAGGTTGCCAAGACACCTCAGTTTCCTTCATGTAGATTCAATAGTGAAAGACACAGAGCCAGGTGTAGAGTGTGACCCCTGATCAGATCCTGTTTCTGTCATTGGCAAAATTTTGGGCAAGTCATTCAACTTTCTGCACCACATGGCCCAGCTAGATCACTGTACCAATAGTACCCAACTCTCTCCCCAAAGCACCTTTTTTGCTATAACTCAGAAGCAAGCAGAAGTCAATTGTACCATAAAGGACAGATGTACATGTGTGACCTTGCTTTCCAGATCTGACTAGCAGGCAGGCCTTGAAATCTGTTATTTTATCATGTGTTAAGCCTGTCCATTTGTCAGGCAGTTTTTTCCCAAGACTAATTTTGGACACAGCTAACATGCACAGTGCTGATGGCTTTCGGTTTTCTTGCATTTTTATTAACAGAAGGTGGTTGCAGATTTAACTCCATTTGGTGCAGTCTCAAGCACTGAATGTCCCATTTAATTTGTGTGAGAGTATCAAAACAAGAAATTATCATCTGACAGCCAAATGTTCCACTAAATCTTGCTGATAACAGCACAGGTAAGATTTCCCCCCGTTTAGTTCAAATAGTGGCATTGCAAATTGAAAGGTAAAATTTACTACCTGCAGAAGTTTAAAATTTACAGGAGAAAAAGACCATGGAATTATAAAGTTAAATATAGCTGATGCCATAAGCATCTTGGTAGCACCTCTCTATAGCAAACATTCACCTTTTTTAGACATGACCAGCTTCTTCCAGTGGATCTGAGTGGTTTGGACACTCTGGGGACAGTACTTTAATTTTTAACAAGTAGCAATGACATACAAAGAACACAGAGCAGAATTATCTCTACACAACAAGAGCTGGAGTGCCAGGACTCTGGTATGGAGCTCTGGTCCAGCATCCAGGCCAAGCTTAAGATCAAGCTAGATCAAACTCCAGGATACTGTTTCATGACTCTCAAACTTGCAGGTAAAACTGGTTTAAGACATTTCCTGTCCTCTGTGCTTATCTGTGCTACTGCCTTCAAACTGCTTCTACCACATCCTCTCCTGTGCCTGATCATAGAAATGTTGTGTCAAAAAAAAGTAACTCAAAAAACCCCAAAAGGCCTTGGAACTCCACCCCAATCAGTAATTAGCTGGGGGACTATTTGTACAGTGAAAATTCCCAGCATTCAAAATAATGGTTAGTTGTACCAATAGACATGCATAATAACAGGGTTTGGCCAAAGCCTTAGGGAATTATTCAATTCTTTACATTAATAGGATTTACATTAGTAATATTTTTACATGCACAAAATACATTGAGAAACCACATCAACAATTGTGCTTCAGGGCTGAGAAATTCCGTATTTTAGTAAAATGAAATTCTGATTCTTTGTTCACAGTTATACCATTTATACCCAAGCCACTACCTAATTCCCTAAATGATATAAAATCATTTGCCTGGTAAGCAAATAACCATTTAAAAACACATATTATGACTAAAAGAAGGTGAACCTTCAAAGAGTTTATCATCTGCCAGGTTTGATTTTGGTTGAGATAGTACTTCCAATCAAATTCTTCCCTTGTGCAGGCAAAAGTATGCTTTTTAGACTTACAAGATTTCAAATAACACAACAAAAGTTTTCAGCCTCTCTTAAATTGTCCAAAGAGAGACATCCACCGCCTTGTGGATGTAACATTTGCTGGCTGTGACTGGTCACAATGGGTATTTCAGCGTCCCTAAAAAGCTGGTATGTTTATCTCTTCACTTTATGACACAACCAATTTTCCAGCACAAGTAAAACAGCATAAGTAAAACTACTCTGCCCACTGTCATCAAAATGTTTCTAAAAATCCAACCACCTAAGGCATCCAACCTGGAGATCAGCTAGAGCAGCTACAAAAGCTAACCATACTTTGCTGAACAAAAAGCCATGCTTTCCTGTATTACTCTCAAAATTTCAATCCATCCCCGAGGAATGAATACCTATATAATTCTTCTATCACCCAGGACAATCTCAAGGCAGACTAGGAGCCTTCATTACAGTGTGCAGAGAGGGCTCTCCATGGCTAACCAGGGTCTGTAGGAAACTACAGACTCAGAGGCCATAGAATAAAAAAATTGAAATTATTGTCACAGTTTATCTTTGAGAGAAGGTAACAACAGATATGATTAAAGTGCATGAAACAATAGACAGCTTAAAAATGGAGAGCTTTTATGAGGGTTTGTTCAACACCTGCAGGAACAAGGAAACAGCTGCAATGTTCCTTCAGTTACTAAAGTGCAAATATGGTGATAGTTTTCTAAGTACTGGCCATGGAAAACACTTCAGTTATTACAAACAGCCTGGGATCATATCATCTTGCATGTCAACAGTAATAGAAAAGAGAAAAGTCAGTCATAGCAATGATAAACAGAGTCTTGAGATGGTGGTTTTGTTAATATCTGTGGAAATCCACTGTGCCTTAGACTTGGGAGTACCAGGTAAAAATAATATTTTTGCACAAGTGGAACCACAGATCCATTTTTCTCCTGCAGGATTTCTACTTCTATTGATATAGATGATATAGGACAAACACATCTTGAATCTTAACAACCAAGAAACTATATGGCAGTAATATCTGGAAAAGATAAATCCTATTTGCTACCTAATTAAATTCAAAACCAGTGTCACACCATGAACCCAGAACCTTTAATGCCATTTTATTGTCACTGTTCAGGTAGAACTAGAATTCAAATAATGGGTTCCTGGGAAATCTATGAAATGTGATTCTTGTAAAAAGAATAGAAGGAAGAATTAAATATCCTTATTATCTTTACAGAAAAAACAATAAATCTGACTTTTAAGAAGAATAGCATATACCCAGAACAAAACAAAAAACCATGAGGGTATTCATGATGATGTAAAAGGTAAAAATATTCTCAGAATAATTGTAGGACACACAAAACCACAAAATCATTGTTCAAGCTAAAAAGTTTAACTTTTAAAAAAAATCAGAGAGATGGAATTAAGATATGGCATTGAAAATCTGTGGAATACCTTTTTCAGCTAGACTTTGAAAAAAAGCCCTTCCATTTCAAAAAGAATATCTTTAAAAGTCATTATGTAGCTAAATGATCTTAAAAGGCCACATAGAGGCAGCCAAAGAAAATTCCTGACACATTTTAATGGCACTGGTGCAGTGGCATTTATAGCAATGTTCAAGATAAGCAGTAAGAATGTATTCCTTTATTTTAATTATTTTTGGTTTATTTAACTATCTTTAGGACTGTTCTGGTGGTTAAAGAATGCATCTGGCTAAAAGAGAGATTTTTCTGAAGTATTTGCCTTTAAAATAGTGAAATATTTGCCTAAACAAAGGCCTTTAAAGCAAAAAGGCTAATACCCTTCCACCGATGAATCCAAATTTTGCCAAAGAGAGCTATGCTGGCGACCTGCCAGGAGCTTTAAGGCTGAAGCTAACTTGCATGAAATGGAGGAAATTGCAGCTGCCCTGAGAATTAATATGGAGACATAGTCAGGACCAATTGAGACAGAACATTGCACAACGGGATTTGTGATTACAAACGTGCCACACTTCCTAATTTAAGATGAAAGTAGCTATAGGCAACAGAATAAGTCTCCATGAAAGTTACTTAGATACCTTTACCCCCACCTTTCAGGCCAAATGACCTCATTTCAAACCCAGGTGGGGGCTGTCACTAGACCACAAATGGAAATGAAAGTTGATCCCAGAAGACAACCACTATCAGAAAAAGTGCTTGAGCATAGGATTAAATCCCATTCAAATACCCTCCTGGAGAAGAATACAACTTAACATGTCCTTAAAAGCACTTAAAAATTCTTTAATCAGGGCCTGAAAAAGCTCCTCCTAGTCATTACTTGTTGTCACCATCAACACATGGTTGTATGGCTCAGGACCACAGGGATTACTGAAGACAGAAGATTACTGATACAGGATGCTTGCACATCTGCTCTGAAGAACTCTTGAAAAATTACATCGGTTTATTATTCGTTTGATCATATTGACAGGATATCATGCTCTTCATATAAAATAACCTCTTGATGTTATTATCAGGATTTCTACAAGATGTCTAACTGATGAGTTTGTGTAATATCTCAGTTTAATAAGTACTATTGTTATGACCTGAAAGGGAATAAAGGCACATTGCATTAGATTTTCACCACACTCCTCATCCAAAACAATGGTGGGCTGACTCTCAAAAATATAAAAACCTGTGAAAGTACATCACAAGAAGTTAAATACACAAAGACCATCTGAATTCTCAGTAACCAGACCTGACATTACCCGCCAGTTCTATTGTCAGTTTGAATTTCACACATTCCTTCAGGAGGTTGGGCTGGTTCCTTACTCCTGTAACACACATTGTCTTAAGTACAAAGTCCCAGCAAAATCACATTCTTCCCTTCATTTCCTGGCTGTAGCAATTAGCTTTTCTAGTGATGGCTGTTGCACTGAAAACAGTCACTGCTCCAAGAAGAAGGGCCATTTACAGTATGGTGAATTATAGACTTGCGCCATGTGTTACAGAGGCTGGGAGGCTTCTTCTTGATTTAAGGAACACTCCTCTTACCTGTGACTTAGATTGAGGCTCTTTGCTCCCCTCTATCTTCTTACCTCTTTTTCATATCCCAATCTGCAATAGTTTTAATCCACCCCAACCAGATGCCCAAATCTTGTTTGACCTTGCAATAGTCATTGCTACTTCTCTGTAATTCCAAAACCCACCTGAAGATGAAGGACAAGACAGTCATGCAGGGTCACTGGGCAGAGCCCTGTACTCCTGCTTCTAAGGCAGACATCTAAAGCAGAGAGTTGGGATCACCTGAGGTTTTTGTCTTTCTCTCCTCTATATAAAGAGTTTGGACAAGTAGATTCATTCAGATTAGTTGCCTGACTTCTAGATAGCTAAAATCCAGGAAGAGAAAATAACACACCTAGAGAAATTAATGGAACAAGACAGAGCAACTCCTGATTTCTCGAGGAATAGGTGCGGCAGGATGTCTACCCCATGACCTCCTCCTCCTGTGTGTCACAGATAACGGGTGCATAAAGAGATAACCCAAGGGCACAAAGGCCCAGCAGGGGTCATCTCTGGCACCAGTGGGGCTTAAACCTCAGCTAAGAATTTATATCTTAGTCTGGAGAGCTGATGGGAGGAGAGATAAAAGAAAAATTATTGACTTGAGAGTCACAGTTTTATGACTATAAAAGATACATGAGTTAGCACTGAGGCAGAAGCCTCTTACACCCTGAAAGTGTCCAAACCTTCTCCCCAAAGTTGGGGTGCAGGTTTCATGGTTACTTCTCTGGAGATTGAGGGAAAGGATCTCGATGTGTGCCCCCACCAGAAATTGGATGGTAAGATACATTGAATCCTAAGCTTATACTATTTCTTTGCTAGCTGTAACTGAAAAAGGTACCATTCTCGTGCACTGTATATTAATCTACTAGTAGTCTTTCCTTTTTGTTTTATTCCTGTGTAGTATTGGTTTACTTTAAGTCTTATGTCTGTTAGTTTCCTCGTCTATTAATAAATAATTCATTCTATAATAGGTAGAATCAGTCATCATTAAAAGAACTTACGAATGTGAGTGGGTTTTTGGGGTGCTGATCGCCTCAATAAAGTTACTGCCTGCTGCCAGAGGCCTGGGCAAAAGGCAGAGATAATCTAAACTCCCACATCCACTCGTGACAATAGGCACAAACTCACACTGGAGTCCTGCAGCTGTTCCATATCTCTCTACAGACAGGCAGCTACTTTTTTTACCTCCCCTTGCTGGAATGGTGTTTCTGGCCTATTTTCTGCAGAGCAGAGCTTGGGCCAGGGTTTCTGCAGGGTACCTAGGGGCTCTCCCTCTGCTGGCCCACCAAGTGCCCTAGGCTTGAGAGAAGCTCCCTCTCTGTCACAAAATGCTGCACAAAGTCCTCCACAGCCAGAGTGAAAAGCACATATTATGTTATCCTTTCATTTACAAGTAACCAGGATAGCCAGAGCAAACTTGATTGTAGTAATTTTGTACAAAATCCGCAGACAATTCGGCATGCAGGCACTAAAAATGTACAAATAACCCACATACTTCTTGTCCTGGACCAGCAGACAAAAGCCTTGTAGCACACAAAAAAACCCCAGATCTAAAATTCAGAGGGTGGTACATCTGGGACTGAGGAAATTATTTGGGAACCTGTGAAGTCAGCTTAAACTGACTGTCCTTTCAATTTTAGGAGATGAGACCAACCTGAAGCTAGCTTATATTGTTTTTTCTGTGCTTGACCACATTAACTTTTAATTTCAGGCAACAAGAACAAAGAAGAACACAGCAAGAATGGACTGGGGCAATGATTTTGCTATTGGCCCTTTCAGCTACAGTGATGCATCAAATTAGTGTTAAAAAAATTGGACAAAATTTGTACAATCGCTCCCCTGCCAGCTCACCCAGAAATATATTTGATATGTTAGAATAAAACCTTTATGTCTTTTGTAAACTGCTAAACACTCAACAGGTGTGAAAGATGTTTTAGTCAGATGATGGAATATGGATTTAGAACCTAACCCAAGGCAGTCAATTAAGAAAATAATTTTATTTAGACCCCATGTCTTTAAAGAAGCCCTTTTTCAACAAAACATGAAACCTTGGGTTTATGAGGCTTTACCTGATGAGAGGAAGAATGCCTACTCCATTCCTGGTGGGAAATGTGATGACAGTATCAAGAGAAACACTTCTGAATGGATCTGTACAGGACCACAGGAGGTCAGACTTCATCTCTTCCATCCCCTATTCCAAGGCAGGATCAGCTTTATGTGCCCTAACCCTGATTTCTATCCAAGTTATTCTGAGAAAGTATAAGCACTCAAAGTAAGCATCCTTGCCATTAAAAAAAAAAGCAAACTAAATTCTGAGACTGTAGTTTAAAAGCACTCTGTCTTGCCCTATCAGTCTGGGACAGGGAGAAAAACATTACTCCCTTCTTCTTTGCAACAGCCTTTCATGTTCTTAAAGACTCTTCCCTGATTTGCCAAGAGTCTTATCATCTTTTCTGCTACAAAATAAGCTCTACATATCTCCTGCAATCTGCAACCTAAGTGAACAAAACACTCCAGAGACCAGGGCTGAGTAGTGCAGTCTTTGTACAGTGTTTGCCAGGACGTCCCACACTTACCAAGTCGTCATCACGACCACTGCAAACTGTAGCTGCTCATCAGGCTGAATACCTGTGTGGTCAGTTTTGCACAAAGTCCCTTCTAGAATAACCTAGGCTGTAATTCTCTGGTTGCTTAGGAGAGTATTGCCACATCAGCTGCTCTCGACAGCTCAACACTTCTCATCTAGCAACAGAAAGGACTAAACATGTTTCATTTATGACACAAACACTTAGGGGAGGGAATTGTTTTTTTCACTTTGGTGGATAAGAAATGCCTTTGAACAAAGAAACATTACTGCAGTACTCAGCAGTCATGGCTCCCACTTTAAGCAATGCAACTGTACAGTTGTTGCTCGTGTCGGCAGTAATAGCAATCCATATTCAGGTATCATATGTGATTCCCTTGCAACACATCATGTATGTCAGTAGCCTCACCTTTTTATCAGGGACATTGCTTCTCCTTTCACCACAGGACTTTGGTCAGCACCTTAGAGATGAAGGGGAAGATGTAAAAGGCTTTATAGTGGATACTTCTGTGACACCAGTCTGTAGGGGACTGTGTTTCTACATCCATCATTAATGAACGGCACTTATCACAGAGTGAAAGATCTATGCCCTATGTGTTTAAAATTCTGTTTACTGAGCAATTCTACCCATGTCATTACCCTTTTTGCTTTTGTAATTTCTATAGGAAATGATGCTGCACAACCCTGGAATCACTCATTACCAACAGATAATAGTCTCAAACAATATTTTAACATTATTGGCTACAAAACATGATAGCAGAAGGTGCTCAGCACAATTAAAATTGAAGAATAAAGTGCCACAATTTCTGCAATCCATGGTAGAAAAATTATTATGTAGTATGAATCAACTGTACAACATGATTCATAGGAGAATTTCTAAAACTCAGAGAATAAAGCAGGCTATAAAAAAGGGAATCCTAGGCAAATCAGGTATACTATGAAAGTAAAGGAGGAACTCACTGCAGGATGTCCTGCTGCTTGAAATTTGCCTTATCAGCCTGAAAGAGATTAATTTTCAGAGCAGCATTTGAAAAGAAAATGTCAGGTCACTGGTAGCTTAAGGCTACAGTCAATCAAGTTCCCATCTCTGGCAGAGGGAAGGAGAGTTGGTTTTAGCAGAAGTAAACGGTGGCAAAGAGAGAAAAGGAGTCTGAAGGCCTGTGTCCTGTGAAGGTCAGGGGATGCTGTAGGACTGAAGCCAGTGGTGCTGGACCCTGGAGCATTCTGTAGGTGATGGGTGCAACATGACAGTCACTCAGCACTGCAGCAATGGGTTCATAAATGGGACGCTGCAGTACATGTTGGGATAAAGGCATGGGCAGGAAGGTGGGAACAGAAAGAATTTAGGAAGCCTGAGAAACAATGAGGAATAGAGAGAGAAGGATGTTTCCCCGGCCCTGTGAAAAAATTCCTATCTCCAAGAGGATACAGAAACTCACTGTTTGAAAAAAGTACTCTGCTGGACTGATTTGCTATGGCACTCCATCCTTTAGAACAGCTCTTCCAGAAGGCGTAGGATAGAGGATATCAATTCATAGGCATGCTAAGTTTCTGTAAGAGACCATGACACTGTAATTTGTTAGGTTCAATGTAACCCAGGTGTCCTGAAAGGAGGAATTGCTGTGGTACTGAACTAACAGACAAAGGCCAAAATCTCTAAGTATGGTGGATAACAATAAACACAGGCATGTATGTAGATAAAACATGGATATGCAAGTCGTGACCAGAATATTTTAGAAAGCCTTCAAGGTATTTTTTATTAGGACCCTTTCTTTTATTACTGTATACCCAAACCCTATGACTCATAAACACGTGAAAAATCCTCAAGAATATTCTACTCACAAAAAATAAGTTATTTTGCATCTTTGAAATTAACTCTATGTATTGGGTCTGACTGGGGTAAAGCTCACAGGCCTTACACTGCTGTACTTTGCTTTGGTAGCTGGCGTTGATAACAGAACAGTGTTTTGGCTACTGCCAAGCTGTGCTGTCCCTGTGACATTCCTTCCCCCACTGAAGGGGATGGGGGGGCAAGATCCTGGGAGGGGACACCAGCAGGCCAGCTGACCCCAGTCAGCCAAAGAGATATTCCATACCATATGACATCAGCTCAGATATACAAGGGAAGGAAGAGAGGAGGAGGGGGGAGGCATTCGGGACTTGTCCATGTTTGCCTCCTCGAGCAACCATCACGTGTGCTGGAGCCCTGCTTCCCAGAAAGTGTCCGGACATCGCTGCTGATGGGAAGTAGAGATTGATTGTTTTCCCTTCTGCTCTTGCGCATGCAACTTTCAACTTGCTTGTTCTATTTTTTTCCTCCACTGTAATAAAACTGCCTTTACTCACCCTGATAGTCTTTTTCAATATTATCCTCTCCCCTCTCCCAGTGGGAGGGGGAGTGATAGAGTGACTGAGTGGGCACCTGGCCCCTGGCCGGGGTCAACCCACGACACTCTATTAGGGTGTTGAAGGTTGGATCTAGTTCTTTTCCTCAGGAATTTTTCTCCCATGGGTTGCTAAGACACAAATGACTGGGTACTTAAGAGAAACAAAGCACAAGGCTAGAGCCTTTCTCCTTGGCAGGGCGGGGTAGAATTGCCCCTCATGGAAGCCGGGCCTGACAATTTGAGATTTAGAGAGACTGAAAAACAAGGGCAGGGGGGAGGTCACGCCCTCTTGCTCGGGACCCTCGGAGCTGGATGGTCGGAGCTGCTGTCTGCTGAACCCACGGCGCCCTGAGAAGCCAGCGCGGAGCTGCCGGTCTGTCTGCTGTGAGTCTCTGCCCTCTGCCCCATTGGGAGCCGACCTGCCTGCCACCAGCCCGCTCTGAGTTTTCTCCACTACATTGTAGCAGGGTTTTTCCCTGCACGTGGAGACCCCTTACCGTCCCAGCTCCCTGTGTCCAGAGATCCTGCTGTAGCACCGACACCAGCTGCCCCTCCCGAGGGTCTGTAGAACAAAGGCTCTCCTCCATCCCTCTGTGCTTCGGGCAGTTGCCATTTGCCGTGTGCTACCTGAGCTCACACCGGAGCGCCCCCTGCAGCCGCCGGGGAATCATCACACCCAGAGCGCCCCCTGCAGCCACCGGGGAATCACCACACCCAGAGCGCCCCTGCAGGCTGTGACTGGAACTGCACCAAAGGGAAAAAGTGCCTGAAGCCGAGCAGGCTGCCACTGAGTTTCTAGTTCTGTTTGTTGGTTAACGTTATAGTTGTTGTTATTTGTTATCCTTTTTTTAGATAGTAGTAAAGAACTGTTATTCCTATTCCCATATCTTTGCCTGAAAGCCTCTTGATTTCACATTTATAATAATACGGAGGGAGAAGAGTTACAGTTTCCCATTCCAAGGGAGGCTCCTGCCTTCCTTAACAGAAACCTGTCCTTCAAACCTAGACAGATTTTGGAGCCCAATGTGAGGCACGGGGGCATCGAGAGGAAAAAGGATAACAGTTCTTGAGTAACGCAGTTTTTTTGTGCTGGATATAGGAACCTCATTAGGTTGTACCATGTGGTCTAGCTTATTCCAGTTCGTATGGCAAGTGGTCACAGCTGTTTCTCTCCCATTTGCAGCCCCGTATCTAAACATGGGCCCTATAACTAAGGCTACAGTGGCTGTTATACAGTTTGTGTCATGGGTCAATAAGGTGAGGAATTCATGGATTTTCAACTTCCTCCGGAAGGCAGGCATGTGGATTCGCAGCTACCACACATTAATGACATGCTTTCAGGGTTACTTTAATAATGGTACCTACTGCGAGGAAGTGACACCAAAAGAAATGTTCTCACAACCCTTCACCCAGCTCTTTGAGCCGATCCCGCCAACCTTTGAGGGGTTCAAATCTTCTCTAGATGCTAATGATACCATACAGTGGCTGGTGTTGCTAATAGGCCTGCTCTATTTAGCATTCAGGGATAAGGGGGGTCTGACTTGGATAGCCACTCTGACATCTACCCCAGAAAATAGGGATGAGGCCCCAGAACCTGACATGGCCCCAAAGACTAGGGATGCTGCCACAGAACCTGACATGGCCCCAGAAACTAGGGACACCATCCCAGAACCTGACATTGCCCCAGACACTAGGGATGTTGCTACAGAGTCTGACCCGGTCCCACAACCCACCTCAGAAACAAACCACCCGGATTGGGTGGGAGTCCTGGTGAAAGAGATACGCGAAATGGGCCAAGTGCTGAAGGAATACACTTGCCCAGCTGGTAGGAAACCCTTCCCCTGCCCCAAAGAGGGAGAGTCTAATGGAGCAGCAGAGGAACCCAGGGATGTTATAACCGCTCAGGCTCCAGTCAGATCAGAGGGGCAGCCACAGCCAGTAGCAGTTGCCCCTGTGGAAAAGAGGAAGACTAAGGTCAAACCAGAGCAGCCAGTGAGTAATGATGGGGAAGCAGGACCCTCTCAACCAGTAGGGAGGCCAAAGATTGAAATCACTACTGAGTCCCTGGGGTATGACAGTCTCCGTAATCTACGAAAAGACATTGTGCGACGGGGTCGTGAGCCTTTTACAACCTGGTTACTTCGGGTCTGGGACCTTATGGGTATGGGTGTGCAGCTGGATAGTATTGAGGCAAGCAGCTGGGACCCTTGTCCCATGACTCAGGGGTGGATCAGGTATTCGGAAGAGATGACGGGCCCCTGTCTCTCTGGAAACGGCTTTTAATAAGTGTAAGAGAGAGGTTTGTCAACAGGGAGAGAATGCAGGAGTATCATCATAGAAGACCATAGAAGACCCTTGAGGAGGGAATCCAACAGCTGAGGGAGGTGGCAATATTGGAGGTACTCTTTGGGAGGGATGGACAACATGATAATGACCCCGACAAAGTCAAGTGTACAGGGCAAATGTTGTGGAATCGGGCAAAGCTAGGGCCCTCCCAATACACCATCTTCATTGCAACAATTAATGCTGATGACAACCGAGAGACAGTGGGCTCCATAGCCACCAAACTCAGGAATTATGATAGTATGATCAGTGGCCCAATGCAAGCTCAGGTCTCTGCTGTGGTCAAAGACCTCAGAGAGGAGATGATGAGGGAGGTGAAAGAGGAGATGAGGTTGATGAGTGCAGCACCAGTGCGAGTCACAAGCCCCAAAGTCAGAGCCCAGCGCCCCCCAGCCAGGGAGAGAGGGTACACCCCACGATCTGAGCTGTGGTTCTTCCTGTGTGATCACAGAGAAGACATGAAGAAGTGGGATAAGAAACCCACTGCTACCCTGGCAGCACGGGTACAGCAACTCAAGGAGGGAAAGACTAACTGAGGCGGGGGGTCTACTAAAGTGAAGGTAGCCTCAGCCTCCCGTGACCGAGATGCCAGATATTACAGAAGGGAGGACGATCTCTTAGATCCCCTCGAGGGGACCTCTACCATGTACGCCCACGAAAGAAATGATAACCAGGGCTAGAGGGGCCCTGCCTCTAACCAGGAAGAGGCACGGGAAAACCGGGTGTTTTGGAGAGTGTGGATCCGATGGCCTGACACATCAGAACCACAAAAATATGAAGCGTTAGTTAATACTGGTGCGCAGTGTACCTTAATTCCATCAAGACGTGGGGGCAGAACCTGTTTCTATTGCCGGGGTGACAGGGAGATCACAACAATTAACTTTGTTAAAAGCCGAAGTAAGCCTGACCAAGAAGAAGTGGCAGAAACACCCCATTGTGACTGGTCCAGAGGCCCCATGCATTCTGGGCATAGACTTCCTCTGGAACGGCTATTACAAAGACCCAAAGGGACTCAGGTGGGCTTTCGGAATAGCGGCTGTGGAGGCAGAGGGCATCAGGCAACTGAACAGCTTGCCTGGACTATCGGAAAATCCAAATTCAGTGGGACTCCTGAGAGTAAAAGAGCAACAAGTGCCAATTGCCACCTCGACAGTGCACCGCCGGCAGTACCGGACGAATCGAGACGCCGTGATCCCCATCCACAAGATGATCCGCGACCTGGAAAGCCAAGGAGTGGTCAGTAAAGCCCACTCACCCTTCAACAGCCCCATCTGGCCTCTGCGCAAGTCTGACGGGGAATGGAGATTGACTGTGGACTATCGTGGCTTGAATGAAGTGACTCCACCATTGAGTGCTGCCGTGCCAGACATGTTGGAGCTCCAGTACGAGCTGGAGTCCAAGGCAGCAAAGTGGTATGCCACCATTGACATTACCAATGCGTTTTTCTCCATCCCTCTGGCAGCGGAGTGCAGGCCCCAGTTCGCCTTCACCTGGAGGGGTGTGCAATATACCTGGAATCAGTTACCCCAGGGGTGGAGGCACAGCCCCACAATCTGCCATGGACTGATCCAGGCTGCACTGGAAAAGGGTGAGGCTCCAGAGCATCTCCAATACATCGATGACATCATTGTGTGGGGGAACACGGCAGCAGAGGTATTTGAGAAAGGAGAGAAGATCATCATGACCCTCCTGGAAGCCGGTTTTGCCATCAAGAAGAGCAAAGTCAAGAGACCTGCTCGAGAGATCCAGTTCTTGGAGGTAAAATTGCAAGATAGACGGCGTCAGATTCCCACGGAGGTCATCAATAAGATCACTGCAATGTCTCCTCCAACTAACAAAAAGGAAACTCAAGCTTTCCTAGGGGCCATAGGTTTTTGGAGGATGCACATTCCAGAGTACAGCCGGATTGTGAGCCCTCTCTACCTGGTCACCCGCAAGAAGAACGATTTTCACTGGGGCCCTGAACAGCAACAAGCGTTTGCCCAGATCAAGCAGGAGATCGCTCATGCAGTAGCACTTGGCCCAGTAAGGACAGGACCAGAAGTGAAGAATGTGCTTTACTCTGCAGCTGGGAACAATGGTTTGTCCTGGAGCCTTTGGCAGAAGGTGCCTGGAGAGACTCGAGGCCGACCACTGGGATTCTGGAGCCGGAGTTACAGAGGGTCTGAAGCCAACTACACCCCCACAGAGAAGGAAATCTTGGCTGCCTATGAAGGAGTTCAAGCCGCCTTGGAGGTAATTGGCACTGAAGCACAACTCCTCCTGGCACCTCGACTACCAGTGCTGGGGTGGATGTTCAAAGGAAAGGCTCCCTCTACCCACCACGCCACCAATGCCACATGGAGTAAGTGGATCGCACTTATCACACAGCGCGCCCGCATTGGAAATCCGAACCGCCCTGGGATCCTAGAAATAATTACGAACTGGCCAGAAGGTGAGAGTTTTGGTCTCACTGATGAAGAGGAGCAAGAACAAGTGACCCGGGCTGAGGAGGCTCCACCATACAATCAACTGCTAGATGAAGAAAAGTGCTACGCCCTTTTCACTGATGGTTCCTGTCGCATCATAGGGATGAACCGGAAGTGGAAAGCAGCTGTGTAGAGCCCCACACGACAGGTTGCAGAAGCCACTGAAAGAGAAGGTGGGTCGAGCCAATTTGCTGAACTCAAAGCTGGTCAGCTAGACCTAGACATTGCTGAGAGAGAGAAGTGGCCAAAGCTCTGTCTCTACACAGATTCATAGATAGTAGCCAATGCTCTATGGGGTTGGCTGGAAAGGTGGAAAAAGGCCAACTGGCAGCGTAGAAGAAAGCCAATCTGAGCAGCTGATGAATAGAAAGACATTGCCACTCGGGTAGAGAAGCTACCCGTAAAAGTCCGCCATGTAGACGCCCATGTCCCTAAGAGCCGAGCTAACAAGGAACACCAGAACAACAAGCAGGTAGATCACGCCGCAAAGATAGAGGTGGCACAGATAGATTTAGACTGGCAACACAAAGGGGAGTTGTTCCTAGCCCGATGGGCCCATGATGCCTCAGGCCACCAGGGCAGAGATGCCACCTATAAGTGGGCACGAGACCGAGGAGTAGACCTAACCATGGACAGTATCTCCCAAGTGATCCATGATTGTGAGACGTGCGCCGCGATCAAACAGGCCAAGCGGGTAAAGCCTCTATGGTATGGTGGACGGTGGTCCAAATACAAGTATGGAGAAGCTTGGCAGATTGATTACATCACACTGCCCCAGACCCGCCAAGGAAAGCGCTATGTTCTCACAATGGTAGAAGCCACCACAAGATGGCTGGTGACCTACCCTGTGCCTCATGCCACTGCCCGGAACACCATCCTAGGCCTCGAAAAACAAGTTCTTTGGAGACATGGTACCCCTGAGAGAATTGAATCCGACAATAAGACTCATTTCAAAAATAGCCTTATAAACACCTGGGCTAGAGAACATGGCATCGAGTGAGTGTACCATATCCCTTATCATGCACCAACAGCTGGGAAAGTTGAACGGTACAATAGCCTGCTCAAAACCACCTTGAAAGCACTGGGTGGGGGGACGTTCAAGAACTGGGAGACTAATTTGGCAAAGGCCACATGGTTAGTGAACACCCAAGGTTCCTCCAGCCGGGCTGGGCCTGCCCACTCTGACCCCTTGCGAACAACAGATAGAGATAAAGTTCCAGTAGTACACATGAGAGGTATGCTGGGAAAGACTGTTTGGGTAAACTCTGCCTCGTATAAAGACAGTCCCATCCGGGGGGTTGTCTTTGCTCAGGGACCAGGCTGCACCTGGTGGGTGATGCAAAGGGATAGAGAGACCCGATGCATACCTCAAGGAGATCTTGTTTTAGGGTGAACTTCCTATGACACTGTCCTTGTATCTGTATCTGCAAGTATGTATATACCTCGAAAGTTTAAATTTGATGTAAGGTGTTTGCATAGGAAAAATTTCGGGGTGGACAATGTTGAAGGTTGGATCTAGTTCTTTTCCTCAGGAATTTTTCTCCCATGGGTTGCTAAGACACAAATGACTGGGTACTTAAGAGAAACAAAGCACAAGGCTAGAGCCTTTCTCCTTGGCAGGGTGGGGTAGAATTGCCCCTCATGGAAGCCGGGCCTGACAACGCGAGATTTAGAAAGACTGAAAAACAAGGGCAGGGGGGAGGTCACGCCCTCTTGCTCGGGACCCTCGGAGCTAGACAGTCGGAACTGCTGTCTGCTGAACCCACGGCGCCCTGAGAAGCCAGCGCGGAGCTGCCAGTCTGTCTGCTGTGAGTCTTTTTCCTCTCTGCCCCATTGGGAGCCGACCTGCCTGCCACCAGCCCGCTCTGAGTTTTCTCCGCTACATTGTAGCGGGGTTTTTCCCTGCACGTGGAGACCCCTTACCGTCCCAGCTCCCTGTGTCCAGAGATCCTGCTGTAGCACCGACACCAGCTGCCCCTCCCGAGGGTCTGTAGAACAAAGGCTCTCCTCCATCCCTCTGTGCTTCGGGCAGTTGCCATTTGCCGTGTGCTACCTGAGCTCACGCCGGAGCGCCCCCTGCAGCCGCCGGGGAATCATCACACCCAGAGCGCCCCCTGCAGCCACCGGGGAATCACCACACCCAGAGCGCCCCTGCAGGCTGTGACTGGAACTGCACCAAAGGGAAAAAGTGCCTGAAGCCGAGCAGGCTGCCACTGAGTTTCTAGTTCTGTTTGTTGGTTAACGTTATAGTTGTTGTTATTTGTTATCCTTGTTTTAGATAGTAGTAAAGAACTGTTATTCCTATTCCCATATCTTTGCCTGAGAGCCTCTTGATTTCAAATTTATAATAATTCGGAGGGAGAAGAGTTACAGTTTCCCATTCCAAGGGAGGCTCCTGCCTTCCTTAACAAACACCTGTCCTTCAAACCAAGACATAGGGTCATCTAGGGACCATAGTATGTCCTCTTTTCAAGGGTTAAAGCTTCAATTTTAGCTCTGCTAAACCCTGAAATTTCAGACCTTTAGCCTATCTATAACACAAGATTGATTACTACTCATCCTGCGTTCTGCACTGATGAAAAGAAGTGAGGGCCTACATCAGAGAATGGGGTCAGCCTTCATCTATGAGGCAGAAAAGAATGTTTTTCAGAAAGCAGAGGTCATTAAAAAACGCAGAGAACTGGAATCAGTGTACAGAGAGAGTTTAATAGTCAGGTTCTGGATGCTGGCAGCTTATCATACAGCTTCCCAAAGGCTAACACTAGCATTCATTTTCATGTGTGAGTATGTATTAATGAAAAGTGTGAGTCTGAACTTCCTGAGTGACTTGTGTGCATGAAAGCTGCTAGAATTGTGTTTTTCTGAAGCTGCCCCTTCCCACCAGCTCTACTCTCCAGCCAGTGACTGAAATGATACACCAAAGTGTTTACTCCACAAAAGCAGCTGGATGAGAGCATTCCACATGTGCTCCCTGCCACACTCTGCAGATCTAAACAGAAACACAATGCAAGAAAAAATACCGTGTTTAAACTGAGTGTATTTCAGGCATATAGGGACACTAGCACAGGGTTCAGTATGCAGACAAATCTGCAATGTATGATCCATGGGGAAAAATTCAAGAAGCATACCTTATAGAGGGAGAGGTTTATAGAATTCCCAGTGCCTATGGTACTCTTATAAACACACTGTCTTTTGTTCCTGCAGGGCTCCAAGGAATAATAGAAGAAAACACAAAGCAGAAGAGGCACCACTGAGTGAGTGCAACAGTGTTTTATTAATCCATGTGATTAATCCAACATGCTGAGTAAGATTCTTTACAGAATCAAAACACTCATATTTTTTTGATCCATATGGATTAAGGGAACACTGGGGCATTTGCTCAGTGGTGCTGCCTTTGCTTTGTGTTTTGGTTTTATCCTTTGGAGTCCAGCAGCAAGAAAAGAGAGAGCATTTATATGAGTACAGCAGCATGGAGACTTGGATAACCTCCCCTCCCTTCCTGAAGGATGCTGCATGAATGTTTCTGAGGGCTACGTCTCTTGTTTGTGTCTACAGTCTGCCCTTCAGAAACCAAACCACTACCAAATAATAGAAGGCTGTTTCTGCAAATCCTGAATGACAGTCATGCTGCTAAGCAAGCTTTCTATAAATCAGACCTTTAACCTGTGTAAAGTAACCAGACAATAATTAGAAACACCAGCTACATTCAAAATTTATGTTGGAGGAGAGGAAAAAACCACAACACAATTCAGCTGAATTCTTTTTGGCAAGGCAAAGGATTCAGGTGTCATATATGGGACCTGACAAAATACTTCAGTCTATTCTTAGGGTTAAAGCCAGACTGCTTAGCATTTAACTTTTTTTTTGTGCTCAAATGCTTTGCTGTAGAGAGCCTGAATTTCTGCTTGTTTGAACTGAGAGCGACCTGCAACAGCAAGTTTGTTTGTAACTAAATCAGGTGTAAGGGACAACCCTTCAGCCTGACAAAAAATTCAGCATCTGATTTCAAGTGAGCCATCCTAATCACATTTAGAAAACAACTTATTTGCTAAGCACCTAGGCAAAAGCATAAATGAGTTCACAAACTCTATCCAGTACTGTAGTAGCTCATTTTCTATGGTAGTGTCTAAATTCTGCATTCCCATGCTCTAAAGCCATCAGCAGTCTCTACATCTATTTTTGAATTTTACCTTCAGGCTTCTTTGTACACTCTTCTTTTCCTTGTGAATTTTTTCTTTCCTACCTCTTGGATCCAGCTTCTCGCTACGACTACCTAATCTTGCTGGGTTTAATCAAGGTGAACTTTTTCTTGGGAAACTGGCTCACTGTCCTCCTTATGCTCAAAACAAGAGCAAAAAACTCCACACACTATCAAATACAAAGGCTAACTTGGCCAGACCACATGAAGAAGAGCAGTTCTGTTAACGCAGCTCTAAATAATAACATATAAATAATTATGCTCTTTGCAAAGTTCAGGTCTCTGGCAAAAGGCAAAACATGGACAGAGGCATAAATCCTGCTTGAGATCTAGTCCCTGCTCCCAGGGAGCTCCACTGTTTTTCAAATAAATAGTCTCAATATTTCCCCACTAGCCTAGCAAAGTTTTCCCTGAAACTTGTCAGAAGCAGCATGAGTGTTTCAGCTGAAACTGTGAAAAAGACAAGACTGTCTAAGGCTGATAGTAAATACAAAAAAAATTAAATCTGAGCTGTTAAAATTTGGTAATGTGTCCTTGTTGCCTTCCACCACTGATAACACAAAACTTAAAGAGGAGGATGTTCATACCTTATAATAATAAAGATTATAAATTGCAGAAGAAATGTCCAATAATCAATATATCAACAAAACCTTTTCCCTCTTATTCTAGGTATTACAGCTTATTTACACACTCACATAGGTTGGAGTTAGTTCATGTAAAAAATTGAAAACCACTCAGAATGCTCCAGCTTGTCTGTCTTCTCAATATTCTTCTTGATGACCATGCATCAACTATTTTTCATATCTGACAGTTTTCTCCTTATGTCAGACATCCAACTTGCAATCTATGCATAGAGGCAGTCTGAGAACACTTTAATTAAAGCTAAACAATCTTGCAACCTAACACAAAAAGCGCATTTTCATTTTGCCCTATGATGCCTTTTTCTGGTCTTAGGAAATAAAGGCTCAGACACGGTTAGAGGGTTGGGGGTTGTTTACCTTGGTATTTTAATAGGATCCCGTTCGATGGCTTCTGCCGTCCAGGTAGAACACGCCGCAAAAGCCCCGTCCCCCCAATAGAGTATACAATTAAAGACTCTACACATTAGCATATCTAACCAGAGGGCCCAATAAGGGGCCTGGGTGGGCTAACTTCTAGTTTACAAAATCTATCCTACTAGGAGACCTTGAGGGCTCACGAAAACAGGGTGTTTGGTCTTCTAACTCTACGCGGTTTCAGGGGTGTTTAGTCTACTGGCCTACTAAACACCATGAAACCGGGCTAAACTATCACCTAAAGCATCACAAGCATGCATGCTAATACTTGTGAATGTAGGGAACAGTGTAAGAAATATTCAGGAGAAAAGCAGAAAAAATCCTTCAGGCATCACCTATATATTACTGGAAATTGTATGCATAGGTCACACTTCCTCTGTCACTTTCAAAACACGCTTCAAAAGATTCTCACAGCTGTCAGTCTAGAAGACTGAAAAATCCAAATTTATCTTAAGGAAACAGCAGACTTGCTAAATCAAGAAAGTCCTCTCCTGTTCTCAGCATATATTTCCAAACATCTACTGCGAAGGGTTTGACTCAGTCCCTAAATTTGAGCTTCTTATCATGACTTCCCTTATGAATCTCTGCCCTCTCTTGGCAATAATTTGAGATAAACTTTAGCCCTTAGTCTACCAGGAGAAATTTCCAAAGCACTTGGCATTTGGCCTCGCACCAATTCTCCTTTGAAGCTGGAGACTATACAGGAACCTCTTGCTCCCTGCATAGCAAACATTTGACCTTAGACTACTGGGAAGAAACAAACTGGACTTTCTGCTTTTCAGGGCAAGCTAAAAGGTTACACAGCCCCTCCTGCTGAGTCCTAACAACTCAAGGCAATATTCCTAAGTAGGTTCTGCATGCCGAGGTGTCGTCATGGCTCTTTCCAAGACACAGAATATGGTATTCATGGAAATCAGTATGACATGTTTCTGGTGCACTTCCAGCCCATCTTGAAAAAAAAATGGAATTTTGTGTCAGGGTCATACAGAAAGATGGAAAAGAGAAACCACAATGAAAGCTTTCTTCATCTATGGACTGCACCACAGCAGGAGAAAAAGGCCAACATTTTTACTTGCAAAAATTATCTAGAAGGTGAGTATCTTTAAGAGATCAATAAATACACAGTGTTATCCAAAAGTGGGAAGGTGGATGTAGAAAAGCTGAGGATGATGTAGCTTTAGGGAGTGTTGGTTTAGGAGAAATACAGCATCCTCTTCTCTCCTGAGAACTCTTAAAATGGAAATTGAACTGCTCTATTTCAACTGCTCTGGACTATGAGGAAGATTAAGCCAGATAACTGAAATAGTTCTTGGTAGCATGAAAAAATGTACTGGTATCTTCAGGCAAATTATAACTCAGTTTTTTAAAAGACAAGGGCTGCAAGAAAACAATGCAATAAGCAGCACATGATGCCCTTATACTGCTAATAAAAGCAAGAAATAGAAATTCATTGCCATAGATTTTTTAGCCTTTTGCAATTGTTGAAAATTAAAAACTTACCCTAAAAATGGCATGTGATCTGATTCTACTGTATGTCTATGCCACAAGATGATGCTGCCACATACAATGCAAGAATAATTTTATCACACAAGTATAGTTATAGTAAATAATTCCTCTCCACTTTGAGTCTTATTGGACACTAATCCCTGAAGGGTTTTGCATACAACAAGTTTACGTGCCCACACATATTTTCCTGAGAAGCGGAAGCTCCCCCAGGTTTGACTCCCCTGTTTAGCTAGATTGCCCTGGAGCTTGGTGCTGAGCCCAGGACCAGACAGCACCCTCAGCATCACCACCGTGAAGAATAACTATCGCTGTCTGAGTGGACATAAAGTATAAGTGAGCAGTCCAGGCATCTTAGACGAGAAATAGGCCTCTGTACAAGGTTATTCAAAAGACAGCTGTGAGAAAGGGAGATGTGAAGATGTGACTCCACCTGAAGCGATTCTACCTGGCCTGATACCAACTGATGAGATAGGAGGCCCCCGGAGGCATCGGATGCTGATATTCGGTGAAATAGATCACTGAGGGAGCGGGTAAGCCGGCCAAATCCCTGCTGCCCTGGCAGGAAGCCTCGCACCCAAGGGTGCGGGATGCCTCACTAAAAGGGTGGGATGCCTCACTGAAAGGTGGGAAGCCTCACACAGTGAGTGTGGGAAGCCTCGCACATATAGAAGTGCAGGAAGACAGAGAATCCTCACTGAAAGGTGGGAAGCCTCACATGCAGACCGTGTGGGAAGAGGGAAGCCTCACCATAGGGGTGGGAAGCCACATTGAAAAGGATCGGTGGGATGCCTTGTCTGGTTGCCTTGACGTGAAGACAAGAAGCCCCATACGTAATGCGTCTGGGGAGGAAAACGGCCAGGGAGGAGATGGGGATGGACAAAGAACAACAGGCAGTCCTAAACGTCCTCCAACATATCATCTCTATGAGAGGACTGAAATGTGATGATTCCATTATTTGGAATCTCCTAAAGTGGGCTTGGGACCGTGGACTAATCCCGGGAGTGGGAGTAGCCTTTCAGATATCCGTCTGGGAGGCAATTGGGAAGGCACTGTGGGACGCTGTCAACAGTGGCGGAGCAGCCGCTAAAGAGGCATCCAAAGATTCCACTCATTGGAAACTTATAATAGAGACCTTGCAGGCAATGAAAGCGGAGAGGCAGGCAGCTGTCGGTGGTGAGAGAAGCAAGATACCAACTCAGTGTGAGTCATAAATCAAGCTCCTTTATTGTCAGACAGCGCACACACTTATACTTCTCTACGTGCTCAAAATATTATTATCTTACAGAAGTTTCACACGGGATCTTTCTCTAATCTAATTAAAACACCAAACTGGTATCAGAAGGCAACAACAGTAACAGTTTCTTCTGCCAAGTTAATCTTTAGACACCTGCAGCTTGTTTTCAGCTTTCTTGTCTCTCTTTCCCACAGTTGTCTTGAGAATAACCTTGAGCAGAGGCCTAGCTTTCGTCTAAGGGGCCTGGATTGCTCACTCACTTTATGTCTGAGCAGCTGGAGAAGGATATTCTCCAACAGGCAGCTGCCTCTGTTTTTGCAGCATTTACTCCATCAGGCTCCGAATTAAAAGAAACCAAAACAGCAACCACCTCCGCTTCTTCGACCCATGCTGCGTTCCTGCTTTCCATTTCCATAACAACGCCACCTGACACAGCAACCACATCCACCTTTTCTACCCTAGTGGCGTTCCCACTCCCCACTTCTGTAACAACACCGCTGCCAGCCGCTCCATTACCCGAACCCACCACCGCTGCCAATGCTACCCAAAGTAATGAAGAAATAAAAGAGAAACCTGGTGGAGCACTAAATGAACCAACTACCCGATGTCAGCCACCTGAGCCAGTCGCCGGATGCCAGATGCCCGACCCTCTACAAACAGTCAGAGAAGGTGAAACAAAGGGTGATGTAGCGGAAGACCTGCTACGAGATGTCCTCGAAAAGCTAGAGGGCCTAACAATACAAAATCCAACTGGACAGTCTAATGTAAACACCCCGTCAGAGCATTCACAGACTGAAACAAGCCTACAGTATCAATATTCCTTTCGCGAGCCTCCACTTCCTCCAATGAGAAGTCTAGGGATCGAACAGCAACAACAGGTGCCCCCTCAGGTCCCCCTTTTGCCATGTCCAGGAGACCCAGCGCTCCAGAACCCAGAAGTGGGCAATCAACACAGTCAGTGATGAAAAGGTGTAATTCATGATGCCCTGATCGAGGGACAGTTTATCCCCCAAGCGTTTCCTGTTGTTCTGCAGCCTGACGGACAGAGACGATGGGAAGCCTTTGACTGGAAACTACTTGAGAAAGCCAGAGATGCTGTATCTAAATATGGCATTCGATCGCCATTTACCACCCAGTTATTACACTATTTGTATACTTGTGACTTACTATTGCCATATGACAGTTCACAGCTTGCTGCAGTGATACTGCCTCTGTCTGCACTATTAGTTTTTGAGAGACAATGGAAACAATTATGTACACAGAAAACAGCTAAACCTCGCCAACAAAATGACCCTTTGTATGGAGTTACAGTGCAACAACTGTTAGGTGAAGGACCTTGGTCAAATGTGCAATTTCAAATGCAGAGCGCAGTACAGGTGCTACAAAGATCTCAAGAACTTGCTCTTACCGCCATCAGTACCATGCCCAAGCCTGGCAGGCCACAAGCCGTCTTACATGTGTGACAAGGCCCTAACAAAAAATACTCCTCATTCATTGATCGATTGCATCAGACCATCAAGACGCATCCTGACTTCGATGATACCATGAGAGACCAGATGCTCTGAATCCTAGCCTTTGATAACGCGAACGAGAAAACCCAACAAGTTCTCGGAACATTGCCAAAAACAGCGACGGTGGTCGACATGATTGAGCTAGCAGACAGAACCAATCAATGTGCTAAAGCAGCATACGTTGCAGCCGTCTTAAGCAGAGCCATCAAACCTCTCCTGAATAAGAGGGGGGTAGATGCCAATACACGATGCTTTAATTGCGGCAGATTAGGACATGTTAGAAGTCAATGCCACTCCTCCAGCGTAGATCCAAAGTGGTGTAAGGCATGTCAAAGACATGATCACAGCACAACAGTTTGTAGAAAGGAGGGAAACAGGAAGCAGAGCCCGAAACCCCCGTGCGCGCAGGCACAAGTGCAGAGGGCCGGGACCACGACTACAATCAACAGACAGGGAGCCTCGACACCCTCCGCTCCGCAACTGCTAGAAGTGCCGGAGTGGATGTCACAACATCAGTAGAGGTTACCTTAACCACCACGGCACTGCAGCTGGTTGACACCAGTGTTAAAGGGCTGCTAGGAAAAAATCTGTGTGCGCTACTGCTAGGACGTTCTTCTACAAGCCAACAAGGCATTTTTGTGCTACCTGGAGTAATTGATTCAGATTATACGGGAGTCATCAAGGCAATGATCTATACACTCTCTCCACTAGTCTCCATCCCGCGGGGTACCCGTATTGCTCAGTTGGTCCCATTTTTCTCTTGTGCCCCTAATCCCAGGAATGCCATCAGGGGAGACAAGGGATTTGGATCCACAGGACCACCTCAACTGTTTTTTGCAATGGATATCACTAGAGGCAAGCCAGAAAAGACGGTCACGCTATGTTCCCGTGATGGTCATCGAACAACCTTGAGAACAATTTTGGATACTGGGGCTGATATTACAGTCATCTCTTCCTCTTGCTGGCCAGCAAATTGGCCTACGGTATCTCCACAGCTTAGTGTCGCGAGAATTGGAGGGACTCAGGTTACAAAAATCAGCAGAGACCCTACAGCTTTTACGTTTCCAGACGGAGTGACTGTGTCAACTCTCCCCTATGTGATAACTATGCCTCCGGGTTTGTTGGGTCTGGTTGGGCGAGACTTCCTGAGCCAAATAAAATTAAACTTGTCACTCAGCCTTTTTAGTAGCGGCCACTGGGGAGCGGCCAATCCTCAAATTTAGGTGGAAAACGGACACACCTGTCTGGATTGAACGGTGGCCGCTCACCAGTGAAAAGCTGCTCAAAGTTAACGAACTGGTAGAAGAGCAACTCAAGGAAGGTCATATTGCTCCTCCCACTAGCGAGTGGAATACACTAATATTTACAATACCAAAAGAGTGGAAAATGGAGACTACTGCACGACCTAAGGGCAGTCAATGCCGTGATGATGGACATGGGAGCTTTACAACCAGGTCTTCCTTCTCCCACCATGATATCAGAAGATTGGGAAATCTTAGTTATTGATTTAAAGGACTGTTTCTTTACCATTCCTTTGCATAAAGACGATGCAGAGAGATTTGCCTTTTCTGTGCCATCCATCAACAAAGCTGAACCTGCCAAACTATATCACTGGCTCGTTTTGCCCCAGAGTATGCGTATTTCGCCCACGATGTGCCAAATTTATGTAGCTTGGGCCCTAGAACCGGTAAGGAGAAAGTTTCCCTCCTTGATCATTTATCACTATATGGATGACATCTTGATAGCTGGAGAAAACTTAGCCAATCTCCCGATCTTGACTGAGGTCACAACAACCCTTGAGTCAAGGGGGTTGAAAATTGCTCCAGAAAAGGTG
Organism: Eopsaltria australis; assembly: GCA_034509425.1. NCBI lineage: Eukaryota > Metazoa > Chordata > Aves > Passeriformes > Petroicidae > Eopsaltria > Eopsaltria australis. The sequence continues at coordinate 24,998 of JAVTVJ010000772.1, read as the reverse complement.
CAGAAACAATCTCCCTGGAAATATCTTGGTTGGATCATCACTGGAAGTCAAATACACCCGCAGAAAGTAGAAATTACTACAGAGATCCGGACACTGCGCGACATACAAAAATTGGTCTGGGGTATTCAGTGGGTCCGTACAATATGTGGAATTACCAATGACAACTTGAAACCACTTGTACAGCTTTTGGGAACTACTACTCAAGCCAATGATAAGCGAGTACTGGGACCAGAACATCGAGCAGTCCTTGAACGCATCAGCTATAAGATTGTTAATAGCCATGCCGATCAGATTAGGCCTGAACTACCTGTGAACCTCATGCTCGTCAACTCAGACTCACCTAGTATGCGGAACCCTCAGGAATATCCTTGTACTCTCATCATGCAGTGGGAAGAGAAACATCCACGGCCACTATGCATCCTCGAGAGGGTCTTTTTAGCCATCAAACCACCTAAAACTGTTTCGACTATGATGGAATGTTTTGCCCAACTCATCATGAAAGGACGAATGTGTGTTATTGAATTTCTGGGTTGAGATCCAGTTACTATATTTCTTCCAATGGTTCATTTTTACCTAGAATGGGGACTTTGACATTCTGAGGATTTACACACTGCATTGCTTGGATTTACAGGAACCATTTCTAACCAGTACCCTCCTTCTAAGCTTTTAACTCTGCTAAAAGGACAAGTAATGGAACAATGCCCATGGCTATCAGAGACTCCATTGAATGGCATCACTGTTTTTACAGATGCTAGAAAGTGTTCATAAAAAGCGGCATGTACCTGGCTTTCACAACACAGGACATGGGAAAAGAAATTTTTGATGGGTGCTACAGATGACTCATTACAAACACTCAAACTCAAAGCAGTTGTATGGGCTTTTAGCTATTGGCCTTCAGTCGCTCTTAACATTGTGTCAGATTCTTTTTATGTAGTAGGTATAGTCAGACGTATTGAACGAGCAATGATAAGGGAAGTGAAAAATCAGACTCTTAACATCTTCATTACTCATTTATTGAACCTGGCTAACCAACGTAATGCCCCTTATTTTATAACTCACATTCACAGTCATTCAGTGCATGGAGGTCTAGCTATTGGCAACGAAATGGCCGATAGGTTGGTAGCTCCTGCATGGACAGGTCCACCAGTTGACACCTTTGCTCAAGCACGCAGTTCTCATGACTTTTTTCATCAGTCAGCAAAAATGTTAGCAAAACAATTCAGGATCCCATTGTTAGACACTCAGGGAATTGTCAAGTCCTGTCCATCACGTCAGGAAAATGGATTCGGCCTAGGTATGGGAGTTAATCGTAGGGGATTGAAACCTTTACAACTGTGGCAAATGGATGTCACCCATATCAATGAATTTGGTTGCCTCAAATATGTTCCCGTGTGCATTGACACCTTTTCTCAGGCAATCTGGGCAATGGCTCAAACAGGGGAGATGGCCCAACATGTGGAAAGGCATTTATACAGTTCTTTTGCGGTACTCAGTGTCCCAGCAAAGCTCAAAACAGACAACAGGCCCGGATATAGATCTTTGCGCTTTGTTCGGTTTTGTAATCTTTGGGGCATTACCCATTACACCGGTATTCCACATGTTCCTACTGGCCAGGCCATTACAGAATGTGCACATCAAACGTTAAAAAATTTGTTGTTAAAATAAAAGGGGGGAACCTCAGGTATGTCTCCACAAGAGAAGTTACATGAAGTCCTATATGTGCTTAACTATTTGCGGTTAGCAAAAGACAGTCAGGAACCACCGATGTTGGTACACAGCTTGGCTCTGCGGCCAGGCTCTATTCCAGTAGATCAGATGGATAGTGGAGTCCTAGTGAGGTACAGAGACCCAAAAACAGGTGAATGGAAAGGTCCTGCCACAGTTAAATTAACAGGAAGAGTATATATGTTTCCTTACAGGGGACAGATGGATCTGGATACCAGCCAGATGGACTAAGCCATACCACCCTGATGCTAAACCCAGAAACGCTGAGACAACAGCTAACCAGATACCAACAAATGCTGACACCACTGCTGAGACAACTTTATCCACTCTACACCTTGTCAGCAGACTCACCTGATTTGTTAGCGGACTCACCTGACTTGTTAACAGATTTGCGGATAATTGCAGAAGGGATTGGACCCTGCTCCCTAGACAACAGGGAGCTACAGAATCAGGCAACAAATGCGTGCCCCCTACATGGTCTGGCCTGTAGGTCATGGGTGTGCGTGCGTTGTCTGGGATGTAACAGGGAAACATGGAGAGTAGTCCATCGACAGAATTCAACGACAATTGATCCTTCGGTGTTTTCCTGTAACCACTGTGCAGGTCAATTAGCAAGATATAGTATAGCTGACTTTCTTTGTGCCTTTCTAGGACAGAACCACATGCACCCTAATCCACTTCAGCCTTTGCGACCAACTTTGATTAGACAGTTTAATTTTGTGCACGATTTGCAGCTTGTAGAAACTTTAGAGCAACGCATTTTAGGTTATATGGTATATAGGTTAGCAAGAAGATTAGCAAGTAGGAACTTGATTAATGGTAGCAGAGTTATAGACAGTTGTTGTGGGGAAGGAATACGAGTCCCTCGCAGTTGGCAGGTAGATTGACAGGACTGGGAAGAACAAAAAAGGAGATGGTGATACAGACACAGGCCATGGCAGCAGCAGTGATGTTAATAGTTTTGGGTTTATATGAGGTTTCTGGATTACATAGAATAAACCCCAGACAGAACATGTGGATTACCTGGGCCAACCAAACTGGACAGACATCATTTTGCCTATCTATGGCAACACTGTCTGATCCATTTATCACTTGTCTGATAGAAGTCCCATACTTAAAATTGCAGGATTGGAAAGATTGGGTTAAAAATGCCTCCATACTAAACGAAAGTATAATAAACCGAACATGTTATACCACTTTTGCCAAGTGCCCCTCCTGCTGTATCAATCCAATTGCCATAGCAGCGGGTCTAATAATTAATAACTTAAACCGGTCAGTGCCCTGCGATCCACAAGAACTCGATTTGGTAGACTCCACCTTTGGGAATAACTCTTGTATTTTTATTGGAGGATCAACATTCACGGGAGTCGAATCTTACAAACAGCATCATTGGACATCCTGGACTAATGCATCAAGCGCCTACATGGTTTAAGGATCAAAAAAAGAATGGTTATTGTAATGGCAGTTTAGGAGCAGAAACGAGAGGCAGCAAATTTGCTATTTGGAACAATGACACAGCCAAAGAATTTCCCCCAGGGTACTTTTTAATTTGTGGAGACCGGGCATGGCAAGGTAGGACCTTGCTATATTGGCAAACTCACTCTTTTTGCCCCCTAAATAGCCAATATAGTAAAAAATGTCAGTAGAACTAGAACAAAATGATCAGTAGATCAATTGGGTCCTAACTGTAAAGATAAAGTGGAATTACAAGGAAAAGTAACCCGAGTATTATTGTCACTGTTTGTGCCAGGAGCTGCAGCTGGAAATGCACTGCGAGAACTAAACCATTTAGCTTGCTGGACAGCTAAACAGCTTAACCTCACATCAAGTATAATTTCAGAACTATTACAGGACGTTGAGGGTGTTAGGCATGCAGTGCTACAAAACCGAGCAGCAATAGACTTTTTATTGCTAGCTCAGGGCCATGGTTGTGAAGAGTTTGATGGAATGTGCTGTATGAGTCTATCTGACCACTCTCAATCAATTCATGCTCATTTACAACAACTGAGGGAAGACATGAAGAAGATAAAGATAGTAGAATCACCTCGAGGAGATTGGTTAGCAGGCTTAGGTATTAAAGGCTGGTTAATGAAGTTTGTTAAAATGGGATTGATAGTTTTAGTAGTTATTATAATCATAGGTGTATTACTGCCATGTATAGTTAAGTGTTTCATGAATGCAGTAGAAAAAATTGTAAACCAGGTCTGGATTGCTCAAAGAAAAGAAGGGGGATTTGTGGAGAATAACTATCTCCGTCTGTGTGGACATAAAGTATAAGTGAGCAATCCAGGCCTCTTAGACGAGAAATAGACCTCTGTACAAGGTTATTCAAAAGACAACTGTGAGAAAGGGATATGTGAAGAATGTAAATAATCTCCAGGTGTCTAATGAGGAACTTAGCAGATGAATCTGTTATTGTAGCCTTCTGATATTGACTTAGTGCTCTAATTAGAGTAGAGAAAATCTCGTGTGAAACCTTTGTGTGAGAAAAACACTGTGTGAACTGCAGAAGAAAAACTTATCATGTAACTTTATTTTTAGCACGCTGTAGGATATAAGTATGCTCACTGTCTGACAATAAACAGCTTCACTTTTGAGCACATTGATCTGGCATGATGTCCCATCATTTTTCCCACACACCACAAATCCAGGGCCAGGCAGGGAAGACTTCTCCTCTGCGAGTGCTCTATAAAGAGAAACACCACTGAGATTACACATCTCTGTGCATGTTGCGTGAGACATTGTATTTCTACCCTGGACAAACAGCACTGAAGTGAAGGTGTAAGAAGTATTTTCCAGCAAATTCTGCCTTTCTAAAATTCCAGGCATAAGAAGAGTTTATAAAGAAAAAGAAGATATATATAATTTTGATACAATTTGAAACTTAGACAGGTTTTTCCAGTCATCTTCACTTCTTGTTATCTCACATTCATTTTCAAACAAATAACTTCAGTTTCTTATTTTAAGGTGAGCTTCTTAAGGCTAAGCATAAGAAGCTGGGCAAGATAAAGCCCACAGACTGCCAAGAGCTACACAGAGAGCAATTAAACATCACAGCATGTTGAGTACTGGAGAATCTGTTTTGGTTTATGCAGAGCTAATGTTTATCAAATACACAGTAACCTGCGCATTTAACTTGGCATGTCAGCCCTCTCGTGTTTGCAGCAGCTCTCACTGAGTCCTTCCCCCACAGCTTTAGGGCCTGAGTGAGCATCTGTGACGTTGACCAGTCAGTCCCCTGAGCATGCCAGACCTTCCACCTCCCCTCCACATCCCTCGATATTTCTCAACCCTCTGGCTGTCAAGAGAGGCATCAATGACTGAAATAAATTTTTTGCCTACATTTTGCATGCCAGCCCTATAGTTTACACCCTGGGCATTTAACACCAGTCTTTTTGGATAAACCAGAGTGATGCCGTTTGGTTTCTGCCTTTTTTCTTTTATATGTTCTCTGTACTCTTTGCACATATATTTGTAGCTCTGTAGCCTATTGTATTAATAGCTAGTTTTCCCAGTACTTTTCCATGGCCTTTCCCTAAGCAGAAAGACAAAACAAATTCCAGAGCTCCAAGCCCCAGGGGGGTGCAAGGCCCTGTCCTATCTCGGTTCTTCCTGGGAACCAAGGCCGAGAACAACTCTGAGATGCATTTTCATAAACAAAGTAGACCCAGTGCTAAGAGGGGGGCTCCAGAGAAGGGGCTGGACCTGGGGGGAATTGAATCACCACTTGTTCTTCTAATTGGTGCTTTTAATCAATTATGCTAATTTCCTAAAAGCTATAAATATGTACTCACCCCTGGAGAGGGTAGGCTTTTATGGACACCTTTCCATAACTGCTCCTGAAGACCTTCAAAATAAAGATCCCTTTTATATTACCTCCTTGCTAAAATGATCTCGAGTTTCTTTTCCAGGTTGAGGGAAAAGGCAACAAGAGAGCCCTGGGAAAATGCAAGGGAGGAGATTTTGGCAGCAACAGGAGGTGAGGCTCATGGGGAGTTAGTGGGAAGAATTAGCTCAGTGGGAGACATCCTTCCATCAGTCTCCAAAGCCAAGCCCTGGTCTTTGAGCCAGGCCCAGGACTTGCACTTCCTGCAGCTTCCAAGCTCCCAGGAGACTGAACAGCCACCTTTAGTGCCTTTCTCGGCAGGCTGTCATTCTCTGTGCATAACTAGTTCAAAAACATTTCCATCATTTATTTGCATACAGATTCCCTCTTCCCCTCTGGATTCCCAAATCCTGGCAAAGATGACAAAAGCAAGTGCACTTAACAGCAGCAAGGGGATTGACTTTGGAACCATTAAATTCTTTGTCACTCCAGTTGTCCCTTAAAGAAGTGCTCATAAGCTTCTGACACAGTCAAGAGCCTCGCACAGGATCGAGAGTTTTACAGAGTAGAGGTTTATGCTCCTGCATAACTGGAACTCATAAACATTTGAAGTGTGGCACTGTAAAGAGTATCTACCTAATAAACCATGGAAGAAGAGAGATAAGAGCAAAGCTGAACAGTAAAACGAGCAATCATTTCCATTCCATGCGTGCCTTCCTGTTTCACCAAATTGACCTGCAAACATCATAGCTTCCCTACACCTGTTTTCAGCATCTCTATTTCTCATTAATGCTCCACCACTGTGGATTAAAAAAATACAGATGAAAGGCTCAGTGAAGGAAAAGGTAGCATAAGAATTTATCACAGTGGATGAAACTCTCTTTTTATAATGCAGGCGAGGGAGAGGGAAATCAATCCAAAACAAAGATCTAATGCTTTCCAGCAAAATACAATCTCAAGAAGTAAACCATTATTACTGGGAAACAATTACTGAGATTTCTTAATTGTCTTATCCAATATGAATGTTTCCTTGAGGGGAAAAATTTATTTCCCCAAGTAGCCAAGCAGTGCATAGACCTGTATTTCTCCACACAGTGAAATGCAGATTTGATGCCTTCCCTACCAGCCCTCACTGCAATCACTGCCAGGAGAACTCCACTCTTGCACACCAAGTCTCAGGGTCTCTGCTGGGGCCTGGGGACTCACTCTGCTGCTGAACAAATTACTGCTTTTACTGTTGTTATAATTCATACTGATGATGTCCAAGCAAATAATTTTAAAGATGAGAACAACTGCAAGCACCTCTCAGATCTAACCATTCAGTTGATTTTGGTTTGTGTGATAAATGAACAGATCAGAACTATAGGACATGGAGGGTTAAGTGTGACTCATTGCAGAGAACATGCCCTTTTCAATAACACCCCTCTTCTGGGCAACTGAAAGCAAGGCCTTATATATTATACACAATCCACTTTTTAAACAAGGCAAAATCCCCCACCACAAAGATACTAGAACAGTAAATATTGGTTTTCTTGGATGATGGTACACCTCATGCCACACAGCCCACTCAAGCATCTGCTTGTTACCAAAATCTATTCCCTTTTTAAAGGAAGAAAGAGAAGTGGCATTATGTGCTATCAGCTGTGGACTGCAAATATTTAGAAGAAATAAATTTCTCAGAATGAAAGGTACCTTTTTTTGATTAAAAAAAAACCCAAACTAACTATTTACTTTAGGTCTATACCCACTCCTAGCACCTGTACTTTTCAATTGTTGGCTTTCCAAGAACAGCGCTGTTTTCTTCCTGGCTTTTCCCTTAAATAACTATTGATTATGCACAAAATATCTATTAAAGATGAACAGTATTTTACTAGAAAAATAAGGTAGCTTGAAAATGCTGCAGAAAACTCCAACTATTCATATATGGTTTATATGTGTTCTGGTGCATTAACTAGAGCTACACATATATATGCTGTGAAACAAAAAGCATTCACTAAATAAATCATTTACGTACTCTTAGTCTCCTGCTTTTTTGATAGACTTAAAGTTATATTTTGCAAAAGTTACATTTTACTACAATAGTTACAATAAAAGTGTATTTGCAGTTAGATCAGAGTGAAGTTAGAGAGATCAGGTAGGATAAGATAATATTTCTGGCTTTTTACAGAGAAGAAAACCTACCACTGCAAATTAAAAGATTGTATTTAATGGTGGAAAAGGGGCTTCCAGGCCTCTAAACAAATAAAAAGAGCCAAATACAATGATTTCCCCTGTTATACATAAAAAAGGGGGAAAAAAAGCTTTTAGGGCATTAAAAGTTCAGAAACAAGGAGCCAGTAAATACAGAGGATTAGGAAAAAAAGACAAATTAAAGTCTCTAGTGTTTGGAAAGAAAGAAACAGACATTTGCCAAACGCATCATAGAAGAAAGTCCTACATAAAAAGAACAAGGCTAGAGAACAATGTGTCATTACTTGGCCTAAACTATGGTATAGGGCTTCCCGTGGGTCTCCTTTTCTGCTTTATTAATTGGATAAAAGAATCATAATTCAATTTGTGGTAGTTTGAAAGCAAATCAGTGAGAGGCTCAAAGTCAGAACTACAATTTAATAGGAAAAATGTAGTAATACAAAAAAAGAAAAAAAAAAGAAACCACTGACAGAGTCAGAATACAACCTGACACCCTGTCGGTCAGGGTATTGGTAGTAGTCTACTTAGAAGGTGGTTGCAGTCCTCTGGGAGTGATAGATGCGGTTCTGTTGAAGCAATGATCCTGTGAAAGGTGTAGTTCTCCTCTGAAGGTCCAGTGGTGGTGTAGAAGGGTCGGGTCTTCCTCTGGGAATCCCGTGGGAAAAGCTGCCTATAGTGTTTCAAATCTCAGTTTATATGCAGATCGGGATACATTGGTTCCTCCCCCTGGGCGGGGCATCTCACAATGGGATGATGAGCCACTATCTGCAATGTTTGGGGTGAGTAAAGTGCCCATCCGGCCCCAACGACTGGCCCATTAGCAAACCATTCTGCGGCCATCAGGAACACTGCCACGCCTGGCCCCCAGCATCCCACGAAGATGGTGATAGAATACATACCATTGTAACTTAATACATTATCCACCCCTTATTCTATCACCATCTATGTGATACCTGAACTAGTACTCCCCTTTATACATATATATACATATACAATGAAACTTTACACACAGTTCTCACTTAAAATTAAGTTTCCTTGTGGTACACAATGGGTTTCCCCATCTTTCTGCATTACCCACCAAGTGTAACCAGGTCCTTGAGCAAAAACAACCCCGCGGATAGGTTTGCTTTTGTCTGAGGTGGGACTAATCTAAACAGTCTTTCCTAAAATACCTCTCATGTGTACCACAGGGACTCTATCTCCGTCTACTGTGTGCAAGGGTTCAGACTGGGCAGGACCAGCTCGATTGATGGAGCCTCGTGTGTTGACCATTTAGGTGGCCTTTGCTAAGTTCACTTCCCAATTTTTGAAGGTCTCCTTGCCAAGTGCCTTCAGGGTGGTCTTAAGCAGTCCGTTGTACCATTCAACTTTCCCGGCAGCTGGTGCACGATAAGGGATATATCTACTCGATGCCATGTTCCCTGGTTCAGCTGTTTATAAGGCCATTCTTGAAATGGGTTCTATTGTCTGACTCAATTCTCTCAGGGGTGCTATGTCTCCACAAGACTTGCTTTTCCAGGCTTAAGATGGTGTTTCAGGCAGTAGCATGAGGCACAGCGTAGGTCTCCAACCATCCAGTGGTTGCTTCCACCATGGTCAGCACGTAACGCTTGCCTTGGCGGGTTTGGGGAAGGGTGATGTAGTCAATTTGCCAGGCTTCTCTATACTTATACTTCGACTATCGTCCACCGTACTACAGGGGCTTCACTCGCTTGGCCTGCTTGATCATAGCGCAGGTCTCGCAGCCATGGATGACCTGTGAGATGTTGTCCATGGTCAAGTCTACTCCTCGGTCACGAGCCCATCGGTACGTTGCATCTCGTCCCTGATGACCAGAGGCATCATGGGCCCAACGAGCTAGAAATAATTCTCTCTTGTGCTGCCAGTCTACATCTACTTGTGATACTCTCAGTTTGGCAGTTTGGTCCACTTGCTTGTTGTTACGATGCTCTTCATTGGCCTGACTCTTGGGTACATGTGCATCCACATGTCGAACTTTTACAGTCAGCCTCTCTACACGGGTAGCGATGTCTTGCTAAATCTCAGCGGCCCAGATGGGTTTCCCTCTGCGCTGCCAGTTGGCTTTTCTCTAGCGATTTAACCAACCCCACAAAGGGTTAGCTACCATCTAGGAGTCAGTGTAGAGATAGAGCTGAGGCCGCTTCTCTCGCTCAGCAATATCCAAAGCCAGCTGGACAGCTTTAAGCTCTGCGACCTGACTCGATCCACCTTCTCCCTCAGTAGCTTGTGCAACTCGCCGTGTGGGGCTCTATACAGCAGCTTTCCACTTCTGGTTAGCACCCACAATTCGGCAGGAACCATCAGTGAAGAGGGCATATCGTCTTTCACTCTCTGGTAGCTCGTTATATGGTGGGGCTTCTTCAGCACGTGTCACTTGCCCCTCCTCTTCTTCAGAAGATAATCCAAAAGTCTCACCTTCAGGCCAGTTTGTTATAATTTCTAGAATCCCCGGGCGATTAGGGTTTCTTATCTGGGCTCGCTGTGTGATCAGCGCAATCTACTTGCTCTTTGTGGCGTTGGTGGCATGATGTGTGGAAGGAACCTTTCCTTTGAACATCTAACCCAGCACTGGTAGTCGGGGTGCCAGAAGTAGCTGTGCTTCGGTGCCAATTCCGAGGCAGCTCAAACTCCTTCATAAGCTGCAAGAATCTCTTTCTCAGTTGGGATATAGTTGGCTTCAGATCTTTTGTATCCCTGACTCCAGAACTCAAGTGGTCGTCTTCGAGCCTCTTCAGGTCCCTTCTGCCACAGGCTCCAGGATGGACTATTCTCCCCGGCCGCAGTGTAGAGTACATTTTTCACATCCTGTCCTGTTCTGACTGGCCCAAGGGCTACTGCATGGGCAATCTCCTGCTTAATTTGTTCGAATGTTTGTTGTTGCTCAGGACCCCACTGGAAATAATTTCTTTTTCGTGTCACGAGGTAAAGAGGGCTTACAATTGTGCTGTGTTCTGGGATATGCATTCTCTAAAACTCGACAGCTTTTAGAAAAGCCTGGGTTGCTTTTTTGTTCGTAGGTGGGGACATAGCAGTGATCTTGTTGACTACTACTGTCGGGATCTGGTGACGTCCATATTGCTACTTGACTCCTAAAAACTGGATTTCTTGAGTGGGTCTCTTAACTTTACTTTGCTTGATGGCAAAACTAGCTCTTAGGAGAATCTGGATGATCTTCTTTCTTTTCTCAAAGACTTCCTCTGCTGTGTTCTCCCATACGATAATGTCGTCGATGTACTGTAAATGTTTTGGAGCCTCACCCTTTTCTAGTGCAGCCTGGATCAGGCCATGGCAGATGGTGGGGCTGTGCTTCCACCCCTGGGGGAGTCTGTTCTAGGTGTATTGCACTCTCTTTCAGGTGAAAGCAAACTGAGGCCTGCACTCTGCTGCCAGAGGAATGGAGAAAAAGGCATTGGCAATATCGATGGTCACGTACCACTTTGCTGCCTTGGATTCCAGTTCATACTGAAGTTCTAACATGTCTGGCACAGCAGCACTCAGTGGTGGTGTGACCTCATTCAGGCCACGATAATCGACTGTCAGTCTCCATTCTCTACTGGACTTACGCACTGGCTATATAGGGCTTTTAAAGGGTGAATGAGCTTTGCTGACCACCCCTTGGCTCTCCAGTTTACGAATCATCTCATGGATGGGAACCACAGAGTCTCTGTCTGTGCGGTACTGTCGTCAGTGCACTGTCGCTGTGGCGATTGGTACCTGCTGTTCTTCAACTTCTAGCAGTCCCACAGCAGAGGGGTCATCTGAGAGACCAGGCAAGGTATTTAGCTGTTGGATGTCTTCTGTTTCTACTGCGGCTATCTCGAAATCTTAACGATGTCTTTTTGGGTCTTTGAAATACCCATTTCTGAGATAGTCTGTGCCCAGGATGCATGGGGCCTCTGGGCCGGTCACGATGGGGTGTTTCTGCCACTCATTCCCAGTTAAACTCACTTCAGCTTCCAATACAGTCAGCTGCTGGGATCTTCCTGTCACTCTAGAAATAGAAATAGATTCTGTTCTCACGTACCTTGATGGCATCAGGGTACATTGAGCACTGGTGTCAACTAAAGACGTATTTCTTTGTGGGTCAGATGTGCCAGGCCATCGGATTCACACAGTCCAATAGATCTGGTTGTCCCTTTCTTCTACTTGGCTAGAGGCAGGGCCCCTCTATTCCTGATCGTGGTACACGTTGCTCTTTTCTTGTAAATATGTTCTTGAGGTCTCTTTAAGAGGATTGGTCATATCATCATTCTTATACTTTTCTGAGTTCTGTTCACAAGAGACCGGAGCAGCGTTGACTCTAGGTGGGCTCCTTGTGGTAGCTGTTCCTCTTTTCAGTTCACGTACTCGGGCTGCTAAGGAAGAGGTGGGTTTTCTGTCCCACTTTCTCATGTCTTCTCCATGCTCCTGAAGGAAAAACCAGAGGTTACCTCAAGGAGTGTATCTTCTTTCTCTGGCTGGGGAATGTTGGCTCTTAATAGCAGAGACTCTTGTTGGTTCTGGCGAGATGTGGTGAATTTCTTGCTTCAGCTCCTTTCTGAGTTTCTCTTCTAAGTTCTGGACGTGTTCAGCTAGCTGTCTTTCCACAGATGAGACATGGGTGCGAAATGGGGCAGTGACAGTGTCCTCATAAATTCTTAGTTTGTTGGCCAGTACTCCCACCTTGTCCGCTCCTTCCCTCCATTGCAGTGTTGCTAGGTAACAGGAGTATATCTCTGGTCCAAGCCGTGCGAATCTCAACCACATCTGTGACGTGCATTGGACATCATCTGGGTTCTTAGGGAATCTCATCTTCTGAGAAAATTATCTCCAGCACGGCCAATTCTCTCAGGCATCGGATACCTTGTTCCATTGTGCTCTATTTTCTTTGGTGCACCTGGAGGTCTTCTTTACAAAGGTATCTGTCCTTTACACTTGCCAGCAGTCGCCGCCAGAGGCTGAGAGTTTCTTGGGTTTTCCCGATCCCCTGGTCAATGACCACATCCTGGGTCAGGGATCCAAGTTGCCTGGCCTCACTTCCATCTAGCATGGTGTCATTGGCTGCAGTGTCCCAGATGCGAAGAAGCCAGGTCAGGATGGATTCATTTGTCTGGCGGGTGAACTCCCTCCGTAGGTCACGCAGCTCACCCAGGGATAAAGAGCGAGTGATGATCTCTGGCTCCGTCTCTTCTGCTTGGTGCGAAGGTCCAGCCTCCTCCTCATCGTCGCTGTGTGGGCTGATTTGCTCCTGGTTTTCTTTTTCTGAAGGGGGGCAACTGCTACTGGCTTAGGCTGTTCTGGCTTGGTGATGGCTTGTGTGGAGACGCTGTCATTTCTTTCAGTCTCTTTTTCCTCTATGACAGTTTGTTTAGATACGGTGCCTGTTGTTCTGCTGCTTTTCTTGTCCTCATCCTGAGGATACTGTGCTGCATCGAGCATTGTTCTGACTCTAAGCATGGTGTACACAGTGCAGGCTGTACAAAGAAGACAAAGCAGAACTGACAGCAAGATTATACCATCTTTGACATTCAAAGGGAACTCAATATTTTCAAAAACTGTTGTGTCAGGTCTGAAAGGCTGAAAGAAACCATTCTCTACTCTTTCCCCTAGGGGCTGGGTGCGATTGTTGAGGAGGCCCCAGATGTAACAGCCCATACCAGGACAAGCAAACAAAATTGAGTATATATTCCGAATGGTGTTCATTGTCTCGGAGGTTATCATGCGATAGACATAGTAAACTAGTAAAGCAATTTTTATACGATACCCCGGCCTACAAAGGAGCATTACCACAGGCAGGTAATTCCCTGTCTGCGGAAATATATACAGAGCAAGGTACAGGACACATGTAAGTATGTTGATTATCATGGTGAATAGGTGGCTTCTAGAACACAAAATTGTAATTCTGACATTCCTCAGGGACTGGCCTAACGTTTGGGCGCCAAAAAATGTGGTAGTTTGAAAGCAAATCAGTGAGAGGCTCAAAGTCAGAACTACAGTTTAATAGGAAAAATGTAGTAATACAAAAAAAAACCCACTGACAGAGTCAGAATACAACCTGACACCCTGTTGGTCAGGGTGTTGGTAGTAGTCCACTTAGAAGGTGGTTGCAGTCCTCTGGGAGTGATAGATGCGCTTCTGTTGAAGCATCTCTGAATGATCCTGAGAAAGGTGTAGTTCTCTGAAGGTCTAGTGGTGGCGTAGAAGGATCTGATCTTTCTCTGGGAATCCCGTGGAAAAAGCTGCCTGTGGTGCTTCAAATCTCAGTTTATATGCAGATCGGGATACATTGGTTCCTCCCCCTGGGCGGGGCATCTCACAATGGGATGATGAGCCACTATCTGCAATGTTTGGGGTGAGTAAAGTGCCCATCCGGCCCCAACGACTGGCCCATTAGCAAACCATTCTGCGGCCATCAGGAACACTGCCACGCCTGGCCCCCAGCATCCCACGAAGATGGTGATAGAATACATACCACTGTAACTTAAGACAAATTACTTAACAATTTATTACAAAATACTTTGCCCACGCAAGGTTTTTCATCATGTAAACACCACACTATTAGACTATCTACTATTACAGGCCCAGCATTTCATATTTCATTAGTAAATAAAGCCAGGTTTATTTATAATAAAGTTAAGCCCTTCCAACCACTGACCATGGAAACCAGATTTTGAAATAATGCAGATTTTTGTTTCTGTTCTTTCTAATTAAGGGTAATATCAGGAAGGACAGACAGTGGGTAGCATTGTTCAAGCACCATGGATTTAAGCAAGAAAATCTGATTATCAGCTCATGTCAGAAGACAAGTGATAATGCAGCTTAGCAATCATTTGGGCTTTTGCTTTAGCCAAAAGATAATTACTGTTCGTTAAGTCTTACCTAAGTGTATCTAATATCTATGGTCCTAAAAATTATGAATAGTAAAAATACACAATAGACAAAGAAGAGTTATTGTATCTATTATTTACTTGGGCTGTTCCATCATGATAATTTTAATAGCCAGAAAAGTTAAAATTGATGTCAAACTATAATTTCTTAAAGGCCAAAAAGTTAAACATTAACTCTCATGCAAGTGACACCAGAAGTTACATTTTTTTATGAAGACACAAAAGCCACATTAAAATGACCTCAGGCCCATTGCTGCAGGATCTGCTCTTTGGGTTGACTTTCTGCAGGGTGCCCAAAACTCTGCTCACACTAATGTCAGGCTAGCTAACTTTTGAGTGTTGGAGTTGTCAGAGACTGAAAATAGTTCATGCCTCAAACATTTATATAAAGTTTTGATCAGAGAAGCTTCCCTGAAGATACCTGACTGGGACTTTGGACTGAGCTAAACTGCTGAGATTAGATAAAGGGAAAATCCTATTGTTCAATCATCTCAGTCTAAAGGAAAGGAATTCGTCCACAGAAGCTGAAGTCACCAGCTGTACTGAGAATCATTTCTGGCTGCGTTTGGGGTGGGGGCAAAGCACAGCTCACAGAAGCCACGTTTACACAGCCTTAGCCCCCAGCTGAAAGGGGGGAGGAGGATGGCGTAACCTCTGGTCAGAGGCAATACACTCGCATCCTCCAGTACACAAACTGGCCCAGCTGTGGAGCCCCCCCAACCCCACAAGCCACATCCACGAGACTCTCACGTGAGAGGCAGCTGAGGGGGAGTCACAATCCATCACAGACCCCCCAAAGTGCTCCCCAGATGCCTTGCACCACAGGACTGCACGTGATGCAAGCAGAGTCTGCTGCTAGAGGCTGCCCCCTCCCCCAGGGGGACATGCCTGGACATTTCCACCTGGCCTGAGTGTATATTAACCCATGGCACTCTGTGCTTTTGGGGGGGACTTCCACCATCGAGACTACCCGAAGAGGACATCAGGACACCAACAAAACCCACAGAGTGGTGATACTTCTTTGTCCCTGTCACTCTCTGTCCCCCCCCCGTCTTTCTCCCTACTCTCTCTTTTCTCTCTTTTCTTCTCTCTCTCTCCTTCTTATTTCTCCCTACTCTCTCTTTTCTCTCTTTTCTTCTCTCTCTCTCCTTCTTATTTCTCCCTACTCCCTCTTTTCTCTCTCTTCTTCTCTCTCTCTCTCATATTTGCTATCAAATAAAACCCATACTATTAATTGGCATATGGTCTCGCTTGTACCTTAATTCGGGCAGAAGTATCTCTAAAGAACTTTAATAATTAGATCGTAACAGGAGTCCTCTGACAAAATGCTAATATTTCATCGTAAAAGCTTTTGCTTTCCTGGGTATCACATCACTGGTATGGTGTGCCAAATGAGCTCTGCATCCTGATACCTTCTCACTGTACCAGTCAGCAGAGCTCCCCTGAAGGAAGGAGCTGAACTGACACTCTCTCTTGATGCCTTTTTCTGGTCTTAGGAAATAAAGGCTCAGACACGGTGAAAGGGTTGGGGGTTGTTTACCTCGGTATTTTAATAGGATCCCGTTCGATGGCTTCTGCCGTCCAGGTAGAACATGCTGCAAAAGCCCCGTCCCCCCAATAGAGTATACAATTAAAGACTCTACACATTAGCATATCTACCAGGAGGGCCCAATAAGGGGCCTGGGTGGACTAACTTCTAGTTTACAAAATCTGTCCTACTAGGAGACCTTGAGGGCTCACGAAAACAGGGTGTTTGGTCTTCTAACTCTACATGGTTTCAGGGGTGTTTAGTCTAGCGGCCTACTAAACACCATGAAACTGGGCTAAACTATCACCTAAAGCATCACAAGTATGCATGCTAATACTTGTGAATGTAGGGAACAGTGTAAGAAATATTCAGGAGAAAAGCAGAAAAAATCCCTCAGGCATCACTCTCAACAGGTTGGAAGGGACTGGGGGGAAGGAAAGACCCTTGGCCAGGAAGGGCGGCAGCGTGGTGGGCACAGGCACTGCAGGCAGCAGAGCACACTGGGGCAGCAGAGCACACTGGGGAGGGAGCTGGAAGTCACACCATCCCTGCTGGGGTCCCAACACAGGGGTCTATCCTTGAGAGAGACCTCAGGAAATAAAGCAGCAGAGTACATATTTAGATGACTAAATAAGGAGGCTCAGCTGCTTAAACCCTATGATATGAGGCAAATTGTCTTTGACAGACAATCCAGAGCAGGGACCTGACTTAGACACTTGAAATTGCAGCAGCTGCTTCCTTAAAACCACCCTGTGCTGAGCACCTCTGGGCATGAGCCCCCAGAGCCTCAGGGGTGACCATGTGAGGAAGCAGCAGCAACAACCCACCTATCCCACCAGGAAATAACAGGCCAGCTACCAATGCTGAGGTCTGTAGGAATATGCTCTTGGAGACTTCAAATTGCCACTGAAAATTAGAAGAAAATGCAGCAAAAAGCACAGACTGCCAAACCCCAAGCAGCAGCCACCCAAAGACCCAGGAGGTAGGTCCCTTGGACAGTCATTATTGACAACCTGTATTTATCCCCAAACCCCTTCCTTAACTCAAATACAGCCTTTAGAGAAGTTGGCATTTACACAGCCAACGATGATTGCAAATTCTGTGTAGTGCTTTACGGTAGCATAAAGACTTGATTAGGCCTAATGTACACTAGAGGTGAGAAGTGAGGCAACAGCATGTGCAGGGCAAATAAATCCCCTGATGAAAGCATTTGACACCCAAATTAACACAGGAAAATCATTAAAAACTAGGGTATGTGTACAAAACACAGACAGCCTACACTGTTAGGTTTACTTCTTTCGACTTCTGGCAGAGTCAGACCAGGATGGAGACCCTTTTGTAAAGAAAACCGCGGCCTTACACCCTTGTCTGTGGGGGATCTGCACTGAACTCATGGAAAGCTGAAGGGACTGATTGCTGAGCAGAACAACACCTTGCTCCATTTGCCTGCTAAAATGTAGGAAAGATGAGTCTGCAAGAAAAACAAGGCTTTTCAAACCTGCTCTGCCCAGGGCCTGATTCAGTACACACTGCCACACCTGCTCAAAGTTACAATTCTGATCACTGTAATCATTACCACTGAAATAATAAATACATTTTCCTAATGAAAGCAAAGAACAAGCAAGCTGGAAGATTTCTATACCTGTAAAGTGTGCTGAGAACTCATCTGAACAAGGTGATCAATCAAAAATGATAGAAAAAAGGCAGCTTATTTGGTCAATCAGTCTCCTTGTTAATGACATGGAACAGCAATCAGAAGACAAAGTAAGCAGAGGAAAAAAACCTAGTTTGTCTATAAAGTAAGTCACTTTAAAAAAGATGCCATTTTCATTAATATTAGAGTATCATGCAGAGAAAATAAAATTATTGGGCAATGAGAAACAGGTGTAATCATGAAACACCAACCTATGTTTATTTTTTATGTGTACATTTTATGGTTGACAGGGATAATTAGGATGACTTGCAATGACTTTCACCATAAGGCAGGGGGCATCTTTTTAACCCAAATAAAGATTATTTTTAAAGGTTCTATTAGTTTATATTAATTTACACTTGGTAGCTAAATAACAATCAGTATGAGAAGGCAAACTGCAGTGACCAGGGAGACTACTGCTACTGGTAAAGATTAGGTCTTAAGCATGGAGGTTTTCAAGCATTTTTTCCCAGAAAGCATTACCTGGAGGTAAATGGGAGTCTTCTCATTCAGACAGACAGCTCACAGGACTTTTTGGCCCTGGGTATCATAACTTCATACAGCTCTGAAGAAATGGTCCTCTCCCTCATGTTCTCCAGCAAGGATGCTGATGCCTCGGAGGTAATGGACAAAGCTAAGCCCAGTGAGGGCCAAGCAGGGTGGGTATCACCCATGTAGCTGCACAGGCCTTCCTCATGGTCCTGGTAACCACATCCTGGAATGAGCACCCTCCAGTGTGTGAAATTCAAAAATCACACCAGGCTTTTCAGTTTTAGTTTCCATTACCATGACACCCAGAAATATTTTATGGTTCTAAAGCCCATCGCAAGGTATACATTTCTTCCTATCTAAAATTGTAACACATCTCATTACTTTCACTATCTTCATATAATGTTATAGTACCATTAAAAATCTCACTCTTATTAATTAAAAAATACTTGCTCCAAAAATTGGTTAAACATCTTTTTCTTTCTCTTGCAAACACTCATGGCTATATGGTGCCTCATTGTTTTCCCTCTTTGAACAAATGTCTTTAAAAAGCACAAATAAAGAGAATAAAATGCTGTGTCAAACTCCTGGTACAGCATGTTTAAACACCTGCTTCCCTTCATCAGTCCTTCATAACATTTTTAAACGATAATTATATGTACTGATGAGTAACGAATCAAAATACTGTAATCTATCCTGAAAGGGGTTTTGCTAATAATACACATAGGCATTAATGGAATATTTAGACTGTTCTTGTTAGAGAAAACATACCTTTCTATACAGAGAAAGAAAGACACTGGGAGAACCTACTTCATTTTTCTCTCTACAGCTCGTATCATAAAAAACAGGGGTTGCTACTCCTCCAGGATTTTAAATACAAAAAGAGGGATTTGGGGCTATTCTTCTGTCTTGGTTGGAATTATATACTGCAATTTTTTTCACAATTTTTGTTACAGTAATTTGTGATTACTGGGATGGGGGGACCAGGGTGATGCCCTACCCACAGGAGAGGGATGGTTCCACCTTTCCACCCCTTGATTCAGCTCATGGCCATGACTTCTCTGTCCAGGGATTCAGGGCAAACAACATAGCTGCTCCAGTAAGACTGAAATAACTTTCATCTTCTACTCATAATTTCATTTTCTAACATCTTTAAAAAAAATCACAGCAGATTAATTTCTTCATATTTTATCTGAGCTTGAGAAGTTGTATAGCTCTAGAGGAAAAAGGAGTCCCTTTCAAAATGTAAATGAGAAATAGGCAAATATTTTACTGCTATTTGCCAAAAATCCTCTGATTTCAAGGTTTTGGCGTTTGTTCTGCAGTTCTTAATAAAAATAATGCAAAAAACAAACTCCAGAAGTCTGTGATGAAAACGTGTGAATCTCTAGCAGACTGGAAACTTGCAGGCTGGCTGCCTTTCAGATCATAGCTGAAATAATTCCCTTCAGAACCAACTATGAATGGGAGTGTCTCAGTGCCTTAAATTCACCTGACAGATTAATTTAAGTTGCTTATACCTGGAGTGAAGATTACACAGTTTTACAACTTGTCTTGGGTTAGGTAGGAAGGGTTAAAATCTAGGAAGTGATTTATGCTGTAGGAAGGGATATAATTTCTTTTTTGGGAGAGAGAGCTAATAATCAGGTAGTTTTAAAAATTGATATGTAGGTGAACTAATAAAAACTATATATAAGCAGAGACTTTCTGAGCTTCTTTTTCTTTTGGACTTGCTGCTGTGTAGAGAGGAGCATCTTTTGCTTCTCTCCTTGGTAAGGCCTCAGCCCCCCCCACTCCTTCCAAAGGAGGGAGGGGGGGGGAAGGGAGGTTTGGAGCGGCTGTGCTACTGCACCTGGGAATGGGGGAGGAAACGGCTGGAATTTTTAGTAGATATAGTTTAGTTAGTGTTGTGGCCGTCCGCCTGCCTCCTCGGTGGAGTGGAGGTGGCTACTAGCAAAGGCGGATGCGACTTGGGTCCTCGGGGGCCAGCCTCGTTCCCAATCGCCGAGCGACTCTTGCCCTTGCTCCCTGCTAGCTGCTCGGTAGGCGAACTCTCCCACACCTCAGGGGGTTCCTCTAACCCAGGAATGAAGAGACACAGACACGAGGTTCTGCACTCTGTGGCACCGGGGATCGGAGGACCCCGATTCCCCTGGGACACGATCTTTTATTGTTGCCCCAGTGACCAATCACCGGGTAGCAGAGGGGAGGAACTGGGGAGGAGCAGGGGACAGGGAGCGAACCAGGGATAGAAGGGGGATGAGCGAGGGTTACAGACAGGGGAGTGATACAATGAACAACCAAGTAACTGAGAACTCTCTAGGAAAGTGGGGGTGACTAACTCAGATGGGCAGGTGGTGCTCCCCAATGAGCCCTGGGGGTATTAACCTGTCTCGAGCCCAGCCTCTTCTGGGCTAAACTATTGTTTGCTCTACCTCGGGGGAGCCCTCCTCCTCCCCCCAGGGCTTTCTCATTGGAGATTCTTCTTCTGGGGTAACCTGCACCACTGCCACATCTCCCCCGTTTTTATTACTTAAAGGCAATGCGCGGTTAACTAAAGAGATAACAAAACACTTAACACAACTTAGGGAACAAAGTCCAAGGAAAAGAGTCCACAAAACCCAAAACAGAGTCTGTAAAACTTGTGAAATCCAGCCAGAGATCCCCCAGCCGGTGAAGAGGCTGTCGAGCCAGTCCTTGCCCTCCGTCTTGAGTTGGTGGATCTGGTCCCGCATCTCCTGGATTGTGGACTTGATGGATTGGGCGTGAGATGAAAGGTTGAAGCAACACAGTCCTTCAAACTCTTCGCACCCGTGGTTGTGGAGCAGCAGCAGATAGTCTATGGCAGCCCTGTTTTGGAGCGTCGCCTGCCTGGTTGCCTCCTCGTCTGAGAGGAGTTCTGAGAGTGCCTGAGATGTTAAATTGGCTTGCTTTCCAAGCCAACACTCTAGGTGGGAAAGCTCACCTAGGGCCTTGGCTGCCGCCACCCACGGCAGAAATATCGAGGCCGCGACCCTTTTGGAGAACGACCAGGAGACTACGTTATTATCACAATTTGGGTCCAAATCTAGGGTGGATCGTTTTTGGCGGGTCATATTGGTGTGGTCTCTCCAGGATAACAGCTGGTTCATTCCTGGTGTCAGCAGGGAAAGCTTGCTGAGCGTGCACAGCCCTCCCCTGAGACGGGACGGGATTCCTGCCCACACACGATCTCCACATATTAAGAAAATCCCCGTAGGGAGTTTCTTGGGGGAATTGGTGGATGCTGACCATGTAAATTTAGCAAATTTGCACCAGGCTCTTTCATTGTAAAGTTTCCAATTGTTAGGGGTGACATCGAAGGCTTTCTTTGTTACCGGAGGAATGGTCAATGTGTCAACTTTATCTGCCTTCCTTGCCATTATGGCCTCCCCTCGTCCTGGGTTGGTTTCCCGCGGCACATCCCTGTACCTTTGCCAACTCTTTCTCCTATCCCAAAGGGAGCTATAAAGAATTTGCCTCTGGTGTCTGGCGGCACTAGGGTCTGCGAAAGAGGTACAGAATGCGGGTTGTGCCGACCCCAACAGGTCCAATTCTTGGGGTTCGGTGTCCATGGGTGGCAGGGCCTGCATCCACTGATCCCAACTGTGGGATTGGTTGGTCCCTGAGAGAAAAGCGTGGTACTCTGGCCATGTCCCAGGAATCCCTACCAGGCAGGTGCTAATCGGGCCGTTCGCTGAGTCGGCGTGAAGGCAGAAGTCACTCTGACCGATGGATTTTGCCAGAGTGACCCACACGTTTTCTCGAGGCTGCTGCACCAGCCACGGGGCAGACGCCGGAATTTCCAGGAGAAACAGGACCCTAACGAAAATCCAGACTGGCTCCATCTTCCTTGGGGATCTCTGATGGGTAGACTGAGAAAGAAAAACCTTAAAATCTAACAAGAGTTATCCAAACGACAAAAGGTAACTCTAACATAAACTCCCCCTCTCTCCCCCCTTTCTCTTGAATGGGTAGGTAACAGGGATAGGGACACACAAAAGGTAAGTCAGAGGGGTAGGTTGGGGAAGGGTAAAAGGGGGTGTATAGTCCATGGTATTGCTGAGTATGGTTTCCTTCTGACATCTCTGGTGTCTTCTTCCTCTGGGACTTCTTCTTGCTGAGATGCCGGAGGGTCGTCTAAGCTGGGCAAGTCTTTTTTTCTCCTTTTCTTCCAAGCCTCCGTGGCTTGGAAACCTTCTTCTTGCGGAGACTGGGGTGGAACTGCCTCTGCAAAACAAGCTCGCTTTCTCTGCTTAGGCCCCCGGTAGGGTCGGACATACCTAGCTGGGATCCATTTAGGCCCCTCTGGGGTGGACACACATGCGTACCCTCTGCCCCAGACAATCAGTGGGAGAGGCCCTTCAACCTCATGGGTCTCAGGGTCTCTTACCAGCACCGGCGGATGTTCTTTTAATTTGGAGTTGGTCGAATTAGTAAAGTGCCGGAATACAGGGGGGACGGGCTCTTCTGGTGTACAATTTAAAAAGTTAATCGTGAAGAGCGCCTTGCAGAGTCGCTCAATGGGTGATTTCTTCTCTGCACCTCCCTGCTGCTGGTAGAGGACTCTCTTAAGTGCACCGTGAGTCCTCTCCACGATGGCCTGCCCCGTAGGGGAGTGAGGGATGCCGGTGACGTGGGCAATCCCCCACTCCTGGAGGAAACTACGGAGATAGGCAGAGGTGTACGCCGGGCCATTGTCCGTCTTTATCTTTTTGGGGGTACCTAGGACAGAGAACGCCATTAGAAGATGTTTGCGAACGTCTTTCGCCTTTTCGCCCGTGTGGGCCGAGGCGAACACAGTATGGCTAAACGTGTCTACAGAGACATGTACATATTTGAGTCTGCCGAACTCTTGGATATGGGTAACGTCAGTCTGCCAAACTTCATTTGCAGCTAGCCCTCGGGGGTTTACCCCTGGATGGAGCGAGGGCAGCTGATAGGTCTGGCAATTGGGACATGTCGCCACGATTGCCCGAGCCTGTTCTAGAGGTAGGTGGAACATCCTCCGGAGGGCTGGGGCGTTCTGATGGTAGAACTGGTAGGACATCTTGGCTTGTGCGAAGGTGTCAGGGACGTTAGCTGACTGCACCTGCGCAGCCATTGCTAAGGCGTCTGCTCTGCGGTTCCCCTCACTGATGTACCCAGGAAGGTCTTGATGCGATCTCACATGCATCACGTGAAATGGGTGCTCTCGGTGGGACAACAGGGACACTAGCCGCGAGAGCAGCCCGAATAAATTTTTGTTAGAGACCTCCTTAAGTAAACTGTGTTCTGCTCTGACAGGTATCCCAGCAACGTAGGCCGAATCTGTAACCAAATTGAGAGGCTCCTGGAACCTCTCAAAGACTCTGACGACGGCTGCTAGTTCTGCAATTTGTGGGGATCCCTCCACCACATGGACCTCAGATTCCCACTTCTGGGTCCGAGGGTCCTTCCAAGTCATGACTGACTTGTGAGAGGATCCCGAGCCGTCGGTGAAAACCGTCAGAGCTCCTTTTACAGGCTTTTTTGGCTGCATAAACTTTGGAACCAAATTAAAATTTGTGTTAAACAGGTGATGTTTCAATTTCTTTCCCGTGATTTTTCCTGGGAAACTGTCAAGAGAGAACTGGAGGCTCTCATTGGACTGGACTAATTTTTCCAAGTCCTCATCTTTCCAGGGAACACGAATGCATGAGAAATCGCACCCCGCAAGGGTGCGGAGCCTGGCCCTCGCTCTGGTGATAAGCAAGGCCACCAGCTCTTGTGGCGTGGTAATAGTTTTGGACGGTGTGTGAGGGAGGAACACCCACTCTATGATTAAGAGGGAGTCCTTCAACCTCTCGTCCCATTGAAAGACCAGTCCGTGTAATTGGGGGACCTGCCCTAAGATGATAAGTTGAAAAGGCAGGTCCGGGGCCACTCTGTGGGCGTGCCTGGAGACTAAGGCATTGCGCACCTTACCTATGGAAGCCCTGGCATCAGTGGTAAGCTGCTTTGGAGAGTCGAGTCCCTCACCGCCCTTCAGGAGATCGAACAAGGGGGCGAGGTCTGCTGTCGTCAGCCCCAGCAGAGGACGAACCCAGTTGATACTCCCACATAGCTGATGTAACTCCCGCAGGGTCCTGGGCTCGTCCACAATGTCGAGCTGCTGGGGTGCGACGGTCCGCTCTCCGATGCGGATGCCAAGGTACTTCCACGGTAGGGTGCGTTGTACTTTGTCCGGATGGATGGTCATCCCGGCACGCTGGATGGCATCGATGGCGGCTTTGAGAGTCTTTTCTAGTAGGTGCTCGGAAGGAGCACAGACAAGAACATCATCCATGTAGTGGAAAATTATGGATTTCGTGAAGGCTTTCCTCACTGGCGACAGTACTCGGGCTACGTACCACTGGCAGATTACAGGGGAATTTTTCATTTCTCTGGGGCAACACCCGCCAGTGGTACCTCTCTTGGGGCGCCTGCCTGTTCACAGACGGCACAGAAAAGGCAAACCGCGGCGCATCATTTGGGTGCAACGGGATCGAGAAGAAGCAGTCCTTGATGTCAATAACTGCGAGTGGCCACGCTCGGGGGAGCATTGCCGGGGATGGTAATCCCAGCTGAAGGGGACCCATGTCAACAATGACCTCGTTAATCTTACGTAGGTCGTGGAGAAGC
>JAVTVJ010000771.1:600000-753054 GCA_034509425.1 Eopsaltria australis | reverse complement strand
CATGGAGCACATCCCCTGCTCCCCACACATCCCTGCACGGAGCACATCCCCTGCTCCCCACACATCCCTGCACGGAGCACATCCCCTGCTCCCCACACACCCCTCCATGGAGCACATCCCCTGCTCCCCACACACCCCTCCACGGAGCACATCCCCTGCTCCCCACACACCCCTCCACGGAGCACATCCCCTGCTCCCCACACATCCCTGCATGGAGCACATCCCCTGACTCCCCACACATCCTCCATAGGAGGCACATCCCCTTGCCTCCCCACACATACCCTTGCACGGAGCACATCCCTGCCAATGCTCCCCACACACCCCTCCATGGATCACATCCCTGCTCCCATACACAATCCCTCCACGGAGACATCCCCTGCTCCCTCACACATCCCTGCATGGAGCACACCCCCTGCTCCCCAACACCCTCCAATGGAGCACATCCCCTGCCTCCCCACACTCCCTGTCATGGAGCACATCCCCTGCTCCCCACACGTCCCTGCATGGAGCACATCCCCTGCTCCCCACACGTCCCTGCATGGAGCACATCCCCTGCTCCCCACACATCCCTGCATGGAGCACATCCCCTGCTCCCCACACATCCCTGCATGGAGCACAGCTCCCGGAGCATCCCCTGCTCCCCACACACCCGTACATGGACCACAGCCCCCCAGGCAACCCCTGAGCTCCCCTCGCCGTCTCCTCTGGGGCACCCCCGGGACCCCCCGAACTCGCGAAGTCGGGGCGGGCGGTGCGGGCGGCGGTGCCCGGTGCCCGCCCCGCACTCACCGCGCTCAGCCCGGGGCCGGCGGGGGCGGCGCGGCGGCTCCGTCCCCCTCCCGCACACACACACAGGCTCCATTGTCCGCCGGCGCCTCCCCCCCCGCTCCCCGCGCACATGGTACCGCCCAGCGCAGCCCCTCGCGCCCGCTCCCCCCGCCCGCTGCCCCCCCCGCCTTTTCCCCACACCGGCTCTGTCCCCCCCCCGCGCCCCCCCTCTCCCGCCGCGTCCCGCAACCCGCGGAGAGGGGAATGGTACCGCCCGTCGCGCGCGCCCCGCCCCGGCAATGGTACCGTCCGCTACTCACTCGGGCCGGCGGCGGGACCGCCTCTCGCTCCCCGCGCCGCGCAGTGGTCTCGCCCAGCCCCCTCGCCCCGCCTCTCCCCGGCCAGAGGGAGGGGACTGCGGCCCTTCCCCCTCCGCCGCTCGGTGGTACCAGCCCGGCTCTTAAAGAGACAGGCTCCCCTCGGCCCCGCGGCCCAGCCCCTCATTAACATAGCCCTGCCCCCGCCCCGCGGCGGCCGCGCCCCCTCCGCCCCTTTTAAAGAGACCGCGCGCCCGGGGCTCTTCTTAAAGGGGCCGTCCCCTCACCCCCCGCCCCAAAGTGCCGTCCACGGAGTCGGGCGCCGAGAGCCGCCCTCACTTCCCCGGTTCCCCGGGGCGGCGGGGAGGGCGCTCCCCGTGCTGCCGGTGCCCGCCAGGTACCGCAGGGGAGGCGCCCCCGGTGGGGCCCGGGGAGGGGCCCTGGCGCTCACCCCCTGAGGCGGCGCGCGCGGGGAGCCCGCCCCCCCCGGCGGCACCCCCTTAACGGAAACGGCGCGCGGGGCCCCTGAGGGGAGATCCCGGGGAGATGCGGGGTGTGGGATGCGGAATGTGGGGTGCGGGATATGGGATGGCGCCGCCCGGCCCCGAGCCGGCGCCCTGCCCTCCCTCCTCCTGGGTCCACCCCGCTGCCGGTGCCATGGTACCCCCACGGCCTCAGCCTCGCTGCCCCCCCGCGAGGGGGATTCCAAGCGCCCTGGGGACCCGAGGCGGGCACGGGGAATCGCCGCCAGCCCGATGGCACAGCCCAGGGGAGCCGCTGGAGCATCGTGGAGCTCCCACATGTCCCTTCCACACGTTTCTGAGAAAGGCGGGATGGGAGAGGGGGGAATTCGAGGAGGAGAAGCGCCTCCCTCTTCCCCGGGGGCTGAGCACCCCGAGTGGCCACCCGCCGAGTGACCTGGGGGCTTTCTTCTGGTGGGAGAAAGCGCCGGGGTAAGCAGCAGCTTGGAACTGAGCAGGGAGGGGACCAGGCAGTAATGGCAAACAGACACAACCTATCAACTTCTAAAAATGCTCAAGGGCCCCATCCTGGACAAATGCTCCGTGTTTGGGGGATTAGACATCAATGCAGTTTGGTTTCAAACTGGCAGTGAAGAGTTGAAGATTTGTAGCAATCCCCCGCCCTTTTCAGTCTGAGACTTACTCTGAAAAGACGGCTTTCAACATCCACTAATCCTTCTCCTTCACCTCCACAAAATGTTCTTAAAATGGGCGATCTCGTGGCCGTAAGGAAGAGGTTTCCGAGCCACCGGTGGCACACCGATGCAGCCGAACAGAGAAAGTCAGCGGATCAGTTTAGCTTATCCGCGCTGCCTGAATAACCTGTTTAGCCAATACAAC
Organism: Eopsaltria australis; assembly: GCA_034509425.1. Taxonomy (NCBI): domain Eukaryota; kingdom Metazoa; phylum Chordata; class Aves; order Passeriformes; family Petroicidae; genus Eopsaltria; species Eopsaltria australis. The sequence goes on along the minus strand of JAVTVJ010000771.1, from coordinate 750,608 downwards.
ATCAGTGAACAGAAATGCAGTGTCCTCCCTCCCCCTTTATCCTCAAACGACCCATTCTTTGTCCAACTCCTATCTTGTCCAACTCCCACTTTTAACTCAAGTCTTTGGAAGAAGACCCTTTTAGCGCAACATTCACGCTGGGCGTTGCTCTTGGCAGATAGAACCACCTCCTCTCTTTGCTCAGCTCTCAATCCCTTTTTCTCTTTTTGTCCCTCTCTTCTCCTCCCCTTGTGGTTGCCCACTTGCAAACACTGTTAAAGAACTCTTTACAGCTTCCTATGCACTGCAACAGTAGCCAATTATCACCTCTTACCCCGAATAGATACAGTTCTTAGCGGTGGGGTTTCAGTCCCTCCTGATTTGCAGACCCGAAGCATCTCCCGCTGGACAGACTTTCAGCCCACTGATACCTTTTCTAGACAAGTCCCTGGGGCTACAAGTTCACATTTCCACGATCCGAAGGTGGAAATCTTAGGTCTCTGACGAGTCTTTCCACCCACTGAAGCCAGCCCCACTTGCATCTTTCCAGTGATGGCGGCCAGCACCTTCTACAGCTGAAGGGTCGGTGAACTGGAACCACCACCTTTGCTGCCATCGGTTCCACACGTTCCTTTACCTGATGTTCAAACCTTGCCCGTTTTTACATTGACACGGCTCTTTTTTTAAAGCAATGCCTGTAATTCCTCCTGTCCTTCACGCATCCCACCATGCCGGCCAGGCAGCCCAGCATGGTGTAAGGAAGAGAATGTACCTCACAGTGCTTCAGACAGGATCCAGTCCCACTCTCACCCACACCAGAAACCAACCCATCGTGGTTTGCTTAAAAGGAAGTTGTCTGCCCTGGGCAGTAGAGGGTGGGATTTTTCTAAGGAGCTTAAGGAAGCCAGGCACCCAACTTCTGTTTTCCAAAAGGTACCTTAGAAAATCCCACCCTGTGCCTCAATCCTAACACATGCAACAGCAGCGATAAAATACAAGGAGTTAGCAAACTGCCTTTTTTGTTCTCCTCTCTCCTCTGACCCAGTACTTCGCTGTCTTGTCTCTTTAGGAGTTAGACCGGGGAAAACGAGCATAAAATGCTACTAGTTTGCAGATGCTGTGGTTCCTCCGACTCCCCTCCCATCCCCCCGACCCCATCCCCCCACATTTCAAACAGTTATAAATGACTGTGCAACTCTGCAGGCAGCGGTCTCAAATAACCACACCAAGCCTCTCCCCTCCAACGGCTTTAAGTCTCTTCCTTCCTCTCTTTGGGGCTCAGGAGAGCAGCGACCAAGGTGCTTTGCTTTACTCTCAAGAGTTAAGTCACTACTTCACCCACCACCTTTGGGAATCCGCCACAGCAGTGAATTCCCAAGGCTGTCCTTGAAGGGTTTTACCATGGGAACTGACAACAAGGCTCCAAACCGATCCTAACTGCGGAGACAGGTTGTAAGTCAGCATTGCAGGTAGCAGGGCCGCAGATGGTGGGACCGCCACCACCAGCCTTGAGGACAGCCCCCTGTACTGGGGCCTTGCCCTCCCTTGGCCAAGCTCACAAAAGTTGCCCCAGAGAAGCCAGCTGTCCCGGATCTTTAGAGCACTCCGGCAAATCCAAGAACATCTTGGAAGCATTACAGCTCTCACCACACTGTGTACGCTTTCCTCACAACTCCCTGTCTGCAGCGAGGGCAGGAGATCAGCCCATCTATTCAAAAGCAGGGCCCTCTTCCATTAGAGCAAATCAAGCCTAAGGAAAGTTGCCACAGGAGCTTGGGTTCTATGGAGCAGACAGATCAGACGAGATAGCCCAGCCAGCAAAATACATTTGCATGACATTTTCTGTACATGGTTCAGAGCATGGCACACCCCGATTGTGGCTTTTATTCTCTTTAAGGGCCTGGCCCTGCAAACACTTAATTTTACATGTGTAAGTAGAGTCCCACTGAAGCACAATGGAGCTACTCATGCAAGTAACATTGAGAGCGTGTAGGGCTGTGGCTCTGTTTCACTGTTCCATCTGCAGCAGACCCAGTTTTAGAGGATCCTGCCATGCTCTCTGTTATTGCCGCTCACTTGTGCCAGTTAAACTATTTATGTAGCTACACTCATAGGTGAGCTCTTTAAACGATCCAACTCTTTTTTTAAACCTCTACTAACAAGAACAAATCCTTAGCACCAGACCAGCTCTGATGTAGATTTCATCCCCACAAGCAGCTGAACTGGCACAACTGGAGGAAGTGGAAACATCTGAGAAACAGGAACTTTTGAAGATGGGACTGAGGGAAGGCGTAATGGCGACATGGATCCTTAGCGTGTGAAGGCTGGAGACACCATCCTCTTCTGAAGTCACACCCTGCTCCTGACCATCAAATCTCTGAAGTGGAGCCTTCTCCAACCACACAGTCATTCCACATGAGACACTTTCACCTCAAATGCAACAGTAGATTGGGCCTTTACAGTCAATAATGCTTAAAAACCTTTCCTCAAGGAAAGCTGTCAGCAGTAAGAAGAATCTGCCAACGGTCTGTATACCCAGGACCAGGGATGTGCACTTCTCTTTGCAGGTAAAGGATGTCAACACCTAGCACCACATAGCCAGTACACTGCTGCTTCTGCAGTCACGGGATCCCTTGCTATTAGCTTTGACATGGCACATTTGGGCCATGCAAAGTGTTCCCTACAATTTCTTTTTTTTTTTTTTTCAGTTTATGGGCTATTCTATCTCCAGCAACTCTGTGCTGAAATTGCATCACATATTTCCTGTCTGCAGAGGCAAGATTTCCCTCTTTCAGTGCGATTATAACCTTCCAGCAGGGAATCTCCACTAACTCCTTAAGAGCTTTTCTCTCTACACCGCTTCCTGACCTGCATTCGTGCACACCTGCACAAAGTGGGTGTAAAACACCATCACTGTTGGAAATGAAGAACACAGACCATTAGGAGGATGTTTTACTTTGTTTGTTTGCTTTAGGTTTGGGGTTTTTTGCCCTCTTTTGTGCTCCAGTGTAAATGATCAGAGGAGCTGTGGGACAAGAGAGATCTGGCTCTATGAAACCATTTTCTTACAAGCTTTGAGTTTTACCCTGCTGCATGCTCTAATGAGCCTTCTCGAAAGGAAACAACCCATTTCTGTAAGGAATCCAGGTGATTATGCTTTGCATACCGCCGTGATCTCTCTGCATGGGCACAGGGGAGTTGCCTTCATGAATCTTGCTGCAGGATGAAGTCTAAAGCTGGACAGTGTGAAAGAAATAGGAAAGGACCACCGGGAGGGGTAGTTTAATATCCATTGTTAACTTGGAAAAAAAAACCTTCTTTCAGAAAGTCTTTTATTTATTGTAAATCATTCCTAAAAGATTAGGAAATCAGGCCTGGGGGAGGGGGAGAGATTGTTGTGGCTTTCTTTCTTGTTCAGTGTCTTTTAGTATTGGACATTAACCCGAGTCTCCGCAGTTTTGCTAAGCCTCTGTCCTGCAAACCACCAGAGAACATTTTTAACATACTTTGGGTGAACAGTCCCTCTGCACCCCATCGTGGGTGGGACTTGACAGCCTCCCAGAGGCGGGAAACGCCTCCCTATCCATATCAATGTCAATATCCACATACAGTCACACACATCCCCCCAAACACACACACATACAAACCCCACCTCTGTCCCCACTGCTGGTGAAAAACGACCTGTAGGTCACCTACAGCAATGATCACTGCCCGGCTGGCTGCACAGGGCATGGAGCAGTGCTGGGAAGGAGACTGGCTCACGGATCTGACCAGCACTGGCTGCACATCACCCCAAGGTAAGAGTGTGCAGATGATGGCAAATTCACCCGGGCAAGAAAGGCCCTGCTCTTGCTTTCCTGTCTGCACTGAAAGGAGAAACAGTTGATGTCGTGTTTTCCTGTTCACATGAGCACCCAAACAATCTGAGCCTTAATCAGGTTTGGTCTGGAACATGGGACTGTGCTTGTGGTTAAAATACTCTTCTGGACATCCAGAGAGACTTATAGTTGATCTGCCCCACTTGAAGACATTATCTCACATCAAAAACTCTGGTGTGATGAACAAATCCCATGTATTAAAATACTCCAGTTGCAGAACATTCTTGCCCTATTTAGAAAGCAATTTCTCAAGTCAACAAGCAGGTGTGAGGCAAATATCATGCAGCCATAGAGAAAAATGCTCAGCTCTATCTCCTATGATTAAAAAAAACAGGGAGAAGCAAAAGAAGGAGAGAACAGATACAGATTCAGAAGGGAGGGCAGGTAAACAGAATCTGGGGAAGCATATGCTCATGCAACACATGAAAAGTATGAATTTGTACCAAACAAAGGTGGGAAATTTTGGCATAGAGAAGACTTCAGAACCAATGATTGCCCACGAATACTGCTTCCACCACACTGTCCCCATGCTTTACAGGGAACTGCTAACACACACTGAGTGCTGTGGTGCTGCCAGGAGACTTTGTCTGTGGAAGTGCCTGACCCTTGAGCCTTTTAAGATTCTCAGCCATGACTTTACACTCCCTCTGTATGTGTATGGACATCTTTGACATCAATGAGAACACACATGGCAGCAGCTCATAAAATTGCCAAACTCACCTCCTGCTTCCATTCAGCCACCTGCAGAGCCTGGTACAAGCCACCAAGCCCCCTTACACAGCCACATTCTCTCTGCTGCCTGCCCACAGCACCAGGGCACGCATGCACACCTTCATGGTGTAAAACCGAGCAAACAAAATCTCATTCCCAAAGCAACATTTCTGAGAAAGGCACGACCAGATGAAGAAAGCACCTCTCATAAGCAGCATCCTTCTCACAGGATAAATAGGAGGCTAAGCCTGCCCTCAGACAGACAGAAGAAGTCATCTGTCGCCAACACATACAACAGCTCTCTTGGCATAACAGGCTTTTTGTGCCTTCCAGCACTGCTCCTCCAGCATCCGGCTGCTCAGGGTCCCCGCCTGCTGCACAACAGGCCAGCAACACGGACAGACTCCACTCATGCTGCCCCTACAGTCAGCACAGGGTTGTCTGAGGGGAAAATTTTGCTCGTGTCTCTCCTCCAAGGCTACAAAAAAATAAAAACAACTTCAGCATGAATTCCCCTCTAGACTGTGCACAAAGAAACCGAGCTCCCACTATACCGCAGACTGGCCCATTAAAGCGAATGGTTAAATTCTTGCTATGAAAAAGTAGGCGTTGTTGTCTGTTTTGCAAGGCAGAAATCAATATTCCCGCCTCCTCTCCTTCTGTTATTTCACCTTGAGATACTCATGCTCAGATGAGATCTGAGTCTTACTCACTGCAACTTTCCTCTCCCCAGCATTTCACAGGGTCACGGGTGTTCTTGGAGTCCTAACCTTCCTGTAATTTACCACTCAGCTCCCTAAACCGATCGCCACTGGTGACTGAAGTAGTGACTGATTTTCCTCCCAAATCACACCACTGCAGCCATTTCTAACTATTTATCTACACCCTCTATCTCGTCATTTTCCTCCCTGTGTCCTCCAATAACAATCCTCTTTCTACCACAGACTTTCTCTGCTCCGGACCCCTATAATTCACTCCCTGGTGCTAGCCTCTCCCATACTGTGGCCATCTTGTCGAAATGATGTTTTATTGTGAAATGCCCTTTCTTCTCTCACTCTCCCTTTAATCTGACTGTAGGGGGTAGCTTGGTTAAGTCTATAAATTTGGGGAGTTGGGGGTGGGGCAAGGGGGGGAAGTACCTGGGTGACTGATGCTCAGCCCAGGCGAGCCTGCAGCAATGTTGACTGGGGAGAGACAAGCAGGGGAAGATAAGCCAGCACCATACCTCAACAGCTGCTCCTTCAACCAGGTTTCCCTGCGGCAGTTCAGATCCAGGGCCTGGACCGATTCCCACAGATCAGGTAGCAATAATGCCAGGCTGACTGGGCTGTTCAGATGAGTCCTCTTGGATGCAGCTCTGCCTACAGTCATGCCTGCCTCTGTCACCTAAGGATTAGACAACTGCAATATGGTCTGTTTGGCACCATGCTTTAAATCCATTCATAAACTGAAGGCAGTGCAGAATTCAGCGCTCAGTTAGATAAGCCGTGTCTCTCACCCACAGTCATTCTCACATTTGTGCTCCATTTTTGTGCCATCTGACCACTGGCCTCCAGACAGATTTTAACATGTTCCTGTTGACCTCTGGTGCCTCGCATCACAGAACCCTTCCCAGCAGACAAATCACCTCTTATATTTCTTAGAAGCAGAAAGGCACCAGGTACTCTAGCACAGGTACCTGGGAGAGTGGAGTTGAGGGTTGTTCAGTCTTTAGTTTGCCATTGTTTGCTGGTGACAGTCTGATGAAATTGCTTGAGTTATAATGAAGACGGTTTTCATTATCTGTCATTTAAAAATGTCAGGGGAGATTAGACTGAATGGATAGGTGTAACCTGTTGTTTCAAATAGCTTTTGACGAAAGAAATACATTTCAAAAGTACCAGTCACTGATTTACAGGTGTTGTATCAAAATTACATAAAACACAGAGATACCTCCAAAGAAAACAAGCAGCTTTCTCCCCTTGCTCTTTAGATTACACATTGGCTTATCATCAGTATGGTACTGACTTGCTTCTGCAGTAATCATCAGCTTTCAGATCTGAGAGGTCTTAGATGATAGAGGACAACACCAACAAAACCAGGACTCTTCATTATTAGAGGGCACTTGAGAGTTTTGGCTTAGCTATATAAACGCTTCACTCTTGTTCTTTTCCATTTTTACTTATGCACTTTTATGGTGCAAACTGTGGACTACTTTAGCAACAGATGTCACAACTGGACATACTTCTGCCCAAACATTTTGCTAGTCCCTCTCTGCTAATGGTGCTGGCCTCTCACAGCTGAACTGCAATAACAGACTGTGTGAATGTTCCTAGTCCATCTGAGCACAAAATCTGCCAGCTCATTTTAAATCATACCGGGCTATTCCCCAGCAGGAATACATCTGCTGACAATACCTGCCTTGCAGGTCCTGAGAGACACGAGGACAGCATGCTTCTTTCCATCTATATCCTTTTATTTCAGACATTTAACATGTCAGCTGGTGCTGCACAAGGAATCAGCCTTGGTAATGGAACTCTGATGGGACACTCCCTGTGCCTCGACTTGCTTACAACACAGGCTGCTCCTGCACACAACCTGCATCTTTTGCCTGCCTTCTCTGTGAAACCAAGGCAAAATGAATGCCAACAGTCCATTCAGCATGCAAGAAATGCAGGTAAGACTGTGTGTAGTGTCCTTAGAAATCACTTGTATTTTTCATAATTGTTTTTATATGAGTATCCAGCATCAAAAAGTGTAACAAGAAGCTCAAGTAAACATTTAAATGCTGAAGCACAGATACTTTCTACTTTAGAATCCAATAACAGATCTCTGCTGCTTTGTCCAGTGACACAACTTCAGCCAGATCCCATGCCAGTCAGTTGGCTTCCTCTTTCAAGTCCCTATTTCCCCCATCTGCAGTGAATGAAGTGCTCCCCGAGGTGTTCCTGTTCTTGGTGGTGTATATGATGTTCAAAACTAAGATGATAACAAGGAAGCAGAGAAGGACTGAGCCATAGGATGGTGGCTTCTGAAAGTCACAGATGAGGGAAAGAAATAAGAATTGTTCTGAGACCTGATCATTAAAATGTCTTGTTTCCATTAGGACAATGTTTCCCAGACATTTACTTGAGTCATCCTTACAAAGCATCTCCCAAAGAAAAGGGTTTATGTTCCTGGCAACACGTTCCAAAAAAACGCGTCCCCAGCTCCCTGCTGCCATAAGCAAGCACAACTCCAATGATTTCAATAAAGCTGCACTTTCTGTGGCCCTAAGGCTATAACACTACAGTAAACAAAGCCAAATTCCATAAGCCAGATGCTTTAAGGTCTGAATCCAAGCCTTCAACATCTTACAGATACTATCCACCAAAAGATGGCTGAACCTATACCATCAGCTGTCACTGAGGTATTTCAGCCACCAGCAGAACATGGACCCCAGGGCCTCATCCTGGGGCACAGAAATGGCTGGTGGACACCAGCCTGCTCCTTGAAAGGGCAGTGGTACCTCACTCCTCTAGAATCTGTGCTCTGCCAGCATTCTCAGCCTTCCTGCTGAGTCCTCTGCCCTCTCCAAAAAGAAATCCCCATTCCCCACTCTAGTGATGAGTTTGAGAAACGAAATGCTGACATCAAAACCAAACGACCTTACAATATCAGCTGCTTACCACTCCAGTTTCTTCATCTCCCCATCATACAGCTTGTTTTTCCTTTATATCTAAAACATCCAAACACCACTCAGTCCAAGGAAGGGCCAGCTCAAGGCTCTTGCCAGACTAGGCGTGGGATCCACTGGCACATGGTGAAAGCAGACCCATAGCTCAGATGACAGCGCACATCCTGGAGTAATAAGGATGTAATGCTGGATAGTTGCTCAGTACTGAGTGAAAACAGCAAATGAATGGTCTTTCCAGCTTCAGAAGTGGTCCCTGAAGAACAGCAGTAAGGGACTCTGGCTTGATAGTATAGTCTGGGGAATGTACTGCACACAGCTCCAGTGAGTAATGCTGAAAATCCATAGGCAAAGGAAACGTTTTAAAACAGAGGAGGAAAATCTACTTGAAATCAATACTGTGAAGGTCTGTAAAAGGAAACACTCTGCAAAAAAGGACACATTCGCCACATATAAATCTTTAATGATATCTTGTAGTTTTAACAAAGCATTAAAAAAGCCAAACAAACAAAAAAAGAAACCCCAGTTGCTGTAATACACCTGAGAGGGCAATCATCCTCACATGGCAAAATATGATTTTCACACCTGGTAAATGAAATAACTCTGCTGCATCCCAAGGCCAGGGTTAGGGTCTAAGGTGAGCTGTTAATGGAAGGTTAGAGACCACAAAACAGCTCTTCAGGGAGCACCTTTCAGATGCTCTTTTCATGTACAGCAGTGCACAGCAATCACAAGGCACTGGCAGCACATACTAAAGTCACTGTCACTGACAGTGGTTCCAACTGTGCAGTCACCAGTTGATAGCTGGGATTAAGATAGCCAGCTCGTGTGCCCGTGCTCCTCTGACTCAGGAGAAGGCTCACGCTCTTGTAAGAGCAATTCTGTATTCTTTCATCTCCCTCCTGGCACGCCTTCTGCAGCACACCAGGGTTAACCACTCGCTCTCTTCTCGAAGATGAAGAGTGAAGCTGCAGAGCTGAGACAACAAACTTTGCGACCGCATACAGCTAAAGCCTCTGCACTGTTAAAAGAAAAGCAAGCACAGAAAATCAAGGAAAATCCTGATCACAGGCCATGCTGGTAGGAACCCAATGACATTCAGAATCTGTCCTGTATCAGCATGCTAGACTGCTGGATCCAGGCAGGATGGCTACACAATTTGCCAATCATTCAGGAACATGAGAGAAGTGAGGCCTGTGGGGAGCCAACAAGCCCCAGAGGTACATACAGATATTTACAACAAAAAATCCAAGTGGAATCAGCAAGAGGAAGAAGCACAGAGAAAAACACTACATGATCTAGCACCAAACAAGACACATGGTTTAACAAGACACTTTAGAATATCTGGCTCCATAAATTAGACTGTGATTCCCAGATCTTTAGCTCCCAGCTCCTGCTGATTTCTGAGTATAAAGGGGATGTTTGTCACTCCCAAGATCAGACGCCAGCTTGAATGCCTTTCAAGAAGTACACAGATGAGGATGTTCCTGGGGAAGAATGAGCTAGAGCTAAGCCTTCAAACGAGCACAAGAAGAACCTCCTGCCCACAGACAGGAAAGTGGTAACCTCCTTCACTTCCTCTGTGGCTTTAACCTAAACCACAACTCCTCCCTTTGGGTTAGAAGTCTCTTCCACTCATTCAGATGTTTGTCAGCTTGTCTCTCTAATATCCAGCATTCGTCACTGCCACATAGGAAAAAAAACCCCAGCTCTCTCCTTTTTTCCTCTCTCCCACACCCCTTTTGCAGTTTCTTCCCTAAACAAGAATGGCTTCAGTGCATGGGAAAGCAAGTCTAAACTACAGCTCTTCAGGCACAGGCACAGAAATTAGCAATTGCAACATGAGGGGGCAGGGAGAGAGGAGACGTTGGCATACAGGCTACACCAACATTTGGGAATGCTGGCAGTGAGGAAACATTGCTGCCAGCAGGAAGAGTGATGCCAAAATAACTCACAGGGCTTTTCCATGAGGGCAAGCACTCCTTCCCAGCCCAGGGTGCCACATCCCTCCTGCTCCCCTAGAAAGCTTCAGAGCATGGATGAGGTGCTGGAAGCGAAGGACAGAGCGGGATGAGCACAGGGAAGAGCTGTGGTGCCACTCGAGAGGCGCTCCCTTTGTCCGTGCACAGGGAGGTGAGGACAGGTCCCATTATGCCCAGAGTGAGGCAGGGACAGGCGGCAGCTCCCCCTCAGAGATCCCATCATCTGCTGAATCGAGCTTTAACGATGTGACAAACAGCGGCTCCCACCCAAAACACCAAAACACCCCCCACCCCCTCCCCGCTCACAAAGGCTTAACCTTACGATATTCAGGTGATCGGTGATCCCGGGGGGTTTTAGAGACAGTTGAGTCTCGTGAAAGATTTGAGCAGTTTTTGGAGCAGGCATTTTTTGCTACGTGCCTTTACCAGGTAGTCAGAGAGGCATTCAGTGGGAAACCTCTCCCACGGCTCCCATTGCAACACACAACCGGGCAGCCACACACGGTGCTGGGTGATGCAGTCACTCCCTTGTCACCTGCCACTCCCAGGACAATTCTGGACTATGTAGTGTGAAAGAACAAGCTTTTTATTCCTTCAAGATTTTCAGAAATTTTAAATAACTGTTTTACATCTGATCAGGTTTAAAAAAAAAAAAAAAAACCGAAAAAGTAGTTTTAAAAATTTCTACCTAGTAACTATGACTAAAAGAATTAAATGCAAGATTTCATTTTACCTTCTTGAAATGTTTCGTTTTGACAGATTTAAAATTTTTCTTCATATTTTTTTCCAAGATGAAACACAAAACCGGAGTCAACTTTTCCTGAAAATAGCAACAATTCTGGCAAATCAGCAATTTTCTAAGAAAAATTATCTCTGGAGAAAAATCCTAGCAAAACGTAGTTGTGTTATTTCCTCCCAACACCAAACAAGAATATGCCTCCATGGTGTAATTCACCCTTAAGTTTCATAGCAACTCTGATTCAGACATATTGCACACAGATATTAGAATATGCCTTTGACATCACCAGCACAATGCAAAACAGTGCATATACAATATGGCCAAGCAACGCTGCTATGGAAACCCTTGCTTTGAATTCCCATGTATGGGGTGTTTAAATTCTTATCCCTAATATTGCTTTAACAGAATTCTGTGTACTTTATTTGCTTGCTCAAGTCATCTCCTTCTTTCTGGGAGGCCGCTCCCTTCTGAAAGATGTTTTTGTGGGTGAAGCAGAAGGTGATGAGACCTGCACTGCACTCCTGGTGCTGCCATATACACCAGCTCCATATGAAGTAACTGATCTGTGCCTCAGTTTCTACAGCTGTAAAATGGAAATAAGGTGATGTGTTACTTCAGATATGACTCGAGTGTGCTTAGAAATCCTTTGTGACAGCCAGAGGATACATGCATTCCTATTTGTTACTTTCTGTAGGCGAGGAGTTACTGTCCTCTACAGACCTATGCTGATGATCTCTCTATGTTGGAGAACCAAATCAGGAAGTACAGTCGCCCACTCATGTAGCGAACAGATAAGTAATAAAGCAGCACACTTGCCAACTCCTAAGGAGGTGGTTTCTTAAAAAGACATAGGAAGCTTTCGTGTTTTGATGCTGACTAATTTCAGAAAGTTCCCATTTCACTCTCTTCATTTTAAACTTCTTTGAAAAACATGTTTACCCGATATTCTGAAGGGTCCTCTGCTAGGGAAGATCAGACCAGCCAGCTTGAAGGTAACAACGCTGGTAGAAAAGAGGACTCTTTATCTGTCCATCTCCACCAGTTACCAAGTGCTCCTGGTGGTCCTAGCGGTACCTTCAGGTCTCACTCCGGGCAAGGAGAGGACACTGCAGCCAGCAGTGGCCATCTGAAACTGTGCCAGCCGCATCTTGGGATGTACGGCACCACCTCCTGCAAAATCTGAGCAGAATGTGCAACCCAATAACCATCACCCAGCAGCCAAACTCACCCCTGCAATCCACTGATAGCAAATGCAGATTAACTCACTTGCATTTGTCTGACGGTGTAATTGCCAGCCTGCACATTCAAATGAGTATTTGTTTAACTGTGTGATACACAGATAGAGCTTATACACTTGAGGCCAAATTTACCCCTGTTGTAATTTCCCTAACTCCAGTAGCAATTACTCAAAGGACTAATTTGGCCCACAGTGTTTCCTAGTACATGTGATTCATCATTTCTTTCCTATAACAAAGAATAATACACTGTTTCAATCAGTGGTGATGTCCTGGCCTCCTTGAGGCTGCCGGACTCCCTGCTTAATCAGACATAAAACAAATCACTTGCAGAGGCAGAGGCGTACAAGCATGCTTTAATTACAATATTGTAACACCAATTAGAGATCTATCTAATCGAGGACTCAGTACTTCCTACTCGAGTATTACTCCCATGTTGGGATAATTACTGCTAATTAAGCTTGGAACTAATTAGGCCAAATGATCTCATTTATACCAACATAGATGACTTCTAGGAGTTCACACACACGCACAAAAAAAGTCCAAGGGTGATTTTATCATTCCTGGACTCATCAGCACTTCACTTTCAAAATGGACTGTCCTTTCCCAATGGATAATCCCTGCTAGAGCTCAAGTCCCAAGTCTCAGATGATCACACATTCTCCCAAGGTGGAGAAACACTCTCTGAAGGCGTTTCAGTTGGTTGGCCCAAGTCACCTTCTATTCTAACCAACACAGTGGATCAACAGAATCGTGTCCCATCATGGCCTGGTTAATTCCAAACTTCCAGGATACTCTCACAGTTATTGTCACAGTTCTTAGTGCACTTAGCACTACCCACACCCCAGGATAGCTGCACACAATAAGGAGCTTTGCTGTAGGGTGTTATGCAGTGTTAAGAAAATATCTGAAAGAAAAAATCCCAAAACAACTCTTAAACACGCCAACAGTCGCAGGTACTTGTTGAACAATGCCCATCAACCCTGATTAAAATTAGAAATAGTATCCCAACAGGGCTCAGTAATGGTAACTCAGCTGTGCTGTAGGTGATGGCTGAGGGCAGGGGCTGACTCTGGCTAATGGAGCTACTGTCTGTGCTAGAAGACTCCCCGTGTTCAAAGTGTGACTTTATCTAACAAAGTGGGCTTCATACTGCAGTCAGGAAAGTAAAGGACAGCCCATGAAGCTGTGTTTGTGTTGCAGGTTCTCCTCCTCCCCTCCAGCCCCAAAATTCTGCACCAGCTCAGCACTGAGATTCTCAGGTTAGTGTCACCACGGCAACTTCCATTTAGACCTGCTCTTGGCTCATGGAAACAAGTCACAAGCAGTAAGGAGGGTGTTCCCCGCCCAGTGGTTGAACGTGGTGGGATAAAACAAACCTTAAAAATAAAACCTTTACATTTTGCCTGGCTATTTTGGGGACTATGAGTTAGCTTCTCACCCAAAAACAGTTTGCACCAGTGACATGATTTCCTCCTCCAGTATTGACTGATTTCAGATTCATGGATGAGTGAAAGAAGAATGCCACCTATCAGAACACCAGTTCCACCTCTCCAAGTGACTGGACATCTTGCAAATGAAAGGAAGGATCCAAGAACTGGCTGGGGGCACCCATCCTGGGTCCATCCATCTGTCTGCACTACGAATTTCACAAACCTACATGGTCTCCTGTCCCTGAGTACCTCAACACCTCTGCTTTGCCTGCCGTGTCTGCAGAGGCTGCAAACCAGCAGGTCTGTGCTAACAGACACTACAGGTAACTCAGCAAGGGTTCAGCCACAGTCACTGCACATCCATTCTTCCAACTCCTGCCTCAAAATCAAGCCTTACACGACCCACTTCAAGGTGAAGCATTGCTTTCTCCTTACTCCTGGCTTTCTCTCACCAGCTGCCTTTATTACTCCTAAAGCTTCCTCCTAAACACTTCATTTTCTCACGCTTTCTTGTACTTCAGGCTAGAATCCTGAAGCCGCTGAACCCAGGAATTCACCATTGTCTCCAGGTCTTCTTCCAGCCTGCCCCTTTATCCTCACAGCGATCATTGTTCCCTGGTGAGTCACAGACACCCCCCCCTTCTCCCCTCCAAATGCCTCCTGAACAATCTTCTCTTTTCCAAAGCCTGTCAAAACTGAGCCCAGCAGGATTCCCTACACCAACCTGACCTGGTTACAATACCTCCTGGAACTGATCCTCCAGCTGTCTGTGAAATTTCTGTAGAAGTGCCACTTCTTTATGCAGTACCATTAGCAGAAGACTAATAAATAATGCACAGGAATAACACAATCCCCAATAAACAATGTACTGCTTCTTCTCCTATTTTCTTAAGTGAGCAACATGGATCCTAAATCTGATCTCCCCCTCCAGTTGTTACCCAATCCTCATCTCAGCTACCAAACTCTCTCCTCCCTCCCTTAGCAAGCCTGTCATTCCTTTCTTCCCAGCTGCCAGAGGCTTGGCTGCTGCCTCCTCCAGCCCAAATACACTGGCAGACATGAGTGCAAGCGTCCACACAACACAAATGCAAACATCCAGGCACGTCTCAGGTTGCATGTTGAAAATGCACGTTTCCATACACTGCAATAGTGTACGGAATCACATGCACAGCCCACTGAATATTATATTTATTTGGGTACCTGCTGGAACCCCCACAGGAAGAGGTGAGTTGGAGGAGATCTTCTATTGAAAACAAAATCACTGAACCCAAAGTCTGGGCAAGACAGTGGTAGATATATGATCAGGGCAGTCTTAGGCAGAAGCACACATTGGGCCCAAGGGGGCTCTGAATGGCTTCTTTAGCGTTAAAAGGGAGGAATTCAGGAGCTTTAGATCAGAAGTACATCCCAAATGGGCATTAGACTCTAATAAATAAGGTGCTTTACACTGACAGAGTGCCAGAAACCTCCCAACATCCTCTCCTCTGCCTGCATACAGGCAGCTCTACAGTTGCTGGTGGTTTGGGTGGCAGAAACCAAGCAAAGAATCTCCCCATGTCACAGAGGAGGGAAGGGAAGCAACTTCCTGCCGAAGGAACATCAAATCACAGCCACTACAGAAAGCACCGTGAATGCTCTAATTTGGGATTGCAGTAAGTCCTTCAGGACAGGCACTGTCTCTTTCCAGGACAACACACAGCACAATGGGACTCCAGCCCCATATCAGCACTTCAGCATGCAGTGTACAAATATTTACTGTCACCAGCGGCCTGCAGAGAGAGGCTGTCTCAGATGGACCTCCCCAGGGGCATCTGCAGAGATGATGGAAGTCTGAGTCAGTGACCTAAGACCCAGACCTGGAGAGCTCGCTGCAAGCCACAGTTCAGCATGTCCTCCTTCTAGACAGGTTCCCTTTTTTTCACTCACTGATTTGGAGGTTTTAACACTTTTTTTTTTTTTTTCCAAGCAAATCCCATAATCTTATCCAGGATCTGCGTACATGCAGAGGTCTAGTTGGTGGCCAGCCTGCACGGCCCTAAATGGCCAACCCTATATTTGAAAACAAGAGGCAAAAAGCGCCAAGAAACACACACAGGCAACAAATAAACAAATTCTCATTCTCCCAGCACACTAGCCATGGGAAAACATGCAGGGTCCCAGCAGCAAGATGGCAGGAGTGTGGGGATGTTGGCCCTGTCCCCTCACATCCTGAATATCTGGACTGGTTCCAGCTCCTTTTACAAAAGGAAAGCAAAGAGGCTGCTGCTTACTGCAGGCAGCTACCAGGTTCGTAACCCCAGCCCTCCCAGGAGCTCAGGCTCTTGCTGAATAAGGCAGGGACATATCCCTAAGTCTGAGGTTTAGAAACAAGAGGTATTTATTTGTTATTATTTTCAGTTATCTGAGTGTGGTAAAGGTCAGAACACTTATCTTCTGGGGTTGGTTCCTGCTCCCACTCATGTGGTTCAAAACCAATTGAATGATTTTCTGCATACTTCTCAGGCAGAAAAAAAAAAATCCAGGGGGAATGAAATCTGATCCAGGGCATTTTGTAAAGAGGATCTGTGGGAAACAAGGATCCACCGCAATGGGAGGAAGGGCTTGTGGGCATTCCTGGGTACCTCCTCCCCAGTCCCTGTTACACACAATGAAACATGAATAAAGATGACTGAGGAGGCCACAGCTTTTTACCTACATTTCAGCCTGAGCAGATATCAAGGACTGCAGTGGACAGTATCACCTACGTGATACTCCCAGAGCTGCATTTTGGGTGACAAGATTCAAGGACATAACTGCATATCCTGTGCCCTGTGCACCGGCTGCTCCATAATCTCCAAGATTAATTTATGCAAAACATGGGAAGATGTGCTTTTTCCTTTTGCAGTGAACGACTTCATTAACCTTTCTGGAGCTTGCCAATAGTGAAGTAGAAGCAATGGGAAAATCACACTTCTGGGAAGAAGGGACTTCTGCCATGTAGTTAAGAGCACATACCTGGGAGAAGCCAGAGACTCCAGCTAATGACGGACTCTGGTTTAGGAATCTGCCTGACACCCTCCAGTCTCTGCCCTGCTCTTGCAATGGTCCTCCTCCCCTGGCTTCTGACAGCTCAGGGCATGACCAGGGAGACAAGGAAGCCAGATGGAAAGGCAAATGAGGCAGAGGGTTTTAGACAGAGTCTGGAGAGAGACCTAGCCCAGAGGCAGAGCAGGAGGGAAAAAGCAGGTAAAACAGGTGAAGCAGGTATGGAGAGGGAGAAAAACGGCTGTGGGAAAAACGGGAAAAGGTGCACAGCACCTCGCATGGGGTGCAAGGGAGATCATCCAGCACATTAAAGAAGGGTCCGACTGTTGCAGAAACAGAAGGGAGAAATCAGGAACTGTCTGGTCAGGGGAAATGAGGCTCATGACTTTAATGAGCCTGGGACTGAGTGACACCTGGTAGGGGAAAATGTGGTGCTACCCAGGAGCGGAGCTAAACTCCACTGGAGGCCAGAAGGTCACCATGCCCTGTCGTGTAGGACACTGGATGAACTTCAGCACACGGCCATCTGCTTGACCTCTCTGTGCCTTGCTGTCAGGAACACCTCATGAGCCCTGATGTGGATCTCTCCCATCAGCCTAGATGCAGCCACCTCTTCCTGCCCAGAGAAAGGGACTTCTCCATGCCGGTGTAGGAAGAAAACAGAGTCCATGAGGGGATATAAAAAACCCACCACTTTTCAAATGCTGCCGCTGGACATGATCCTTGCAGCCAAAATCCTGTCCCTGAAGAGAGGTGGTTAAATACACTGCAACCACTCTGGCTAGCTTGGAGGAAACTCTATCCCACATCAGATAGTGGGGCAGCAGCCTCCTCGTGGGATCAGGTGGCTCTCTCAGGCAGATGGGAGAGGGGTTCTCCCTGACGCAGTGACCCTGTTGTTCCTGTCCTGTTACAACAGCAGGACACTAAGCACAGGTCTCCCAGGACCACAGCACAGTTGTCTTGACCTGTTGGGTGCTGGCATGTGGGCTCACTGCAACTCTCCATCACGATGCACAGGGCATCCCAGACCTCTCCCTCCTCCATCACGGCTTTCCCTGGCAGAGCACAGGGCCCTGAACTCAGCTGGAAGTGACACATGGGACAGTTATCCTCTCAACAACTAGAGATGTCAACATGCAGCCAGGCACAACACAATCCACGTTTTCAGGACAGAGTGTCTAGAGCCAGAGGGAAGTCAGGGGAATGGAAATAGGACAATGGGTCAAGAGCAGAGTAAGTCACAAGGTCATGTCCAAGGAGGTGAAGTGACGACAACATTTGAGACTACAGACTTCACCAAGCTTCCAGGCAGAAACAAAGTACTCAGACATTAAAGTGACAACCGTGCTGAGCTCAGAAGGAGATTCCAAGCAGCTCCATCCAGAGTCGGCAGCACACACATGGAGGGAGTCTCACCTTGCTCCCTCAGAGGGCAACCCCCACTCTGCCCGGCCGGCCACAGCTGCAGCAGGGGGCTGTCCAGCTGATCCCACGCCCTGTCCTTCTCCCTCAGGCCAGGCCTGGCCAGCCCTGCCAGCAGCTCCCAGGCAGCCAGGCTGCAGGGACGCTCAGCCAGCAGCAACAAAAAGGGGTCCGTGGTGGAGACACACATAAGGGAGGAATTTGGAGGATAAACTGGAGGGAAGCGATAGGAGTGCGCGGCGCATGAATAGTGGGGGAGGGTAGGAGATACAGGGTGAGAGAAGAAAATGACATGAACAGAAGGAAGAGAGCTGCAAATAGAAGGGGATATGGAAACAGCAGAGAGAGACAGATTGCAAGAGCGGTGGAAGTAGAGGAGACCTAAAGGGACAGAATATAATAATAACAACTCTTAAAATGAGAGAAAAGGGGGAGAGAGGAGAGGAGAGAGGAAAAAAGGTAGAAAGGAGAAGGGAGAGGGGTGAGGGGAGAGGGGAGGGATTTATGATTTCCTGGAGAGGGAAGACAAATGCCCTGCATGTTTTTCTCCTTAGTTTTCAAAGGTTTTGTGGAAGCAGAGTGAAGGCTTGTCATCCTCATTTGAAGAAGGGAGGAACTACGGCACAGAGAGGCAGTGAATGAGTGAGGTGGTAGAAAGAAGCTTAGCTCCCTACTTTGAGTCTCCATCAAAGACACAGGTGAAGAACAGTCTAGACTTTCTTCTCCTGAGCACACCATTACTTAAAGACGGTGGGAAGAAGGCCTGCTAGAAAACTCAGAGATGAACCAAAGTAACAGAAGAAAAAGAGGGGTATCTGATTTTTTTTTGCCAGCACCACCAGCGTCTCTGAAGATCTGTGTTTAGAGGTATTCAGAGCAAATTAACCTAGAGCACACCAAAACGAGCACTGTCTGAGTGCTTACGTGGGGAACTGCCCACAGGGAGATGTTGCAGTGTGGGTTCAGGTACTTGCCAACCCCCCCATCCCACAGCCAGCTGCAAGGAAAATGGAAGGAGAGTGCATGGGAGGCTGTATGACGAGGACTCTGCTCCTACAATGCTCACTGATGACTTTTGTCCGCAGGGTTTTTTTTTAGGTGTCTAAAATTTATCCAGTTTAATTTGTACCACCTTTGTGTTTCAGCTGCCACTATAGAAAAGAGGCTTTTTGTGCCTACAAACAAACACCAAGCCCCCAGGCACATGTACACCCAAGCCAAACATAGCTTGTAAGAGCCCTGAACAAACCAAATACCTGGTGCCTGCTTGACCTCCCACATGCAAACAGAGCTTCCCAGTTACTCCCTGCACACAGGAACCCAGAGGATCCAGCATTTTCCTAATCTCAGACAACACTACTTCATGGCTTGCCAGCACCAAAATTGTCTAGGATTCCCTCATCAATGAGTGACGAAGGCCTCTCTGTTATAAATTGATGTTAATGGCAGGTTGTGTACCTTGTTTGTTTATTGCCAAGGAGGAATGTTTGCTGTGGCTGTCAAGTTTATAAAAATATTTCCATGACTTCAGACAGCTTGGCATTTTTACATGCAGCTGAGAGAGTGGGTGAATGCACAGATGAAAAATTGAAGAAACATTGTTGAGGCTGGAAAAATAATATCTCCTAGCACCACCAAGCTGGTTTACAAAGGCCAGGAAGGTCAGCGCTATTTCTGAATAAAATGCAGGTTTTTTCCCACCAGGGGTTTCTGAAGAGCTGCCAATAATTAAGCATTACAACACCTTTCTGAAGTAGATAACCCAGCTGAGGCCATCCAGGGTTAAAGGACTTGCCCATGATCACACAAAGCGAATCAGTGGCAGAAAGGAGAATTAAACCCAACAGGCTTAGCTTCCCTGATCCAGGTCCTACACACCTGGCTGACATCCAGATGGAAGGACAGGAGCTGTACCAGCTGTGGACCTATCAAGCACAGGTCTTCCCAGGCAGTCTGGCAATTGGGCAAAGAGCTGGGCGACAGGCACCCACCCCAACTTCAGACAGTAATTGTGAAAACAAGTGACAGAAGGCTGGGAAGCAGTGCCTAGTTACCAACCACGGTGCCAAGTGGATTAAATATACATCGATAGATTCAATTACAAAGAGCAGCATGCGAAATGGAAATGATTGCAGTCAAGGACCCAGGATGGCAAGAAATAACCTCAGAATAAAATCACGAGTTTCAGAAAGAAGAAATCCGTGCTTCCAGAGCTGGAGAAAGTTCAGCTGTCAGTCCCCAGGGGTACTGTCCCAGGCCATCCCAGGCTGGGAGGGTAGAGTGACACCCAAGCCCCAAGGGCTAGTGAGAAGTCTGCAGGACTCAAGTTTAGTGGGCTGACAGAGATCCATATCACCTAATGCTGAGCAGCCCTTTGTTATCACTGTCATCAGAGAAGCTGGAGAGTGAAGTGCAGAGAAAGTGAGCCGATCTCCTGTGTCCCCCCCTCCAGCTGCCTGCATGTTGCTGGGGCAGGGCTGAGACACATCACTGAGAGAGGAGGAGGACACCTGTTTCACATTTTGGGGGTCCTGGGCTGGAATATCCAAGGAAACCCTTTGCAGCATGGATATTCAGCCCTGCATCCACCTGTGCCCAAATGCACATTCTGTTTTGGGAGGCCCCTAAAAGTACTGGGTTTGGCAGAAGATCCTGACAGCACTGACAAACTCAGCAGTTCAATACTCCTCATCTGTAGGGGGAACAGGAGCTCACTCTGCTCTCCTTCTTCACCCATGCATTTCCCCGGGATTTCACAGTGTTACGGAATTTTCATCGCGATCCCCCAAGCCACCTCCATCCTGGACTTATCACGACACGTGCACTGCCACGATCACTAGTAAAGACTTAATTTCCTTCTTCTTGGAGCAAAAATAGAAAGGATAATCATTCAGCACTCCATACATGCAGCTGTCACCTGAAAAATGCAGGTGAACGCAGTTAAATGGGAAGGCAAGCACAACCCCAGACCATTTTTTGGTACCTGGAGAACTAGACCAGCAGTATTTTGCATGCAAGATTACAGGTCTGTGTGTAGTTGCATTTTCACATTCCATTACTGCAATTGCACACAGCCAGTTACGTGCCTTAGCAGCAGCTTACAAAAGCAATTGCTGCTAAACATACAAAATCCAGCCCCCAGATGCACACGCGCAAGACTAAAAAGCTGGTCCTCATTTTTCTGCCACAGAAAAGATGTGTATTTGCTGGCTGCGCCTGCTCCCTGTGCAAACACCACACCAGCATATTTCCCTTGCATTTGTATGTTGAGCCACATATTCATTCAAGCTTTGCAATAACCTAAAATGTATACAGCGTTTTGCAATTAGAAGCATCCAAAAAATGCAAAAAAGGCCCCAGTTTTTGCATAAAAAATTCTTCTCCCAGCAAGCAACTGTAACCACCTCTCCAGCCAGAATGTACTGTCTGTTTAAGGCTCCAGAGAACACAGTGCTTACCCTTTAAGACAGTAAGAGATGAATACTTTTTTTCATTTAAACTATAGGGAGTTTTACCTAGATAGACTGCAATTTCCTGAGCTCGAATCTGGCAAAGTGCCCAGGGCTAAGACCACTCCCCCTTCTTCTTTTGGCAAAAATTACCATGGCGTCTTTAATAGTCAGAAGTAGTTTTTAGGGTTGTGTTTTTTTTTTTTTTTTTTTTTCACAAAAGATGCTGAGAAAAACCCAGCTGCAAACAAGCAGGCACGGGTACTGCAGAACTTCTTCTAAGAACTAGGCTGATGTTCAAGATCTGAAGAGCACTATCCCCAAATACCCTACCGAGGGATGGTTCAGTTCTGAGTCACAGGGAAGTGGACTGAATCACAAATAGCCATTCCTGCTAACTGCTCCCACCCCCCCACCCATCCCAAGTTTACAATCCAAGCAGTGACCAGGTTGAGGTTAGCTTGGGAAAGCTGATGAGATCACAGTCTGGGGAGATACAGCCTCAGACAGCCTCAAGATTTTGTTAACCGGCTCCTTGTTCTGCATGGAGACACAGACAGCAGTTGTTACACCAGGTTTGCCATATGTTTATAATATTGTTGTTATGGGAATACATGTCCAGTCCATGTCACTGGCAAGATGCACTGTTTTCTGCTGGAAGGACAAAACAGGATTCACTGTCCAACAGAGCGCCGAGTGTGTGCATACTTCGAGCAGAATTTATCGCCGCATGAGTCACGCTCGGTGCAAAACCACACACTTTGTCCACGGGCTGGTGTGCGAGCCCGCCGTGGTGTCTGCACACACAACAACCCTTTGGGGTGCTGGGCAAGCATTACCCCATCTCACAGACTGCAGCAGGAAGCTCCACAAGAGCTTCAAGGCAATTTGCCTAAGGCTGCCCATCAGATCAGTGCCAGAATCTCAAGTTCTGTGAGACCTCCATGTCCGTCCATGGCCATTTCTCACGCGGGACAAATGAAGGATAAAGCAGAGCCAATGTTAACTCAGTTAAGGTCATAACTCTGCATTGGACAGAAAAAATATTTGCTTCCCCACGTGTCCCAAAATGGTGTTTAGGGCAGTGAGTTGGCTTATGGGACACAGGAGTTATGTGTTTGTGTGTGAGGGACTTGTCAAAACTACAGTGCCTGGGCTGCCTGCACCCTTAGGGGCAGGGCAGGGAGCACCAGTGGAGCTCCCATCTCCAGTGGGCAGAAGCAATGCCAGTGGCTCTGCCATGCAGAAGCAGCACTGAATACCTACACGCTAAGGAGAAATCCCCTTGTCTGACAGCCCCCAACAAAATTCAGGCTGAAGGAGTGAAATACATTTTGTTTACTGCCAGCCCCACCAACTCCTGAGCTGTCACACTGAAGACCTCTGAAGCAAGAGCAGCTGCCTGGAACAGCACACCACCAGTTCAAAAGGAAACCGATTCACCCATTTAGTCTCCTTCTAGACATCAGCAAACAGCGTAAGAAATGGCCAACTCCCCTCCCCGCCTCCACCCCCCCAGCCCTGACACGTTGCCATTTTCTGTCCCCGTCTCCATGCAGCTCGTCACATCCCATGCCGTAGTTGAGGAACGCCGTGCAGGGCTTAATTGTGCACACGTTCTCCGGGGAAGGGCGGCATGGGATGTCCACAAAGGAGCGGAGGCAGGAGGCCAAGGCTGGTTATTGGCCTCGAGTCATACTTGCTGATTGGCGCGTCAAGGATTTTAAAGTGCATAGCTGATCAGATCAGCAGCTTGTCCTAGAAGGAGAAAAGTGACATAAAATATGCACAAGCCTTCCTTCTGTCCTGACAGCAGGTTGAGTTTTCAGATGATGTGGAAACAGCAGCCTGCTCTCCTCCCCCCAACATGGTCTCCTCTCGTGCCTTTGCTGCAGCGCTGCCGACTTGTTCCTGACTCCAGAGACTCTGCTCCCTCCCCAGCCTTCATGCCGAGGCTCAGACTCTGGCCAAGGGGCTCCATGCCACTGTTTTTATGCCCACTCAGCCCTTGGCCTTTCTTCTCAGCATGCCAAGCAGGGGCTCATTAGTGTTCCCTGTTGTTAAGCTTTTGTGGCTCAAGCCCATCCAGCGCCAAGCTGGAACAGAAAGGCCATCAAATCCCCATCCAGGAGGGTGCAGAACTTCCCTGCGCCGCCAGCCCAGCTGGAATTCAAACAGGTGATCCTGGAGAGGAAAGGTGCAGCGTGCATGCATGTGATCTGCGTGTGTGGGAGCAGCGTGTGAGCTCTGCCCGCAACGAGCTGGTGCTGCTTCAGCTTCTTCTCAAAGAGAGTGACTCGGGGTACATTTGACCTGAGATCTGTCCTCGGCATGTGCACGTGTGTGACATTTCATTTGTGCGTGTGAGATGCCTGTGGTATGTCCCTGCTCTATCATGGGAATGCTGCTGTGAATGGAAAAGCTAAAACATGTCACATACTGGTTTTAAGTCTCAGCCACCTCACATGCAGTTGGTGCTATTGCAAAGTCGGCTGTCAAATACTACTGCTACCAGGCTGAGGGAACAAGCTATCCTGTAAACTGAGGACAACACAAGAGTTGGACCAGATCTGTGCAGGAACCACGCTCACAACACGAGCCTGTTGCCCCTCAAGAGGAAGGATGTGCGACACAAGCAGGTGTGTTTCCATGTGTGTGGAGGTGCTGGGTGCATGGAAACATCAAAAAAAGTGATAAAGGTTTATTTCATCCCCACACCTCTTTTTACAATGGACAGATGATTTTCTCCTTGTTATTGTCAGACTCCAGCAAAATTAACAGAAATTTACAAAGACATTTCAACAGAAGGCCCCTCTACCAGAGAAGCCTCCTATGGAAAAGGCAGGCCACATGCTCTCTCCTCATCCTCTCAGCTGCAAGCCTTGCCCAAGTCACAATCACATCAGCTACAAAAATCTCTTCCCCTCACCAAATGCCCCAAACTCTGCCAAGTCACAAAACTCAGCCTCTGTGTTCTTCCATACTGAAAAGTCCTGCCACATCACACTCAGCTTAGCTGTGCTTTAGCCTTGCTTGTGCCCTGATTCAGTTCAAAATTTCCCCTCTTTTTAAAGCCCTCCAAGGAGACGGTCCAAGGTCTTCCTTAGACATCTTTCCTCCCCGCTCCCCCATCTGTCCACATCCCCTCTCCACAGATTTTCCACCCAGCTTCAGAACCATAGGTGCTGGAGCCGCCTCCTTCTCCCCAGGTCCAGCTGCCTGGAACAGGCATTTTTCTTCCCTACCTCATTGCCTGACAAGTCTCCTTTCAAACATGATCTGATACTTCTCCCCCTCCTGTGACGATAAACCTCAGAGTCTCTCTCGCTGCTTCTCACATACCTCCATCACTGGACTGACTGTAAGGCATATGGGATAAAGGTATCATGGAAAATGCTACAGCAAATCATAGGGTTTTGCTTTGATTCTTTTTCTGCTTATTTATTTATTTTGTGAAGGGAGGTAACAAGTCAGAGAGAAGCTGGCTGAGATTTCTGCCGTACATTTTTTTTGCAGCAGCAAGATCCTCCATCTTCCTTGTTGGATTGAATAGGGTCTCAGGACAATTTAGACTCCCTCCCCCATCTCCCATTCCTGCTCATATTCTTCAACACATGATGCTCTCCTCCTAGCCTTGACTGGGAAAGCACATATCCTCACTCTCTCCCCCTCTTCCAGCTCCTGCCTCGCATAGGTTGTGCCAGGACATTAGGATGACGAACATTTGTGCAGCTCAGATTCTTGTAGGTTATTTTTTAACAAAACAACTAGAATCAATGAAACCTGAATGATGGCACACGACAAACTTAAAAGACCTCGTGAGGATGCACCTAGCATTTCAGGGGGCTTTCTGTGTCTCATGCCACAAGGAAAAAAAAAATCCCTCCAAATTTAACCAAAGCCCGGCTGTGAGGAGCAGGAATTCTCTCCCCTTTGCCTTTTTTTTTTTTTTTTTTTTTTTTTTTTTGCTCTTGCACATTATCACCTCACCAACAGTAGGATAACAGCTACAAAACCTCCGGCAACAGAGCAAGCAAGCAGGCTTCACATTGCTGCTCTCACGCCGAGCTCGATATTTACTTGCTGATAAACGGCAACTGTAAATACATCTCATCTAATCTCCCGACATCCAGGGGGGAAAAAACATCTCCCATCCCCGCGGCGATCTGCCTGGCTCCGGAGGCAGCGGGATGGAGGGCTGACAAAAGACCCCGGCTTTCCACCCTCCCCCGCGGGGCTTCTCCCCGGCGTGGGGCAGCGGGGCCGGCGGCCGCCCCGGGCTCTCCCCCCGGCCCTTCCTCGGCCCGCCACCCCCATCAAAGCCGCCGGGACAGAAGCCAACAGGTGGAAGGCGGTTTTTGTCCCTTCCGCGCCCGGTCCCGCGATCCCCCCGGCCGCCGCGGTCCCTCCCCGCGCCCCGCCGGCGGGGGCAAACCGAGACGGGGGGGGGGGGGAGACTGAGGCACGGCGCCGCGGCCGCCGCAAAACTTTCCGTCGGCGAGCCGGGGGGAGCCGGGCAGCGGCCCGGGGCTGCCTGCGGCACACGCGGCCGTCCCCCGCGCACGGAGCCGCCCCGCGCCGCCCGCAGCCGCGCCGGGGGAGCGGCGGCGGGCGGGGAGCGGCCCCGGGGGCGGCGGCGGCGGCTGCGAGCCCCCGCCCGCCCGCGGCCGGCGCTTACCTGTCTCAGGCGGCCAGGGCGCGGGGCGGCATGGCGGGGGCGGCGGGGAGCGGGCGCTGCGCCGGGCGGGCGCTACGGCAGCATCGGGGCAACTCACGGGGAAGCCGTGCCGGGCCTTTTGTCTGCGCGGGGCGGCGGGGCGGCGGGGCCGCCTCCCCCCGCGGGCGCCGCGGCGCTTGGTACGGCCCAGGCATTCATGCCAAGCGGCTTTCACACATGGAGGCTTGTCTCCAGCGGCTGCTGACAAGCCACAAACAAGGCGGCCCCCTCCCTCCTCCTCCTCCTCCCGCCTCCCGCCTCCCTCCTCCTCCTCCGCCGGCCTCCTCCATGCGAACTCCAACTCTGGTGACAGGCGCGGGGCAGGGAGAAGGGCGCCCGCCGCCTCGCCGTGAGCACGGCAGGCACTCGCTTTCCCCCTGGCCGGCAGGGATCGGGGCGTTCCGGGCTCCCTCCGGCAGCAAAGCCAGCGCTAAATCCGCCGAGTAAAGAGCACGGGTCCGCCGCGTCCCACCCTCGGCAGCGCCGCCACGAACCATGGCTCCCAGCGCTCCGGCTCCCCAGGAATTCGCCCCGGTTCCCCCCTTCCAAGGTCGCGCAAATAACCGGACACGCCAAACGGCGGAGACCCAACGCCAAGGGCCTCGGGGTCAATTTCATCCCGCAGCAACACGGTGATGGGAGGCGAGGGAAACAGGGGAGGGAGAAACCACGAAAAACCAAGCTCTCGTGGACTCCCAAAAATTTTTGCAGCCATCCATTGCTGTAAACAGAGGGAGAGCCCAGTTGTCCAGTGAGAAAGTGTAGGTGTCACATGGCATGGCCCGCTCTTGGAACCCAAGACGCCCAAAAAGGGCCTGGCCCAACAGTGGGGCCATGTTGGGTCCGGGCTTGCAGTGATTCGAGCTAAGTTTTCTCTGTGACTTCAGCCGAGAGGGTTCCCTGGCCATGCAGGTTTGCACGGCCTCCGTCCAGCAACAGCCAAACCAAAACATAGCCCCTGTGAATCATTAAACTCTGCTGCCTTGCATACGGGTTCAGCAGGGTTCAGTCGGCCCAGAAAGCAAACCACATGACCGACTGTCATACGTTTCGTAACAAAACCACAAAACTCAATCTCAAAAAACACATCCCTGTCCAGGGATAACAAAAGATTTTTTTTTTCTCTGAGTCTCAACAGTAAAGGTCTGTGGAGCCCAGAAGAGTGTTGCACAAGAATCAGCTGGTTTCATTTAATAAAAGTAATTATAATAATCACAATAATCACCAGTGGGATTGCTTTTGTTGTCCAATGATCTCAAAGTCATTTTACTAACCTAGACAAGTATTTTTATCTGAATCTAACAAGTGGTAAAACATTTGGGCAGATGAAGTGACCTACTCAAGGTCATCTTCTGAACCTGTAGCAGAAGGGAGAATTCAGATTTTTGAGCTCAAGTGTTCAACAGAAAAGCCACTTCCCAAAACCAGAGCTCCTACAATTCCTCCAAAACTCCAAAGTTTTATTCAAGTCACAGTTTTGCTGAAAGAAATTTTAACCAGGTCTAATTTGTAGCTTGAACACTAGGACAGATGCAAATGTGGTTCTTCCCAAGAAAGAAATAGAGAGCAGGTGATGAAGGAAGACTACAGCCAAGGTTGACTGCGGAGAAAGGAGAAGGGGAAGAGCAAAGGCAGGAGAGAAGGCTGGAAAATCAGAGACACACCTACAAATTTCCCAGCTGGAAGAGCAGGATAGCTCCAAGAGATCTGGGTGGAAGGTTCAAAGGTGATGTGAAGAATATAAAAAGGTGGGAGAGCGCAGAGTCTGGAGTTAGACCTGTAGGAAAACGAAATCCACCACTTGCAGTCAGGCACTTGAGGGTTGGTAGGGAGCACTCACACCAAAGCTTTGGCCACGGTGTCAGTGAACCCCCAAACAGGCTGCCCAAGCACTCTCACCTTGGCAGGTGCTGGGAGCTGGCACTGCAGGTCCTTCAGAGAGGGTGACTGCCACACTCAGCCTGCTGGAAGCAAAGCCAGATTATGGACAGAGTGGTCATCATGTCCAGCTTCATCTCCCACTCTCCACAACGGGACACAGGGCAGCAGCTGTATCTGCTGGTGCACAGGGTTCTGCAGAGCCTGACTTCCCTCTCCAGGTGCTGGAGTCTTTAAAGGGAGAAAAGCCTCCCTGTACTGTCACAGGTTGCAGCCTGATTGTTTCAAGTATCCACATTCTGATAATGGGGTGAAACAAGATGAGATTTCCTTCTCTGGGAATGGCTGCACCCAATGGATAACTTTTCTCCACTGTTCCAAATCTCACTCTTTGAAGTCACTTTTCAACCTTGATGAAGATGACTTGGTCCTCCTTTCCACTCTCTGGACTTCCTAATGCCTAATCAGCTCTGGGTGAGGCTATATCTTCTTGTAACTGCTGAAAGCTGCTGTTCTTGGCAGGGTGGATTTTCCCTCTTCCTTCATTTCCATAACGTTTCCCTTCTGTTTACTTTCCCATTGCTCTCCTCATGGCCACAATTCAGGACAGCATGTAAGCACATGTTTAATCTCATTGATCTCGTGGCACTCCATGAACGAAGGAAAATGTGTGTCCCTGTGCCCAGCTCCTGCATATGAATTTTATGTCAAAGAGACGTGAGGTAAAAAGTCAGAAGTGGTCACCCAAGGGTGGACTGGAGCATGAGTTCCCCCCTCTTCTCTGCCAAAACCTCAAACAGCCAGGCTGCTGATTCCTGCAGATGCCTCCTCTCCAGGGTGTGTGTGTGCCCAGGGAAGCCACAACACTTTTAAGAAAATCATAATGCCCATGGCAAAAGAGGTGAGCGTGCCCTCTCCAAAACAGCCAGCACCTTGGGGGCTGGAGCACATCCATGGGAGATGCAGACAGGAAAGCCATGTGGGAGAGCAGGAAGCACGGCCTGGGTCTTCCATATATCCTCCATGGGGGCTTTAACCCCTTTGGACACTGCACCTTAAAAAGAAGGGTCATCCTCTCTGGGAGCTCACAGAGAGCTACACTCCCCGAGGCAAAGAGGAATTTAGTGCCTGGCCTCTCCTACTGCTGCTGTTGTGCTTAGCCTTGTCAGGTGGGAGGCTGAGGAGCAGAGCCGTGGGGCCTCATTGTCAAATGTGGTGGGCCTGAGGGGTCTGGGTGTCCCCAGCACATGGCATGAGCTAAACAAGGATTTACAGGATCACATTTTGCACTCAGGTGTCTAAACTCCACCTGGGTCCTGCCTTAGGACCTTTAGGACTTCAGGACTAGAGCTTCCTCTCATTTGGCTCATCTCTCGAGCAAGAACTGTGATGCCCCTTTCTTGCACTTCTATTAGTTTAGATCATGGTGGAAGATTTGGGGGGCAGCAGGAAAAATAACACTTTTTTTACTATCTGCATGTACAATGTCTTAAATAACAGGACCCCAGTCCCAGCTCTGTATAGGTGACTGCTATAAAACAAGCAGCATGGGATAGGAGAGTCTCATCCCCATACATCTGGAATATATCTAAGTTTCTTTGCCCACTGCACTGAAGCTTTTCCCTCCTCCACAAATACATCAAGAATGTGTAAAAAGAACCCCATGTTTGTCCAGTTTTCCAAGTGGGAATACATACACCTGCACTGTATAGATGTTCTGTGAGTACAGGACAGACCAGACACCTTCAGAGCACACTGGGCAAACTGTACATGTGCAGATAATCTCACAGCATATGCACAGCAGGTCTGACAATTTTGGGATTCATTAGACATAGTGTGTGAATGCTACACAGTTCACCTCCCCAGTGTGCAGCCAACCTATCCTGAATTTTTGGATGTTCAGCAGCCCAACTATCTGAATGGCCTGATGTGCATGTGGAAATTCTGGATAAGCATATGCAGTATTGAGATTTCATCCCAAGCAAATTCCCAGGTGGAGAAAGATGAGATGTCCAAGGAAATAGGCACACGTGGAAGCTCACAGTGCTGAAAAAGAAGGGGTGATTCACCTGTACCTGTGCAGCAACCACCCACATCTCTTCTGATCTATGCTGCTCTGCCTTGCCCAGCACTTTTCTTCTCAATGAGTGCCCAGGCTATTCCAAAAGCTGCAGCTTTGTGTCTGCTCTGCTACCCTGAACTTGCTTGGCTCTCTGTGGTTGCCTGTGCACACACATCCTTGTCTCGTAATGTGCAGACTGGTTGTGTTTTCTGCCTGTCCCTCTGTCCCTTGGAGTGAATGTCCTGAGGTGGTCACATTTTGAAGCACTCTGGAGAGTCTTTTGCTCAGCCCCATCAGTATTTCCCCTTGTCAATACAGACAATCTAATATCACTGCTAGAGACGTTTCATTCCTGGCCAGACCTCAGACAAAACATTCTCGAGAAAATCTCGGGAATCCCATTACTGCCAATTTTCAAGCCATCTGTTACTTTTCTTGAGGTCCCTGGTCCTCAATTCATGGACTTATGCAAGAAGATCAGCCTCCACTAAAAAAGGAAAAGTAACTTTTGTAGCTCGTGAAAGGCTCTGACACTGGAATAGCAGAAAAGGACCCCGAAGTGATCGTGTGTGTGTGTGTGTGTTTTCAAGCCAGATTTCTGAGCTGATGCCCTGATTTTCAGGTCCTGGCTCTCAGCGTTGCTCTCTGGGGGTGACACTGCAGCGTCGGGCCGGGTTTAGCCCGTTCTGCTGGAGGCAGAGGATGCTCCGGGGAGTGTGATAAGAGGAGGAGGAGGAGGGTGGCTGCGGAGCGGTGCAGCAGAGGTATCCCGAAGCGTCCTGAGCCGGAGGGGGCTGTTCCCTGGCACTGCATTGTTTCCCGGTGGTGTCATGCCGTGAGGTGGTGCCGGCTGTGGTTGTAACCAGCAGGCGGAGCTGGGCTGGATAAACAAGCGAGAGCTATTCATAGCCATGAGGAGGGCAGAGCGCTCCTCTCCTAGCAACACAGCCAGGAGAAGAGCAGGGGAGCTCTGCCCAGCTGGTGGAGAAATGTGTGTGCGAAATGTTGGTGTTCCTCCCTTCCCGAGCGGTTGTCGCTCCATCGCTGTGCGCTGCCTGGAGCCCTCTCACCTGCCGCGCTCCCTCCCTCCAAAACCTCGGTTTGGTCTCAGTGATGCACTCGTGCAAGTGGTGGCCAGCTCTGTTTGCTGGGGTTCGATCAGTGAAAATGTCCTTGCCTGGTTTAAAGCCTCCAAGAGATGAGAGTTAAGAGGTGGGGTGCAACCCTGAGCCACTGGGCTGCTGCAGCTCCTGGGAATGGTTTGAGCAGGGACACCTCTGCCCTGCTGCCTGTCCCAGGGTGGGTGCAGGACCCTCCTTGATCCAGCACACCCATAAATACCCACAAACAGCTGGAGGGCTGCTGCCCTGTGCCATTCCACTGTTCACTTCTAACCAGAAGGCCAGTTATGTCAATACCTGCACGTAGGGTCTGATTTATTTTCTTGGACATGTGAAGCGAGGCTGGTGAGGCACTGAAACAAATTGTCCAAAGCACCTGTGGATACCCCATCCTTGGAAGTGTTCAAGGCCAGGTTGGATGGGGCTTTGAGCAATCTGGATTGGTGGAAGGTGTCCCTGCCCATGGCAGGATGGTTTGGAAATGGATGATCTTTAAGGTCCCTTCCAACCCAAACAATCCTTCGATTCCGTGAAATCTTCAGGCATAGCTCTGGAAGCTTTGGGTGCAGGTATGTGATAAAGCCCTGGCAGGGGAATTATAGCAGGTAAGTGTGCAGAGACAGCTTGCAAAGGAAGCTAGCACACCCAGCCGTTTGAAAAATTAGGCATGTAGTAGCAAGGTACTGACAAGTGTTCCACACACCTGTAACACTGCCAGTAAATCAAGCAAAGACATTTGTCAGCTTGTCATTAGGAGAGTAATGAGGTAAGTACAACAGAATTTAGGGCAAGCAATGAGGCCAGCATCCCTCTGCAGTAGATTTGGCCAGAGACAAAGAAGAGTCAAAGTTTAGAAGCAAACAGAACTCCAAGCAGAGGGAGTTCAGTCCCTAATGAAGAGTCCCTTGCTCTGACCTCTGCCTAGTGCAGGCTGAGTTGGATCTTTGGGAAGGATCAAGGCTGCCTTCATCCTGCTCCTACTGTGTAACAAGAGGTGCAGACACCTCAGGACCCCACACTTCTGATTTCACCCGTCCATACTCATAACAAATGCCCTCAAATCAGCATGCAGGTATTTTGACCTCTGGCAGGCCACGATGAGCAGATTGTTGACAGACACAATAGTTTTCCAGCGAGGTTTCAATGTGTGAATTTAATAAATTTTTGGGAACAGAAAAGGAGGGGAAAAAAAATCAGAGGTTCAATTACAATGTCTATCTGAAAGCTGCATACTAGGCCTCCAGATCTCTCACAAAACATGCCACCACTTGAACTCCAGGAGTAATTAAATTTTATGGAGTTTGTCGAGAAGAGAGGGCCTCAACTCATAGTTTACCATTTGGTTACAAACTACTTGCTAAATAGCAGGAGAATTATCAAATCCAGGAATACTGGGTTCTGTTGCTAGCTATAGGAACTAGAGGTTAAAATAGCAAAGGGATCGGCTGAGTATTGTAATTTGGCCCATCAAGATGAAAGGCAGAGTAGCTGAAGGAGTAAGAGAAATGTACTCTGGTCTTAATCATTGCCATAATGTGTGGCTTTTTTCTTTATTTTTGCATTTCAGGAGGGTTGGTTAGGCATGCAAGGGGTCACAGACTGAAGCTTTGGCCAGCAAGTTAGGAAGTGCCCTGCAATATGAGTGAAATAGCAGCAGTGGAAAGCCAGGGATGAGAGGTGTTCTTCCTCAGGGCAGCCTCCCTGAGTCTGCAGGAAATTCAGCCCGGGACTCTCACTTAATGATCTCACTGATTCAGCTGAAAAAGCAAAAGCCCAGTGCAGCTAAGAGTACGTGATAGAAACAATGATAAGGCAAGAGAGAGGGAAGAAAAAAAGAACAATTGATTTAATGCCTTCTTCATTTGTATTTAAATAAATAAAGATGCCAATAGAAGGCTCTAGGCACCTTACCACACAATTAACACAACCAAAGAGAAACCAAACTATGCACCACTCCCAAGCAGCATGAAATTATTATCCAGAATGTGCTCTGCCACCTCCCAGAGGAAAAAAAAAAAGACTCGCCCCAGCCCTCACAGCCTCTCTCTCTGAAGGGTGACATTTGCAATGTTTTTGCCTTGCAGGCATCTGCTGGGAAAGGGGGACAGCACAGCCCTGAGAGCTGCTGCTGCCCTGCCAGGGACACCCCTGCACCTCTACCTGTCCATGGCCTGAGGAAACATGAAATGCTCCTAGTGACTAGCACGATGGAAAGGGATACAAAGCATTGCTCTTCTTCCTTAGCAGAAAAAATGTTGGCTCACCCGAGCTCCTGTTGACACTGAAGAATATTGCTGGCCCTGGTATAACAAGCTGGAAAACTTCTGTGTCCTAATGAAAAAAAGAAAAGGAAAAAAACCCATAATTTCACCGGCAGTTGTTTCACTGGCAGGACTGTTGCAAGCTCCAAGCCATAATGTTGTTAGTGTTTCTCCCACCACCAGGCAGTTTGAATGGTTTCTGTTTCCCATTAGCATCTCTTGCCCAACGCTGCAGCTGCGCACACACCCACCCACCCCTCTCGCTGCCGGTGGAGCCAGGGTTGCAGCCGGCCGTGCTCCGGCTCCCGGCGCTCAGGGAGGGACGCAGCCTTCCCCTGCCTGCCCCCAGCACGGACACGGTGCCTCAGCCCGGGTCTGCCTGGCAGGGGCATCCCCAGGGGTGCCCGGGTTCTTGCAGCATGCCAGCTGCTCGTCCTGCACAGCAGCAGTTTCTTTGCTTGGGTTCAGGTGGATGAACCTCGATTACACCTGGTGAACAGAGACTGCTTTTGCAGCAGTCATGCTCAAATGCTAAGCCAGCCACTCTCAGAGCTGGGGCAGAGTGCCCCAAAGTCACCTGTGAGTGAATGCTTTGTGCTGTAGGAGGGTCCCTTGTGTCCTCTGTGGCTGGTCCTGGTGACACCCAGCCCCACCTTTCACACAGAAGCCCCCAAGAAGCTGCAGTGCTGCAGGGCAAGCTCAAGGGCACTCATCAAGCCAGCAAAACATGTCAGGGACTGGGATGAGGCAGGGAAATGGGGTGTACCTGTGTGTGTTGGTCCAAAGAAACCCAGCACAGATGGGGCACTCAGAGAGGACCCAGAGTCAGAGGGTATAGAAGCTGGGTGCCATGAGTGGGGACAGTGGGGGAATTGAAACTTCATAGAACCACAGAATCAAAGAATCATAGAAAATGCTGGGTTGGAAGATACCCATTGGGCTCACCAAATCCAACTCCTGGCCCTGCACAGGACACCCCAAGAATCACACCATGTGCCTGAGAGCATTGTCCAAACTCTTCTTGAACTCTGTCAGGCTTGGTGCTGTGACCACTGCCCTGGGGAGCCTGTTCAGTGCCCAGGTGAAGAACCTTTTCCTGATATCCAACCTAAACCTTCCCTGACTCATCTTCATGCCATTCCCCTGGGTCCTGTCACTGGGCACAGAGTGAAGAGGTCGGTACCTGTGCCTCCACTTCCCCTCATGAGGATGTTGAAAACAGCAATGAGGTCTCCCCTCAGTCTCCTCCAGGCTGAACAGACCGAGTGACCTCAGCCATTTGTCACACGGCTTCCCCCCCAGTCCCTTCACCACCCTTGTGGCCTCCTTTGGACACTTTCTAATGGCTTCATGTCTTTTTTATATTGTGGCACCCAAAACTGCCCCCAGGACTGGCGGTGAGGCCGCCCCAGCCCCAGCAGAGCGGGACAATCCCCTCCCTTGCCTGGCTGGTGATGCTGGGCCTGGTGTCCCCAGGACAGGGATGTCCCTCCTGGCTCCAGGGCACTGCTGACCCATTATCCCATTTACCATCAACCAGGACCCCCAGGGCCCTTTCCATGGCACTGCTGATCCATTATCCCATTTACCATCAACCAGGACCCCCAGGGCCCTTTCCATGGCACTGCCCTCCAGCCTCTCATTCCCCAGGCTATACACACAACAAGGATTGTCCTGTACCAGGTGCACAATCCAGCACTTGCCCTTGTAAATCTTCATACAGTTGATGATCATCTCTAATTTCTTAAGGTCTCTCTGCAGGCCCTGTCTGCCACTGAGGGAGTCAACAGCTCCTCCCCATTAAGTCTTGCCAGAGAATTGAATTAGCATCCCTTCCAGTCCTGTGTCCAAGTTGTTAATGACAATGTTGAAGACCACTTGTCCTAGAATGGGACCAGCCTGATTTCCCCCCTTCTCGGTGCCCGACCTGTGACCCAGTTGCTCACCCACTGTGAAACACAGTTATCCAAATGCTTGCCGGACACTCTGTCCAGAAGGATACTCTGAGAAACACTATCAAAAGCTTTGCTGAAGTCCAAAAAGGTTACATCTACTGGTTTTCCCACTAATTGGTATTTGATTGCTGCCTTTTTCCTGCCCAAGTAACTGTTGCTGTTATCAGGCAAATTAACAACTGCAGTTGCTGGGAAAAAAAAAACCTCTGCTGCAGTAAAGGCTCTCTGCTGTGGTGTTTGTGAACTACGTGTTCCAGGCTGAGCATGAGCTGTACCCAGACCATCTGGGTGACTGCAGAGGTGCTGTGGGGCACGCTCAGATTGGCACGATGCACAATTCTGAGCATTGGACAGAAGAAAGTGCTTGTCTGAGTGGGCATGGGAAGGAGCAGTGCATAGCTGATTCTCCAGACCTCTGTCAGATCCAGTGTGCAGAGCAGTGCAGCCTCCAAGTCCTGTGCCAGCCAAGGACGGGAGACAGACATCACCTCCAGCCTTGGTAGCCTGGCAGGACTTGAAAGCACAACCCTTGAACCACAGATAGTGGTTGTGCCAGGTTAATCCTTACATCTTCTCATCTCTGGCTCTGCCCTCACGGTTGACATCTGACCATCTGCTCTGACAAAACCCGAAATTCTTGCAGGATGTGGTTACAAAGAGGAGACTTTCAATACTCCAATAACTTTCATTTGTCTTTGGTTTCTCTGCAGATTCACAGTCACCAACTTCAGCAATAACCAGTGATCCTTATGAAGCAAGGCAGGGTTGCCAAAGCAGGGGCAGATCTGCAGGTACTTGGGAATCACAGTTGGATACACCTCTACAGTGATGGGGATGGCACCTGGCAACAAGGCTGCCCTTAGGAAAGCTCCTCCTGCATCAGAGCCAGTCTGCATGGTCCCTCAGTGTTTGCCACTTGGTGACCCTGACACCTTTGCAGGACAGAGCACAGGGATCTGCTGCTGCTAAATCTGTGCCAGAGTATGCAGGTATAGCAGAGCTCATGGGACAGGAGCTGGCTTGGGTCCAGTACTAGTCCTGCTTCCTCAGTTCAGCAGTGAGCCCTCTGCAACAAGCCTTGCCCTTATTGCTTTGTGCACAGCTCCAAAAAGGTACCATGACTTCATGGGATCAAGGCCAGAGCTTTGATATCTGCAGGGCACCCTGGTGCTGCACAGGCACAGTGACTGGGGTCTTCCCTGGCAGGACATCCTTGCACCACCTTTCGCTGTGTGAAGATGTTTGTAGTATCAAGGGGGAGCAAAAGCAGGAATAAGTGACATCAGGAGATCTGCCTCTGACTGGGGAATCCAGAAAGTTCATCCCAAAGTGCTCTCAGGTGTGCTTTGCCGCTTGCCCCAGTGCAAGGTGTGCCTTAGTACACACACCCCATAATCCCAGCCCAGCAGCCATCATCACCCTCCTCTCAGTGTGCTCTGCATGGCTCGTGGCTCGGAGCCTTCTCCTCGAGTTTCTATCAATTGCCAGAAAAGCTCCTGCTCTCCTGTCCCTGGTGGCCAGAGCTCACATTTGGCAAGCAGAGCCTAGCAATCCTGAGGGAAAGCATGCTTAAACAGAGGAGCTGAATATATCTCCTTCCTCGTCCAGCAATTATTCTGCTTCTTTTCCTCATTCCAGGTCCCCAGCCTGAGTGCCTGTGCCTCGGTACACGCTGGATGCGCTCCCAGCAGTGTTCAGCCCTGAGTGTCAGCTGGGAGTGCAGGCAGCCACAACATCAGGCGTGATCCCTGATCCCAAACAGCACCAGCTGTCACCATCTCAACCCACTGGGACTCGCCGGAATGGGGTTTTCCTAGCATGCACATTCTGCCAGCCCCAAGCCTCAGAAACCCACCCAAGCTGTGCATTACTCAGCAAGCCCCAGTCCCAGCCACCATCCCAACAAGGAGAAGCTGTAGTTGCTGTGCTGGCTGCTTGGGGACAGGCGACTGGCAGGAGGAGGGGTGACTCTCCTGTGGGTCAAGGAAGCTCCTGGCAGTCTCTCAGCAGGTCCCCAGGCAGAAGATTCATCCCATCCACAGGTGCAGAGATGCCCAGCAGAGCTCCCCAGGGAGCTCCAGGGACATGCATGGAGGGGAGAGTGACCCTGGGCAGGCAGTGTGGGCTCTGAGGGACGATGCGCAGAGGGAAATCTCTCCTATCAAACACCCAGCCTTGAAATAGTCTGAGTGACCTCATCTGGCTCCCAGTGTACTCCAAACATGTGGGCTGATGTCAAAACTGTGCTGCTTATGGTGGAAAAACCTGGTCCACCTCCAATGTGTTTCTGCCAGGAATATTGCCACTGACTCTGGGGGGGACTGGGTTTGGGCCTGAGGGAAGGAGAAGAGATGGAGGAGGAATCAACCTGCAGTTCTCAAACCTGTGCAGCTGTCCTCCTGGAGGCAGAAGTAGTAAAGGGAGGACATCCAGACAGGAACAAACTAACATCTGGAGTTATCTGACTCCGTAACTCTGTCTCTCCAGTGCTTACTGTTTCTACAACAGGAGCGATTAGCATCCCCACCAAGGTCAAGGCCTCCCTGCACAAGGCACCGGACAGGCACAATGAGAAACAGCTCCTGTCTTGAGCAGCTGAACTGGAGAAAAGATCAAGGGCATGGGAAAGGGGACAGAGGTGGGAAATGACTTGCTAACCGTGGCATGGGCCAGGAGAAGAGCTGGGATCACGGACATAAGTCTCTCCACCTGCCTTCAGTTCCTCTCCCCCAGCCCAGTGAAACCACACAGAGGCTCCTCCACAGCGCGGCTGCAGAGTTAATGAGTTAGGTCTGTGAATTAGTTAATTTCCAGGAGCGGTTATTTCGTGACAAACACCACACAGCAGGCATTTTACATCTGCATCTACAAGAGCAGCCTCTAAGCCCACAACCCTTTGTCAAGAGTAAAAATAGAAAACAGTCGCAGTAGATGGGAAGAGACAGGAATAAGGCAAGGGCAGGGAAAGATGGAAGCACTACAAGTTCTGCAGAAGAGTGGAGGCTTCGAAAATGCCTAATTATTTCCAGAATCTGTGTGTTACACACTTGTTTCAGCAAGATGCTAAAGAGGGTGGCTCAGGGCTACACAAAGCCATCTCTAACAGTTACTGGGATTCAAGCACCTTAGATTCATTACTCAATAATTAGGGAGCCCATCCTAGCCCAGAAGTCACATCTTGCCACACTGGCTCAAGCTGAACAAGACCCTTGCTTTTCCATCCCACCGGGATCAGGGGAACCAGCGATGTGGTGGCCTTAGCAGTGCTCAGGGCTCCAGAGGCAGGGAGCAGACAAGGCAGAGGGAGGCAGCTTCAAGCAGGGACAACAACTGCACCCCCAGAGCCCCTGTGGAGGAGAGATAAGGAGCACCAGGGCAAATACATCCTTGGGGAAAGATTTATTTCAGGGAAAGAGAGGTTGCAGGAGGGGCACTCAGAAAAGAGGGCAGCTCCACCCATAAGCACAGCTGTGCTGGGCCAGCTCAAAGCTCCAGGCAGCCCTCTAACTGTCTCCAAGTACCACAGGAGGAGATGCTGGAGGACAAGAGCAGCCTTCCCATGGACAAACTTCCTGTCCTGAGCTGAGCTTGCCAGTACAGGGATGGCAGTGGGTGCACAGCCTGTCCATGCAGAGCACCAGGTGAGCAGGGGCAGGGCTGCGAAAGGCAGTGCTGCTGCACAGTTGTGGTGTACAACAGGCACAGGGGAACTGCAGCTTTGGTGAGCAGCATTTTCATGGTGGGGAGCAGGGGAGGGGTAGCGAAGGCACGGGTACGTGCCAGGCAGTGGAAAACAGGGAGACAGAGAAGGTACTCCAGAAAATAATGGAGGGGATTGATCAGGAATGGAGCAGGAGGGAATGGATGAGTCTCTAGAAGATAACACAGTAGGGAAGGAAGAGACTTGGTGACAGGTGGTGGTGGAAGAACAAAGCAGAATAAAAGAGAGGCGGTGTGAGGAAGAGAGCGTGAACACAGCCGGGCTGAAATGAGAGACTGTAATAATGGTGGGGAGAGCACCCCTCAGACATCCTTCAGAAAGGAAGTGACAAAGAGTGAAGAAGGGAAAAAATCCCCCATAAAATGCAAAGGGAAGAAGTGGATATCATTTTATTACTAAGTGTGAGGTGATGCTGGTGTTCAGGAACCCAGTGACTGAAAAGCACGGGCAGAATGGCAAATTCCTCTACTTGTGCTTGCACACCACAGACACAAATAACCTGGGGATGCAAGGACTGCCTGTTAAATTGGAGTGATGCCCAGAAGAATGGCCCACCACCTTTCCTACTGTGTTTCTGGGCTGGGCCTAGAGCTCAGGCACAAATCCACCCCAGGCAAGGAATCCTGTGCCCCCCCTGCTTCCACAGCCTGCTGGGGAGGAACCTACAGGTCTGTGTCTGTGGATGCCAGCCTTGGAAGTGCAGGAATCCTACCTGCAGGGAGCCAGGATGCTGAAAACATTGGGCTGCTCTGAGCAATAAGGAGGTTCTTCTCCTCACCTTGGGCACTCTGCCTTTCACCTGCACTGAAGGCTTGAAACAGCCACAGGGAGACAACACCAACACTCTCAGGGTCTGCCTGGGCTCCCCAGGAGAAACGTGAGGCTGGTCTCAGCACACAGAGAGAGGAATCCGAACACCGTGTCTGTGGTTGTGGTCCCTGCTACAGTGCTCTTATAAGGAGCATTTTATGTATTAAAATAAGATTTTTCCCTGTAACTTCCCTTTTAGCACTGCTGGCTGTTCAGCCCGGAGAACGTGACTCAGGAAGAGGCTGTGGACATCTCCCTGCACAGAGGGGAGAGCAGCGAACATCAGAGAACAGAAATCACATCCCTTGTCACGCAGACACCACCCAGGAAGGGCAGCCTGCCGCTGCTCTAGAGGAGGGCTTGGGCAGAGCAGGGTTTGCTTGCTCTGCCACATGCAGTCGTTTCCTTCCTTGAGAGGATCAAAAGCATCATTTACAGCTGCGATTATCAAAGCCAATCTTTTGGTCTCATTGGTCAAACTGGGGAAATCTCCCAAGTGCTTGTACTGCTAAAATAAGATCTTGTTCAGTGGAGATTATGCAGAACCATCTCTTTCCAGGCACATTTTGTTAGCAGGGGATTAACTAGGAATGTTGACATTTAAGTTGTTGTCACTGCATATTTGAGGCTGAGTGTACATTAATTACAGGGCAGCACAGCTCCCAGCCTCAAAGCTCCTTTTTTAACAGAGGAAGGGACCAAGGCTGTGCCTTGCTCTGTGTGTGAGAGGGGTCGGAGCTTTGAGGTGCTCCAGGAGGGATTTCAAGGGGGAAGATCGGGGGACAAGGGGACAGTCTGGTGCTACAGAGGCAGCCTCAGCTAACACCGTATACAGGTGAATGGGGCAGTGTGCAGTGATGTCATTTCAGGCATCATCTTTTCACATTTAAGGAATTGGGCAATTACTAGATGTTCTATGATGGCAGAAACATATTTATCTCCAAAAGGGAAAGAAAAGAAAAAAAAGAGAAAGAGAAAGGATAATGTCACTTCAGCGATTTGGTTTGTCTTCTTGGTGCTTGGGTGGCAGGTAACATTCAGGGCCATGCTCTCCTTTATCCACTCTGTGCATCTCAGATGACTCTGAACTAAACTGGCTCAAAATATCAGTACAGCCGTCCATCACGTCTCATTCACGCCGGATTTCAAATCTCATTATGACCCAAAAAGGCACAAGCCACAGTTTTGTTATTGTCCCGGTATTTCCAGCGCGAATGCATCCAAAATACCTCAAGAGCAATGGTGCCTCTGCACACGGACATACGGCAGGAACAGCAAAAGCTGCTCCGGTGCAATTGTTCAGCTCCATTTCATGGAGGGAGCTGCACAGGGGGAGGGCTGCGTGGCGGGGAGAGGAACGGAGAAACACGCCAGGCTACACAGCTGACAGAGGGAGCAGGGCGAGAGGGAGAGCAGGGCAGCGAGAGACGCGTGCAGCTCGAGGGGAGAGACAGCAACAACGGCACGCACCCTCGAAGGAAAGGGAAAAAAAACAAAAACCAGGGAGAGGAAACTGGAAGGAAAATAAAGGGGAAAAGGCGGAAAAAGGTAGGAGCGGGGAGGAAAGGGAAGGCGATGGATGCGCGCTCGGGTCCCGCGGGCAGCCCCGGCCCGCCATCGCCCCCTGCGGGCCGGGCGCGGAGCTGCGGGCGGGGCTCCCCCTGCAGGGCGGCACCGTCGAGCTCCTCCCATCCCAGGGGCCCCTCCCAGCCCCTCCATCCCGGGGATCCTTCCGAGCCCCCTCATCCCGGGGATCCCTGCGAACCCTCTCATCCCGGGGGTCCCTTCGAACCCGCCCCATCCCTGGTGTCCCTCCGAGCCCGCCCTATCCCGGGCTCCCTCCGAGCTCCCCCCATCACGGGGTCCCTCCGAGCTCCCCCATCCCGAGGGTCCCTCCGAGGCCCCCGCCCCGCCCTGCCCGGGATCCCTGCTCTGTGCCGTCTCTGAGTCTGAGTCTGGCGGCCCCGCTCCTGCAGCCCTGCTGCAACATCACGGAGCTCCTTTCCTCCCTCTCTCTCTCCCTCCCTCCCTCCCGCCGCTTGTCAGAACGCTGTAGCTGCGAACTGCTGCCCCAATCTATGAGGGAGCTCTGCCTCCTCCATAAGAGGAGCTTTCTGGATAGATGAGACCTTCCTCAAGGGGCTGTGAGATGGAGAAACAGCTTTTGAGGAGGGAATCGGAAAAAGCTGATGCATCCCCTGCACCACCGCCAGGCAGAGGAAGATGCTGCCGGAGGAAGACGGGCACAAGCTTGCAGCCCGCAGCCCGGGCAGACCCCAGCCTGCCCCGTGCCTTTGCTCTAAGCACAGGTGATCCAAGGACCACCCAC
Organism: Eopsaltria australis; assembly: GCA_034509425.1. Lineage (NCBI taxonomy): Eukaryota > Metazoa > Chordata > Aves > Passeriformes > Petroicidae > Eopsaltria > Eopsaltria australis. The sequence goes on along the minus strand of JAVTVJ010000771.1, from coordinate 708,247 downwards.
GGGATCATCCCGTGGGATAAGGGTCACAAAACCCTGGCAAAGGGACTGGGGCACTGTGATGAGAAAGGCCACCAGAAATGAACAGGTCGTACTCCCACTGCAGTGGAGAGGGACTTCCTCACTTTTAAGGATAACATGAGGTGGCCGGGGTGTCTTGAATTTTTAACCAAGTGGTACAAGCTTTGGGCGTTTTTTTTCCTTAGGGACTCCCACATTCCTCCTCGTCCTCCGCCAGCCCCGGCCGGGTGCTGGGAGCCCTTGGCCGAGCGCCGGGCGCAGTAGCGGCAGCGGGGAGTGTTTAAGTGCCCCCCGAGGCCCTGCCGCCTGGGCGCAAAGTGGAGAAGCAGCTGCCTGTTTACTGTGGGAGGGTGCAAATTGGCCTTCGGGGAGAGCCGCACCGCTCATTTCCCTGCAGCTCGGCTCGGGCGGGAGCGGGGGGGAGACCTCCAGCTGAGGAAAGCAGCCAGGAAGGCGAGTATCTGCCATTTCCTAGGGGGAAAGGATTCAGAGGAGAACTGTCTGAGTCTATTAACTGATGCTGGTTCCTGTGGAGAGATGGTGGCACACTGGTTTACTTCAAATAGTCTGTTTCCATCTCTAATACCACCTTCAAGCATCCAGACCCAGACACGCAGAACTCCCTTCCTCTGCCCTCTACGTCGTGTCTCTCACAGAGGATTTTATTTTCCTAACGGGAGACACGAAGCAGGGTTTGCAGTAAATGAAAAGAACCGTGTCCATTTGCATGGTTGCATAATCACGTTATACAGGGATCTTTCAGACTCTGGAAAGCAGAGCGAGAGAGAGAGAGAAAAGTGGGACGTCATGAGCGGGAGCTAAAAGCCAGATCTCTCGATGAGATCAAGGAATAGATGTGAAGTCAGTCAGATGGAGAGATGTCCGGATAGCTCTTCCAAACAGTGAGAGTCGCAGGCTTAGCTCTGAACATAAACAAAGCGAGATGTTTCTGGGGGTTGGGCTAGGTTTTGTGTAAACTCTGTTTCCTCTTCCATCATTGAAACCGGATGAGAGGAGCAGGCTGTAGCGAGGATCCTTTGCCTCTCTGCTGAGGGCTCACACAGGGCTCAATTCCCAGGGTGCTCAGGCCAGGACCTTTCACCAACATCATATTCACTGCAGAGTGAAAGAAAAATTGCTCACTTCATTCTGCTGAATGAGAAGCTCTATTTCCAGAACACACATTTGCCTCTTACTAAATGGTAATTTACCAGCACTGGCAATATTCCCTTTTGGATTCCCTGGTGACCGTTGATTAGTCCAAGCCTAAGCCCAGGGTCACCCGAACCGCAGCCCTCTGAGAGAGAAAGCTTCACTCAAAATATAAGTGCTATTAAATCAAAAGGATAAATTTTCACAGGAATTAAATAATCTCTGAAACAAGGGAAACTAAAACCGGACAAGTGTAGCCTTTCCTTTATAAGGACAACATATTAGTTTTGAAACCTAGCATCACACATTTAATATCCTGTTACCCTAAAATTCCCGCCTCCCGTTCCTTACTCCATTATTTGTTCTGATGTCAGTAGCAGGAGAGTAGGAACATCTCCATAAACATTTCATGGTCCACTTTGTAACTCAAGTACTTCTGTGAAATGTTAAAAATCTAGGACATTAAGCCATGCAAGCCATTTGAAATGTTTAACCATCTGAAGGATTTCTCAGCTGCTTCCTCGAGTGCGAAGTCAAACATCGCCTATCCTGCAGAAGAGGGAGAGTGGGAGGACATGTTTTTTACATGTTGTACCTCTTCGCCTCCTTTGCACAGTCTGATTTCTTGCTCACAGGGTAGTTAACGGATGCAGTATTTAAAGGAGGTGTATCCTCTGCCAGAGAGGACAAGGAAGCAACAGGTGCCCAATCTAAATTAACTGCCTCACCCCTAGGAGCAAAGCTGTCATCACCAGTCCCGAACTTGTTACAAGGAATAAAAGGCTAACATGAGAGGCACAAGAGAGCCTTCCTTCCCCGAGCAACCTGCAGCATATGGCAGCAGGAACCTGCAGGATTTCCAGTGGGACAGGGCATGACTGCCAGGGGCTGCCTTCCCATTGATGCCTGGACCTTTTTGCATCTTTTGGGAAGTGTGAGGAGGTGAAATGCAAACCTAGCCCACTGTGCTCACATTAAATTTCTCAACATGTGGTGTTTGGTGTGAGTGGGATAACTGTCAGACATTGCCTCTAGAGGACATGTTCCTCAGTGGGCTTGGACTGCTCAGAAAATCTTGGATTTGTCCCCCAAGCCAGGCAGCTCCTGGTTACTTGTCTCTGCACTGCTGTGCCACATTCTGCCTGCTGCAGCTGTACCGTGAAAATTGGGGCATTTATCTGTACCTCTGTGCTCCACATAGACACAGTTTAGCTAAGGACATCTCCCTTCACATCCTCACTGCAACTGTGAACTCCCAAGAGAAGCATCTAAACCTCCCAGGGACCACGAACAGTCCCAAGAGTGGGACTGAAAAGGAAGCTGAGAGGAAAGTGCCACAGAAGGGATACCTGAGATACCTGCAAATGAGCTTGTAGAGGCTCTGGAAGAAGGCTAGGAGCTCTGGAAGCTGACAAAAAGGTACATACAGATGCTTGGTTGCACCTGCAAAATACTTGACATAAACCACTAGATGTTGGCAGTAGAAAACATGGGTCTTACAGATTCTGCAGAAAATAATACATTGCAAACTTGTTGCTTGAGATGTGAGAGGCCAAGTTATCTGCAATTCAAAAGATGAACAGGACCTTTGCATCAAATTTCCTGCTAGTTTTCTGTATGGAATGTCAAGAGGGGGAATTAGACAGTATTTTTTAATCATGAAAATGCTCTTTTTTTGTCCTGGACAGTGCCACATACACCTTGCACACTGAAACAGGGATCAGGTACTAAGTAGGGGAAAGCTTCAAGCAGGACTCTGCAAGAGGAGCAAGGGGTTAGCCTGAAGTTGGGCAGGAGCAGAACTGGGGAGGGAAGGTGACTTACTTTGTCTCTGCTTGCCCAGAGGTTTCTGCTTCGCTTGTGGTTGGGCATGTCTTCTGGATGGCACCCGTGAAACAGGTGCAGAAGGACAACCAGGAACAGGCTCACTCCAAATGAAGGAGGATCCATGTAGAGAAAAGCTGTCTGAGCAGGGGAGCTCCATTAGCAGCGGGATACAACAGAAGTATGGAGCTGTGAGGAATTGCTGGTGGCCAAGCCCGGCCACCAAAGAGCTCACCAAGCCACACCACCAGAGAAATCCTTCCCCACTGCAAACTCACTGTGCTGTTCAAGATATGCAAGGGGTGTAAACACCAGCAGGCAGCTACAAAAGCATCATAACCCATGAGAGCCAGCAGGACCACTCCGTGCCAGGGTAAGTCCCAGAGAATCAGAGCTGTGTGATGCGGCCAGTGGAGGAAATGGTTCTTGTGTTTAGAAATGTTCTCCTGTGCAGCTGGAACAGAGGTAGGCAAACAGCAAATGCCTATGGAACAAACTGCCAAGGCAATGATACTTGGGGCAGCTCTAAAACTGAGCATTTTCCTCATCAGTGTCACTGCAAAGATGCCCAAAACCACCAGGAAGAGCAACACCTGAAGAGAGAGGTGGTATGGAAACCTTCAGAAAATTAATATCATTGTCAAGCTTTGATTTCCCATTTATGCAAAGATTTTTTTTTTTAATCTACTGGCAAAAAATAATCAGTGTGGAGACAGTGGGAGTACCCTGTGGGGAAAAAAAAAGCTTTTCTAAAGAAGTTTACAAAGAATGGGTCAGTTCCCCTTCAAAGTGACATTGAATCAGAAGAAATAAAAGGAGCTACTCAGATTTAGTAAGGAAGTGATCCTATTGTTTTAATGTTATTTTGTTTTAATGATGCTGGAAAATGATGACAAATTGGCTCCCTCTGGTTTGGATTTTTACAGACTGGCATAGGGCAGAGACAACAAAGGAAGAATGCCAGTAGGACTATAAATGATAAATGGAATAGAACTGTAGTTTCTACACTTAGCTACGTCTGTATCGCACATACCAGAACAAAAAAAAAAAAAAAAAAAGGGAGGTAGCTATGCTGATGTGGAATTAGGACTTGTGTTAGTAAATTTAGAGTAAGATACATCTCATCTCAGAGCCCTGCAAACCCTCAGGGCGTAGCATTAACTTGAAAAAACCACCATATCTCTAGAAAAGCAGTGCTAAAGGCACCCAAAAGAAAGTGATTTTTGCCATGCAGGGCCTCTGCTGACCAAGAGCACGATTATAGTTAGGTCACTTTGACATTGGAAACCAAGGACCTCACCCTCTCCTGCCAGCCACCATGGTGATTCCCAATGGCATCCAATCCCAATGGCATTCCAGAGCTGAGAATCCATCTCTGCATTTTCAGATATCTGCATCTTTGGTTTAACCTTGAGCCTGACTTGCAAAATTTCTATTCACAGCACATCAAACAGTTACTTCCATCCATCCATCCACAACAGTTTTCTATGAAGTTTACATTTCCATCTTCATCAACATATTTTCCAAAGATGCGCATTTCATACGAGGTGAGTTCTGCCTTGTCAAAGATCTCATGCTCACTGATTCCAGCCTGTCTCAATATATACTCACATGTGTATTTATTTTACTTAACCTTAAAGCAAAGCAGCTCAGCTTTGTTGTGTAGACAATCCTTATATTTTCTTGGTTTTGAGAATTTGTATACAGATAAACAACATTCAGGATCTGACATTTCACTTTGATTGCAAGTTGCTGTAATTAAGAACCAAAGCTTTATGAATTTTAATCATCAGCTGTAAGTGGTACATTATCTCTAGTTCACAATGAAAGCAATCAAGTGGACAAGATATTTTTAGAGACATTACTGTGGTAATATTACATTAAGTAGTGGTTAGTACACTATTTTCCCACCCAGTGATTTCACACATTAATGCAGCTATAGATCAGCGTTAATGACAAGAGAAAGTTATTTTTCAAGTAGCACGAGAAGGGTGGTTAAAAGAGCTGCTGGGGATTTACACTCCAGCAGCAGGAGGGGCACCTCAGTGGGGCTGAAGCTGAAGATGCTCCAGCAGCAGGGGCTGCTTCCACTTCTGCTGGAGATCGAGGCAGGAGCCCCTGAATGGATACAGGTTAATGACAGGGGCAGCATTTTCTCCCTGCTCCTTGGGTGGGAAAAAAGGACAGGAGGGAAGAGCAAGGTAAAGTACACTGATGCTGGCACTGAACCTCGGAGCTGGTGAGAGGAATAACACACCACATCTTGCCCAAGGCTGCCACTTCAGCAAGACAACACTCCCCCCTTTCAAAGAGGGTACAGTAGAGAACAAATCAGAAACACCCTACGGCTTAAAGGTAAAAAAAAACCCAGGGAGTCTGGCATGTTTTAAAGTTTCAGTGTATGCTACTCCACGTGGACACAATGTTGTCTAGATAAACCTGTAAATACAGACTTCTCTTCTTTCAAGGCAGGAGAGACTAATGCACAATGCACAGGGCCTCAAAAGGAGCACATTTAAGTATTATCGTCCTGCTGAAGGATGCCAGTTCATCCAAAAATTATTTGCCTGAAACTAAAACTAATTAGAAACACTGTTCTGGGAAGGGGAAATTCTTCCTTCTTCCTGGAGTCTCAGATCTGGGATAATAGAAGCTGCAGCAGCCTCACCCCAGACCTGCAGGCCATTTTATTTTATTTTACTGCAGAGGTCCTTTGGGGATGGCAGGGCTGAGATTCAGAGAGCTCAGCAGCCAGCTGTGCCAGAGATAGAGTACAGAGAGCTGTCTGTGTCTCACAGTGGCAGACAGCTGCTGTCACTGCATCTGGGATTCTGCTGGAAATGCCCTCAGAGAAAGCCAGTCCAGCTCCGCAGAAGGTGGCACTCAGGGGCTGATGCCTCTGCAAGCCAGAATGTGCTGATACCAACATCATGGCAGCAGTTTGCAGCTCCAGCCCAAATCACCTGGTTACAGGGGGCAGCTGTTGGCAACAGGAACTTTCTGTGGCATCCAGATGCAGTGATACAATGGCCTCTTCTGCTGCTCTCCCCCACACAGCACCAGTTACATTCCAGTAACAGGCCAGCCCTCAAATTCAGTCCAGAATTTTTGTGTGTCAGTGTAGAAAGACTGGACCATTGCTGCTCTGTGATATAGAGAAGCAGTAAGGAAATACTGATAAGATTTTAGCACATTAAAATGTCCCTTTCACAATGTTTGCCTTCTTTTGTTACAGGGTAACCCAAGCAGCTCTGTCACAAAACACCCTGAAGTAGGAGCACTAGGTTCAGCACCCCATAGCAGGAGAGGAATCTTATATTTGAGCAATAGATAATGCCCTCTGACCTACTTGTGCACTGAAGAATTGTTTCTTTCTCAGGATCCTATAGAAGTCTTCAGAAAGCAGCATTAGCTGCATATCAGGGCCTATTGGACAGACTATATCCGCAGAAATGTCACTGCAGTGCACATCAAGACTGTACAACTTGGGGGAAAAGAATGTTGAAATAAGATACAGACAGAACAGGAAAGGTTCTACCTGAGAAGCTGAGAACAATTCACATTGTTAATGTATTTTACATAAAATCCTGTATGCTGTTTGCTTACTGCCCAGCTTTCCAGGCTCTACTGGGTTGTTTCTATGTGGAGAAGACATCAGTTGCACCAGCAAAGCATTTCTTGATACACAACCTCTGTTTTCTGTTCTAGTCCCAGTTCCCCACACCCTGTGGAAACGCACAAAGAGTGTGGCTTCCCTGTACAGAAATTGGAGTCTGCCTCTGGAGCAAGCTCTTGTTCATTGCTAGGCAATGCTCCCAGCTCTTCCCATGGACCTTCCAGGTGGCAGCTCCACAGCTCCCTATCACATATTTTTCAAACAGGTCATTTGAACTAATGGTACCTCATGTCAGGGTTGTGGCTTCATCAGTGTCCTCTCTCACTATGGGAGAGAAAATGAAATTGCTTCTTCATTAGTTCAGATGGGGGATAATTTACACATCCATCTATGCCTGTAATTAAAAACATAATGATAGGAAAACACAAACTGTAATAGTAGAGGATGAAGTGTCTAATGGGGTGAGAAGTTTCTTGATCATGGAAAGGTGTGCACTTACATCACACAAGGCTTTCTTCACTGCGTCCTTTTGCCTTTCCAGAGACAGTTATGTGTAAAATGCAAATTTGGCATCAGTTGGCACACACAGAAGTGTCTCTGCTAAGTGTGAGAGACACAAGGAGCAGACAGACACCTTTCTCTTAGTCCCTTACAAAAAAAAGTGAATTCCCTTCTTTGGACTTCTGTACAAACTGGGGCTCAAGTCAGTGCCCTGTTTATGATGATGCCACACATGGTTGCTCGAGAGGAACATGTAAGAGCGTCCCCAAGACTCACAAAATCATTGAGATGCGAAGGGACCTCTGAAAATTGCCTGGTTCAACCCTGATCAAAGATGCTTCAATTAGAGTGGGTTGCTTAGGCCTGTATCCACTCAGATTTTTTATATCTTCATATGCAGGGACTTGGTAACCTGTCTGGCCAACTTGTTCCAGTATTCAACCCATCATCCCAGTAAAAAAGAAAGAAGTGTTTTCCAGACAAAACTTCCTGTGTTTCAGCTTGTGCCTGTTGCCTCTTGTCCTTTCACTATACACCATGAAGAAGAGTCTGCTCTGTCTTCTTTCCATCAGGCACATTGATAAGATCACATCCTTCTCCAGTCTGGACAATCCCAGCCCTCTGTGCCTTTCCCCATGTAAGAAGTGCCCCAAGCCTGTAATTATTTTTCTGGTCCTCTGCTGGAGTTATTCCAGTAACCCACGTATGTTTTGTAATGAGGAGCTCAGGACTGGGCATCACTCTGGATGTGCCTCATCAGTGCTGAGTGGAGGGGAAGGACCACCCCCCTTGACCTGCTGGTGATGTTTTTCTAAGATGCTGGTTTTCTTTGTCACAAGGGCACACTGCTGGCTTGTGTTCACCTTGGTGTTCATCAGAACCCACAGGTCCTTCTCTGCAAAGCTGCTTTCCAGCCTCTTAATCCCTGGTCTGTTCCGGTGGCTTGGGGTTATTCCTGCCCAGGGACAGAGTTTGGAATTTTCCTTTGTAGAACTTCATGGAGCTCCCACTGGCCCATTTCTCCAAGCTGTTTATGGCTGAGAAGGACTTAATTTTGTGCAGATCATTGTACCACCAGTATGAGATCACTGTGCAACCCAAAAGTCAAAAGCACCAAACCATGAGAGCGTTTTTCAAAGGGATAAACCTCTAAGGAATTTTCAATCATTCTATAGAAGTCATGCCCCTTCCAAAAGGCTTAAATCTACAGGTTTGTGGGTTATTAGTGTTTTTTTTTCTCTTCAACAGTCTGCTGAGACTATTTCTGTAACACTCCAGCTTTAAGGCCAGGAGGTGTCTTGTCCTGCTAGGTGTCTGGCAGGATGCCATAAATACTTAAAGAATTTCTGTGAGCAGATCATCTCCCCTTAAATGTTTATGGACTTTATGGTTAGAGTATGGATCCTCTACAATCTATGAATAAATTCTGCTCTTCGCACATTTTGTTCTTGCCCAGCCTTTGGAGACTTTTCTTAGTAAAAGATTTTAAACTTGGAACGTTTCACAATCTGAAAATTATTGTTCTTGACTGTAAGTTGGAGGAGAGGGAAATTTCATATCCAGGGAAGTTACTGGACCTTCTCCATCAAACAGGAAAGATGCATCAAGCAAGACTTTTGTAGAGAGCTCTCCCAGAACTTGTATTATTCAATATTTTCATTAATGACAAGAATGAAGAAACAGAGGCTGAGCTTATTAAACTTTTAGATGGCACCTTGTAGGGAGAGGCTACAAATATGCTGGAAAACAGACTTAGTATTCAAAACATCTTTGATTATCTGAGAAAGTCTGGGGGAAAAAAAGGCTGTAATTCAAAAAAGACATGTAAAATTCTACAGTTGCTTAGGAAAAATCAGCTATTCAAATGTAGCAGACAGGAGTAGGACTGGCTACACGGGAGTTACATTGGAAGACAGGACTTGAACTCACAAGGGAAGCAAGCCCAAAATGAGCCCCAAACTGCTACAAGTCTGAGCAGGCTCCATCACTGCAGGTCTTTAAGAAAAGGGCAAACGTTGGTCAAGAATGGCAGACAGAGGTAGCCAAGGTGTTGGATAGAGGGATGGACTAGAAGGCATCCCAATGCATCCTTCAGTCCTGTTTTCTGACTTTTCAGTGATATCGTATTTGATAAGAAGAAAAGTTTCACTGCTTGTTTCAGACTGGTGGCCATCTCTGATCCTGTACTTCTTTTTCAGATAGATCTAATTCCCTGACAACAGAAGGAGACGAGAAAACCAGCTTCTACTTTTGGAAGTATCTTCCAGAAGCTCTGCTTTCTGATCAGTATAAGCCTTTCTCCAATTTTCTACCTCAAAGGAGTCAAAAGCAGCTTTTCTCTTGACCTTACAGCCAGTGTGGTTTAAATAGGGTAGGGAGATGCTGAGAGCAGTGGAAGACTAAGTGTAAAAGAGAAGTCCAGCTCGGTTAACTCTTCAAGTCAATGAAACTGCCACAGGCATTGTTAGCCTACAGACTTTCTTCACGGCAAATTGTTCTCAGAAACCAGGTTGGTCTCTTTTCTCAGCTCACATAGACATGAGTGCTGAAGAATCCAACAGGTTTATAGACCAAAAATTGTGCCAGACCTGAAAGAAACCTACCACAAGCAAGACTTTGTCATTCTTTAAACCGCGCTTTTTTTTAAACTCCAGAGAAATTTTTTTTTTGGAATTTGCTTCTCCCTGACTTTGATATAAGCTTTAGCTGAACCAGATAGAACATTCAAAATGTCCAGCTAAAAGGGCTGTCACTGTGAAGATAAAGCCTGATTCTGGGAGGACACAAACTAGTAACACTTTGGAGACCCTCGATCCTATTAAATATGGAATAAGAAATTGTCCATATTACTGCCACTGGAGACCCAGCTCTTATAAAGTTTGAAGAAACTAAACTAATCACCATTAGAAAACAAGGGTCAGTAAGTGATAATTAAGTGGCTTGGGGATCTATTAAAAAACTTTAGAAATCAATGTTTACACTGTGTAGTTACAAATTAACTGCAATGGGCATTGTTAAGGAACCATTTTTATATGACAAACACTGAATGTGTGCACATTAGAAGAGTCCTCCCATGATTAGAAATCACAGCACAACTCATTTTATCCCATCCCTAAATTAGAAACTTAATGCCTCAGTTTATTAGCAGAAGGCAATTCTATTACATTCAAGCAATGCTAGGACAGAGAAGAGCACAAATTTTGTGCAGCTCTGCAAAAAAAAGTTGTAACAAAGACACTCACAATTACAGTTCCATGCTTCAATGATTTAACAACTGCAATGACTTAATGACTGTGGAGTCACAAACATCTAGGAATTCTCCAGTGATGATGGTCTTCAGGAAGCAAAGTAGCTGCAGCAATGACAGTGGCAGTGACAAGCACTGGGACTTGAGGAGGAAACAGAGCCCTCTCAACGCTCAGCACGTTATACCTGAACATGACTTTTGTTGCTGGCTGAAATGGCATGGAAGAACTCCCATGTTCCACATGGTCCAGGAATCACTCCTACTCAGGAACCCCAAAGAGCTCTGCATGGATCATTGCCTGAGCTCTGATCGGTGCTGTTCACACAAGCCTCTGCTTGAGCACCTCTGCTTGGCACCTCCTCCAAGAGCTTCTGAAAGATACAGATCCCCAAAGCTTCCCCAGGGACATAGGTTAAGCTATACCCAACTAATGGACACCACAAGCACATCAAGGTGTCTGTTCCCCTAAGAAATGTCCTCTTGCCACAGATGTCCCATGTTCTAAGCCGTGTCCTCTGGACAACCCATCCCACAGTTAGCAAAAAGCCCACTAAAAAGCTGCTTATTTTTCTAGACTACAGCCACTCTAAGCTGACACCACCAGCATGAAAAGCAGAAATTTACACTCTCCCACTGGCCTGTAGAACTTGGGAAACATGAATCTGTTCCTCCACAGCATGCACTGCCTACAACAACCCCCTCCACATGGCCACAAGGTCTCCACAGAGCGCACCCCATCTTCAGTTGTTGTGTCTCGCTGTTACTGTGCATCTCTATCACTTGTGAAACACTGCCAATCCCAGGCTACAAAATCACACCACGTTTTTGTTCCACTTTTCCCATTCGCTTATCTCAACCAACCCCCCTTCACTACGATATCAGTTTCTGCTGGCACAGATGTGACTATCCTCTGCAACTGAGGAGTGCAACAGATTGACACTGCCTCCTTCCTGGCAGAGTTTCAGCATCCCTTTCCACTGGTGTGGTAAGTTTAGGCACCAGAGATTAGCTGGCATACACGTGAGGTTGCACTGACCTGCAGTCCATTGACAGACATGTTGTTATGAATATGAAATCCACTATTAGCAGATACCAGCGACCTGCTCCCTTACAAAGGTGTGGTCCTTCCCTCAGAGACTACCCTGCAATATGAAAATGGCTGCTCAGGATTCCCATATTAAGATGATGCCAGCCTGCTTTCCTAACTTCCTTCCAGAGGGTGAATGTTTTCCAACAGCACGCACTCCTCCATTTCACATCACTTGTATTTCTGACTATTGAGGGAGGCAGAGATGTCTCACACTGCCTTCAGGCTCTAAATGGCTTTCTGTGTCTTTATTTTCCTGCAACACTTCAAGGATCAGTTTTCTTCATGCCTCAGAGAAGTGGTATCTAAATCGTTTTAAACTGAAACAGGGACAGAATAAGCTGTGCAAATCATTTTCTACTAGAACCTTAATTACATCCTGCAGTGTCTCGTCCTCAGCAAACCACCAGCAATAAAATTCTGCATTTCATTTTAAAACCGACAAGGCTGGATTTTTCTATTTTGTTTTCCCCAATTGACATATCCATAATCTAGCCTGGGACTTTGTTGCACAGAATTTTTGTCAAAGGCTCTAGAGAGTGTGCCTGCAACTACTAAATCTTTCTCAGGTTCGCATTCAATTTGCAAGTTATACAACTGTAGCTAAAGAAAGAGACGTTCTGTTTGCAGGAAGGTGTTTGCCAGATCCCCACTGGCAATGGCAAAAAGTGATTTATGATCAGTTTTAGTTAACATGGCCTCTCAAACAGATTTTTAAAAGTCCTTACAGCCATGGCCTAATGCCAAGGCTTTTTCTATAGGAATGTGCTCAGTTTCAGCTTGCGGTGATGTCCTGTGATTCAAATGAAAAAGCAAATGGGTACAAATATTGAATACATCCTCTTGATGAGACAAAGGGCTTTTTACTTTCCAAACATCCCCTGCATGCTCCACCAGTACAGATTTGCCTTTTCCAGTTTTTGGTTTGTGCTGGGGTGTTGGTGACTTTTAGTCTCTCAGATGCTCACAATTACAGTTCCATGCTTCAATAATTTAACAGCTTCCATGACTTAATGTCCATGGAGTCACAAACACCTAGGAATTCTCCAGTGATGGTGGCCTTCAGGAGAAATAGTAGCTGCAGCAATTACACTGGTAGTGACAAGTGCTGTGTCTTTAGGAGAAACCAGAACTCAGTTCATCCTTCTGTGCAAGAGTCCTACATTTTCTTAACTCCTGCAAGAAAGATGGATTTGTCAGCTTATAAGGGACACAAATAAAAAGCCTCAGATATATTCCTGGTCCCATGTTTACCAGTGTATTTACACACTCGATTCACACTAAATAGGTGTCCTTCTTCCTTTTTGGGGCTGCTACACTCTGCTACCAATATGAAAAAAAATTTTATGACACTGTCATCACTGCCATGAGCACAGGGATCCTCTGGCACATACCAATCCCTCAAGGGATGAAACCACTGCAGTTCTTGCATCTTCTCCCAAGCACCAGATGTAGTTGGTTTGTGTTGCTCACACAGCATGCACAACTACTTAAACTCTGACCTTGGGCTTGAGCTACAGATGCCTTTCCCACTGTTTCTTGGAAGCTCCATTGTTTCCTTTGCCTTGACAAATCCTCAGGCTGGGTTGAGGGCTGGGTTACTGACTTCCTTCACTGGCACACTCTGATGGGGTTTCATCAAAACCCAGCTCTGGGTTCCTCACCATTGTTTTGCCCAGTCCAACCCCGAGGTTCTGCAGACCCTGCAGAGTCTTAGTTTGAGCCTTCATTCATGACCCCAACCCTTACTGGGTGTCCTATTCTGGCACCACACTTCTCTGCAGTGCTCCAGTTGCTGTAGCACTTTTATAATTCTCCTCCTTTGCATAAAATAATTGAATATTCAATACCAAACATCCCCAGGCCATGTACTGCAGCTGTGGCCAGCTTTCCTAAATCCTGACAGCCACAGTCCGGCACCTCTACAGGGCTGCATATTATGGGACACAGCTCAGAGCCAAGGGGAAAAGAAGTTCCACAAGGATCTCACCAACAGGAAGTAATCTTGGCTCTCCAGGAGCTGTGTGGCTTCTTAGGAGAAAGACTGGAGCCATCCCCAGAAACTCTGGTAGTGTCAATCACAAGTTTTGGAGCTCAGCAGCCTGTACAGCTCCCTTCTTCCCTCTGCCGAGATGGGCATTCTCTATAGGAAATATTCCCCATTATTTGAGGAATTCAGGAAGCCTAGGACTTCCATTTGGCACAAAAGGATGAATTAAAGGAGAGCAGTCACCACTGTCACCCCTGCTCAAGCAGATAGCAGCAAAGAAAAGCCAGACCACAGCTCTGAGAAAAACTCAACATGTTGGAGGTATGCTTTCTTCAACTCAATCTTACAAGCAGCTTGGAGAACCAAACTCTTTCCCAAGCACCCTTCTTCTAACCCCTGTTGAATATGTAAAGCAAGGACACCAGATTTACAGCCAAGTGATTTTCCACTCTGGGCACATGGAACAGGATGAAAGTAAATTTGTGGGTGTTTATGCTTGATTTGGCAGAGAAAAAAAAAATGAGGGAGGGGCTGTGTTTGAGGGAGGGTATCAAAGATCAGAGCCAGATGCTCCTGCACGGAGCTCTGGATTTACAGGAAATTAAGAAGGTAGAGAAGGTGAGGCAAAGGCTGTGTTTGAAGTGAGAGTCAAGGGGTTCTGAGGCTTACAACCATCCAAGGTGCTTGGGGGGGAACTACAGCACATGCCAAAACCACACCACAATGGCCTGGGGTGCTTTCATTATACAAAGCCTGGGAGAGCAGAGGCTGTAAATGTAGCTTCAAAAGGAGCTTCATCTTAAAGTCTTAGCTCTCAGGGCCTATTAAACATTTATGCTGACTACCACTCCTACTATTTGCTTCAGAGAAAGTACCCGAAATAACCTTTGCTACAGAGTGAACTACTACAGCTCAACTGGCTGTGTAGGAGACTAGCAGAGAGCTGTGAGAAACAAACAGAAATGGTGTTGGAAGAGTGCGCTGATGTCTCTGTTTAGTCAGCCAGGAAAGAAGCAGGAAAATCTGGTCTGGAACCTGAGAGGGAAGACAGAAGACTTTGCTAGAATTAATAGTGTTGCAGAGATGGCTAAGACTGAGTGAGGCCAGTGGAGGCAAATATAGATATTTAAGAGTACTGACAACTTTTTGTTTTTACCTTACTGAGATTCACACTTTTGGGGGAGTCTTCAGGCCAGCCTCTAGTTGGATCTATGACTACTGCAGCCCTAAGAAGGACTGTAGAGGAAAAGAAAGAAATAAAGCAGACCCCTCTGCAGAAACCAAAACAAAGACAGAGGATCTCTGGGAGAAGATGAAAAGGAAGGATTAATTTTCCTGATTTGCTTAAAAAATGTTTGGCCATGCAACAAGAGTTTAGGATGAAACAGCCCGAAGTACTCAATGTTTTCACTTTAGGAAGTTGTTGCTATTAATAGCAGATAATACACAAAGATTCACTTATTCCCACATAGGGGCAACCCCAGTAGAGGGCTGTGCTGGCACTAGCACCTTCCAAGCAGGTGTTCAGAAAGTCCCCCAAAGTCACTTATTTCAATGGGTGCACACATGATCCTGCAGGCTTTGCCTGTGGGAGCTGCTGCCCTCCAGTCACGCAGTTTGATCCCAAGTTTTCACTTGTGGCCTTGCACAGAGTGAGCAGGCTCGGTGTCTGGGTTTTATCAGCTCTTGCAAATTCAGTAGAACTACTGGTCTCTGGAATTTAGCAGTTCTTGGGAAACCTTCACACACTTTGCCAGCACACGCTTTTCCTCTTTGGTCTGTTTTCTGGTAATCATTTCTCCACCCAAATCTACAAATCCCTACAGGACCAATCCAGTTTCAAACCAAAGAGGTCTTTATGACAAGGGGAGTTGGAGGCTTTTGTGTCTAATTCAAGTTCAGTCTATAGAAACTTAGTGAAAAAGTGGCTCCTTCCTATTAATGAGCAGCCACAGCACCTCTTCCTGAAATCTAAAGCCACCGAACAAGGAAAGATGAACATTTAGTGATGACATTTGAATACATAGACCCTGTGAAGATGGGACAGACCTTCCCACATTCAGCCTCAGGAAGAAACATTGATTGACTGGTCTGGACTAATATTTGGATGGTATCTGCTTATCCCCAGCCTCTCTGACTTGCATTCATTTGGCTGTTTATCAGCACAGGTATTGCATCTAGCTTACCAGTTGATAAGCCTGAAGGATGGCCAAATATGACCGAGCTGACCCAAATCCAAATACCTAACACAAAGCTTTGAAGCCTGCATTCTTACAAACCATTTTGCAAAGTGAAGGTCCTACACAATGCGTTGATGATGCTCAACCATCAATTCTCAGTTCCTCTTCCTTCATAGAGCCGTAGAAAAGTTTGAGTTAGAAGGGATCTTTAAAGATCATCTAATCCTGGAAGGATATTGACCTGTTGGAATGAGTCCAAAGGAAGGCCACCAAGGTGATTACGGGGATGGATGAGCTTGCCTACAAGGAAAGCCTGGAAAAAAGATGGTTTAGGGGTGACCTAATTGTAGCTCCTGAAGGGAGCCTGCAGGAAAGATGGAGAGGGACTTTTTACAAGAGTGACAGGACAAGGAAGAATGGATTAAAACCAAAAGAGCATGGGTTTAGATTAGATATTAGGTAAAAAATTCTTTACTGTGAGGGTGGTGAGGCACTGGAACAGGTTGTCTAAAGCTGTGGCTGCCCCATCCCTGGAAATGTTCAAGGCCAGGTTAGATGGAGCAACCTGGGATAGTGAAAAATGTCCTTGCCATAGCAGGGGGTTGGGACTAAATTATGTTTGAATGCCCTTCTAACCCAAAAAAGTCAGTGATTCTATGATTCCTTGCAATCCACAGCCCTGAAGCTGCAGAGAAATTTATACAAACCAGTCTGAACTTTTATACTGTAATGATGAGATTTGTGACTTTACCCTACAAGTTCAAATTGAATCAGGCCTTGGCAACAGCGAGTGGACGGGCCAGGAGAAGGAGCCTCTTACGAGCTGGACCAACGTGATGAATCCCGGCGAGCAGGGAAGTTCTCTCCAAGAACGCCCACAGGGAGCGAGGACCAGGCGCACAAACCTGCGTGAGGCTGGCGGCATTCCTGAGGGCGGAGCTGGGAGGATACTGGGGGGAGCTCTCTCAGGTGCATCCTCAGAGCTGCTCTGTGCAGCGGCTGCTCGTGCAGCACGATCCCATCTATCGCGACCGTGTCGCGACAGGGCAATGTCCGCCCTCCCCCTCAGCGCCTGGGCGGGAACTCCAGGAACTACAACTCCCATGAGGGCGCGGGGCGGGCGCCGCCGCCATCTTGGGCCGTGCGGCGGGGCGGCCATGGCCGCGGGGCGGGCGGTGCTGGCGCTGTGGGCCATGGCGGCCGCGCTGTGCCGCCCTCAGCCCGCCCTGGCGGCAGGTGAGCGGCGGCACGGCGGGGTGGGAGTGCGGGACGGGGCCGGGGGGCCGGGCGGGCCGCTCCTCCAGCGCCCCGGCACGCCCGATTCGCTGCCCCATCCCCGCCTCCCCACCCCGCCGCTGGTTCTGGTGGAGGATGGATCGAATCCTTTGGCTTTTCCTTCCTGTGTGTTTTAGATGCCAAGTGGAAAACGATAGCTGGGCAAATTAAGAAAGCTGTGGAAGCCTATGAGCCGTGTGTAAAGGAAAATTGCAGCTGCCACCAAAGGTGAGAGATTGGTTTCCTTTCGACTGCGCAGGTCTCCGGACGCAGGAGGGAATACTTTGGGCAGCGCTGGTGGATTGGGGATGAGCTTGGGAATGTTTTGGCCCAAAGGTGACACATCTGCAGCTGTGGGGCCACCGCTGGTCACACACCTTGGTACCTTTCTGCAGCTGGACATGCAGTGTGTTGGCATTTCATATCTGACCACCCAGTAAATCATACACGTAGCTGGAGACATTTGTCTTAACAACCCACTTCTGCCTTCTCGCTCAGGGGGGATTTGGTACCTTTAAGCAGCATTTTTATTTAAAGGAGGAAAAGGAATTTAGGAGTTACCATATTCTGCCTTTAGGATTAGGATTTCAGATTGAGAAACACAGATGCCCAACTTCAAGCTTCCTATTTAAAAGTATCAGATGTGCTCACTCGTTTTGGGGTTTGAGTGCTATATTTTAAAATCAGATGAGTAATATTGAGCAACTGTTTGTACACTCTGGAGTTTTTGATCTTCATTGCTCTTGAAATATTGATGGGAGAAAGTCTCTTCCAGCTGAGCCTTCCAGTCTTTTTCTTAAGTTCCAATCCAGATACAGCCCAAGGACATATCCTAATCTATAAACATGCACCCCATCAGCCCCTGCCCACCTTTGGTCAAATCACCTTCCCAAGTGGTTACAACCTCCAAATCTGCTGCAGAACATGATGGTCAGTAGTAACATGAAGTTAGGATGGCTGTGGGTGTGCCATGGCACTGCAGCTCTCCTCCTGTTCTGAAGCTCATCCCGTTTGCATCCCTGCCACACTGCTCATGCTGTGGTCAGACCATCTGCGCAATGGCAATCCCTGACATAGTTTAACTGCTCTCTAGCTGATTAGGAAATAGCAGGATTCTGGAGGTTGGAGGGGACCTCTTGAGATCATCAAGTCCAAGCCCTCTGCTCAAGTTGGGTTGCCAGGACTGTGACTAGTCGGGTTTTGAATATCTCAGCATAATTAGGTCAAAGAAACTCCACAACCTCCCTGGGCGAACTGCACCAGTGTTTGACCACCCGCACAGTGGGGTCACACTGACTGTGTTTTCTTAAACTGAAACATTGATGCAATGTCTACCTAAAGGCAAAAGATGTTTTCATGGCTGTTACATTCTGACAGTGTTCATTACACTCTCCCAGCGGTTTGTTCACAGGACTTTTAGACTAAATTTATGGGAGTTGCATCCTCTTTCTGTGTGTTCTTACATTCATTGGGTTTGTGTTTCCATGCAGTGTTCCTGGAGCTCACTGGTGACGTGCAGAAGTCACAGGACACGTGCTGCATAGGCCTGTCCTCCTGGGCCAGTTTTCACTCACACAGTGTTCCTGGCAACTAGACTGTTGCCTTCTTTTTTGATGGCTACATAGCATGACATCGTGTGAGGAATTTGGCCTTGGTGTGCCCCATCATTTATGGAGGGCCAGAGCACAAGGGTGGAGTAAGCTGAAGGCTTTTACCAAAACATGCCAGGGTATGTCAGGCACTTTTGTGGGAGAGTAACTAGAATTGTCCTCTGCTGGACTTTGTGTTCAGACAAACAGCACATAGGTAAAAGTGTGAAACTTGGACCTATGAATCTCTGAGGAACTTCCAAGGGACTTAAACTCTCCCACCGGAGCTCCTAGAAGCTACACGGAGCTTGTTTTAGCTGGAAGCCTGTTCTGCACACTGCAATAATTGAAGGCACAGTATCCTCCCTGTGGTACATAATAATGGCTGAAGGTTTTGTTTCAGTGTCTGGAAGCAGGACCTGGCTCCTTTCCGAGGTGGCATTTCCAAGGAGACAATGTCAGACGTGGTGAGCCGGAAGCTGGGGACACACTACCAAATAATTAAAAACAAACTGTACCGTGAGCAGGACTGCATGTTCCCTGCAAGGTAAGAGCTGTGCAGATCTCCTCTCCCTAGCTGGGAAAGAGGAGTACTTCCAACACTGCCAAGTTGGAAGTCATTGAGCCCAATGGTATTTCAGAGGTCTGGATTCCTTATCAGAGCAGGAGCCTAGAAAATAAACTATTAGGCTTAAATGTATCAATAGGAAGGTGGCACTGTTTCACTTCAGTGTACAAAGGGGATTTGTAGTTGTGGGATTCCAGAGAAATTTGGGGATCCCTGATCTCAGATCAGGCCAGATTTAATAGGATGTGTTGCCTTGCTGGTGTCTACACTGCAGTGGGACTTGGAGGCTGCTTTAGGCAATTCCCAGTTTGCATCATCAAGTGGCTTGGGCTCACCATCTCTTCTGCCTCAGTGCAGAGAAAAGCCTGCAAGATACTGCAGGCTTCTGATGCCTTCTTACAGCTCTTTTGCTGTGTGCAATTTCCTCCACAGGTGCAGTGGTGTTGAGCACTTCATTCTGGGGATCATCCACCGCCTCCCCGACATGGAAATGGTGATCAACGTGCGAGACTACCCCCAGGTTCCCAAGTGGATGAAACCCATTATCCCAGTCTTCTCCTTCAGCAAGGTACACACACCTTTAAAAACTGAGCATTTCCAAGATGTGCATGTCCTTCTTTCTCTTGGGAACATATTTTTGAGGATGGTTCTCTGCAGGTTTTCTGTGCATCAAAATTGCTTGCTCCTTTTTGCTCTTTGTTCCTTTTTGCTTCCAGTTTTCTGGCAGGCAGACTTGCAGATCGATTTGATAGATCAGCTTTTCCCTTCATTAGCTCCTCTTCCAGGTCAAAAAGTGTACCTCTGCTGCAGTGAAATGATACACAGCTAGATGGGATATGTGCCAGCATTCCTCCCACTTGCTGCAATACCTCTCTTAAAATTGTAGCCACAGTTTCAGCAATATTAAATATTTTTTATCATGTCAGTTGTCATAAAGTAATCTAATTGAATGAGAATATTTTAGTCCTTTTTTGTGGTACCACAGATGGGTGTTTCTTACTTTCTTCTCTATAATATTATCATCTTCTGTGAACCCTTTTCCCTTGGATTCCCTTTTCCACACAGAGGTGCATGCATGCATGGAGACAATCGCTCTTTGCTTCTCTGTTCCCAGACTCAAACTGTCCTGCATGTTTTCCTACCTCTCCCACTGTTAAACCTGACTGTAGCATAGTGGCCCATCCTTTGCACCAAAATGTTCTTACACCTCAAGCTTTGGCTAATCCTGCTTTGCCTTAGTGTCTGCCCTGTATGGCCAAATCCTGCACATTTCAGCAGCCAGTGTTAGGAAGACTTCAGGGTGCTGGTCCCACGTGCTTTCTAAGGCTGAAAGTGTAAGGGATTAAGTATTGTCCTGTTCTGCTTCTCAGAAAGTTGGCCCTGGAGCTGTTGGGGTTTGCTACCAGTGCCTGTTTGTAGCAGGACTTAGAAGGAGCAGATAGAGAAGCATGCACTCATTCAAGTTGAAAGGGACCTCAGAAGGTCACCCAGTCCAGCACCTTGCTCAGAGTAGGAACTGCATCCTGCCCAGGTCTGAGCATCCCTGTGTACAGGGTGTCCACAGACAGAGTTTGACCTGTTGCCAGAATGAAAACATATTTCCCACCATCTAATTGGAATTTCTCTCCTTGTAATCAAAGCCTGTTGCCACTCATTCTGGCTCTGCACATCAGAAAAGAGTGTGCCTCCACCTGAACTTCCCCATTAGGCGGTAGGAGATGGCATTTACATTCCCCTAAGCCTCTTCTTCCTGTGCATGGACAAACCCATTCCTCAGCCCCCGTGCATAAGTAATGTGCACTAACCTCCTAACCACCTTGGTGGCCTCGGACTCTCCAGTATCTCCAGGTGACAGATAAATGGATAATTATGTAGGAAGCTCATTACTAGTGCAAGGAAGGTACCTATAGTCTGGTTTCATGGAAGGGTTTAGTCTTAAGTGCTGGTCTTCCCTCTAATAATATATGGGGACTTAAGCAACCAAACAGGAGTGAGGAACTGGAATTCTTACATGACCTGTATATTTGTTACAGTGAATTGTTAAGTGATCTCTGGAATGAACTGAATTGTTGGAAACCTTAATGTCAAAGTGTCTCTAAGTGCCTCTGTCTCTGAGGAGGTAATGGTGCCTCTTGTCATTGGAAGAAAACATCTGTAGCTACATATAGGCACAAGCCTTTAGAAAGGTGAGGTGAGCTCAGGTCTTTTGCTATTTACTAATCAGCTGCATCATGGATCTCTTTTGCTATTTTCTACATGAAAGTCCTGTGTCATCACACAGCAAGACAAAGCCTTTTAAAAATCATTGAAGCATTTCAGTATCGAGCTGTCCTGACCAGGGAGGTCGTGGAGTCTCCCTTTCTGGAGACATTCCAAACCCACCTGGACATGTACCTGTGTAACCTGCTCTAGGTGACCCTGCCTTGGGGTCTCCAGAGATCCCTTCCAACTCTAATAATTCTGTGGTTCTGTAACCCCAGCAAATGGTGACTGCAGAACTCTTGTGGCCTCTCTTGGAAGCATAACAGAGACAGCCAGCAGAGCTCCCAGAAGGAACATCTGTCATTGGTGGGCTCAATCTGCAAACCAAAGTAGATATTTCTCTCATTCTTGCATTACTCTCCTTTTTCTCAAGACATCTGAATACAATGATATAATGTATCCTGCCTGGACATTTTGGGAAGGAGGACCAGCTGTTTGGCCAATTTACCCAACAGGTTTAGGGCGCTGGGACCTCATGAGAGAGGACCTCAGAAGGTATGTTTTGGAAATGGTTATGTGTGGGGGGGAGATTTCATGGAAGACAAAAAAATCTATCTTGCACTGGACAGCTCTGGGCCAATGTTGATGTCTAAGACCACAGGTCTGTTGGCCTGTGATCTGTCCTGCTGCCTCACATTAATTACCTACAGCCTAACTGCTGTATGGGAATTCTCCATGGAAACCTTGGATGATGTCACTGGAAGTTATAATTAGCTCCTCTGTTTGCAACCCTTTAGTAAGGAATGCAGAGGACAAACTATGCACATCCCTCTTGCTGTCAGGGCCAGATTGCTATCGGGTTTGGGGAGAGCAGGTTTGTCAATAAAGCAGCAGTTATCTTTTGCCTGCAGGAATCTCCCCTGACATACAGAAATATTTTTCTTTCTTTTCAACTACTTCTCTGGGAGCTGTGTTTTTTTTCACTGCAGGGATGATCCAGGATGTTTGTATAAGCTTCTGGAAAGCTAAAGGAAAGCCTTCTTTAGATCTGCTTTTACTTGAGTGTCATTGTGCAATAGAAAAATCTGGACTCATTCCTAAGAATCAAGAGTCATTATTGGGCTAAGACAGAAGATGTTTCTGGCTGGGAGTCTTCCTTTTGGCAGGATCTTTTGACTTAGTAGCAGAGTAAGGGGCTGCTTCCCATGGAGAGTGACAAACTAAGTGTGCAACAGTGAGTGAACATAGAAACAAGATAGCGAAAACACTTCTGTGTAATTGACGTGACATCAGAATGCAAGGTTGAATCTTCCCCTCTTCAAAATCCAAAAATCTATGTGATTAAGCTAAAGCTTAATGTGTTGTAGTGTAATGGAGGTCCAAAGCATTTACTCATCCTTGTGTTTCCACTTGTGTCACTGGGTTATAAGGAGATGCAAAGCTTGACCTGCACAGGTAGATCAGCTTGGGGGTCAGGACCTGCATGTTCCACCAGGTACAGTAGAAAAGTGTGGCAGAGTTCCCCTGAGAGGTGGTGAGGCAGTGGCAGAAAAAAACCCAGGTGAACAGATATTTTGAAGGACTTGATTAGGTTTAAAATGAAAGTGATTAGGAAAAACTATGAACACTTGTGTTTTAAGTGCAAAACACTAGGTGGGTTTTTTGTTTCTTGATTGGTAGTTTTGTTTTGTAGTGGGAAATGACTGATTAGGAACTCTCGAGTCATTATTCACTATCCATATTCAGTGAAGTACAGAAAAATAAAGCCAAGGCACAAAAACTGGATTCAAACCTTAGGTAAACTTTTAATACCCTTCAAGGTCTGGTGGGGGGGTTGTGTGTAATACATTGTTTTGACTGAAAGGTGTTCTGGACAGTAGCCTATATCATGTTGCCTTAAACACAATATTCACAGGAAAACCTGTTTCATTGGACCTGACTGAGAGGGTTTTTTTTTTTGCTATAATGAAGAAAGTGATTTCCATCAAAAATGAAGAATAGAAAAAGACATCATGCTGTGAAAGCTGACGAGAGTGCTGTTTCATGGTTATTTTAAGTCATTTATTGCCATGTATAAAAAATATTTTCAGATCTGCAGAAAAATGGCCATGGGAGAAAAAAATCTCTAAAGGATATTTCCGAGGATCCAGGTGAGCATATTTTCCTGCAATAGAAGATTCTACCAACATAGGCTGTGACAGCTCTCTGTACGTAGAAATTTCCATGTCTCTCAAACCTAACCCCCAATTAAGTGTAACTCAGAGTGTGTTTTCCAAAAGTAAGGAAGGTGAGACATGTTGTACAGCATTGCACCATTAGTTATTCTCCACAAGAACTGCCATTTACAACTAGTTTATTATAATCACCTAATATTGGAAACAGAAGTCGTGATGGATTTGCCACATTATTTCTTAATGACTGGAACTGGCACCTCAGGAACCCGCTTGTTTTGTTCTGTGAAGGGAACTGCAGGTGTTTGATACAAATTTAAAGATTTAATATTGCTGTTCATGCTTCCTGCCAATGTGAATGCTTTATTTGCTGTGCAAGTGCTCCACACTGAATGAAAAGTATTCTGGCCTTAAGTTACCCGAGTGGTGGAGGATAAGAGAAGATTATTTTTGGCCTCTCTCCAGTGACAGTTTGAAACAATGTTAAACCCCGTACTTTGTTTCTTCCCCTTCCCCTGTAGGGAAGGATTTGATGGCTTACCAGGTAGGCTCAAGAGGTGATGAGGAATGTTGTCTCAGAGATGTCATAACCTTATTTATCAGCAGTGTTTTAAAGTCCTGTCAAAGGGATCACTGCTGAAGATGCTGAGCATCTCTTAACTCTCTATGACTAAGGAGGGAGTTAAAACATTTGGCATCCATCAGGACAAAGCCTGAAGGAAGCAGGATTTGTCCTGGGAATTGTTTAAATAATACTGTTAAATATATAGTCAGTAAAATAATTTTGGTAGTCATAACCCATTCTCTTCTGTTAAAATACCCTTGGACAGAAATACACTTCACACTTCATGATGTTTTGGGGGCACATTGGGAGGTCAGCCTCAGAAAGTAGTGCCTCAAGTCTTGTTGCCTGTTAGGTGTGTTGAGTCATGTGGATTGGCTATTAGTGATGGCATTTCTTTTTCAGAACAAGCCCTGAGAGAGATCCCCTCATCCTGCTGTCCCGAAAAAACCCAGAACTTGTTGATGCTGAGTACACCAAAAACCAGGCTTGGAAATCTGAAAAGGTGCGTGGGTGTTTGTCTGTCTTGTGAGTGTGAAGGCCAGAAAGGGTAGCACTGCAAGATGGCTTTGATGGGTGAGAAATATCTTGCTGGAGAGTTGTGGGTGATCCTTTAGAGTGGGGGAGGTTTGTAGTTCCCTTGATGGCCGCACCTCTCTGACAGATGAAAGGAAGGAGTCTCTAGAGCCTGGCAGGCCAAACACTTTTCTTCCCTCTATGCTTTTTGTTCAAGGAAAGCAGAACACATAAGAAAATGAATCTCTGCCAATCTCCTCCTCTCCCACAACAACAAAATTGGCCAGCCCTTCCCCTTCTGTCTCTGAGCTGCCTCTGTGGTGTTGTCAGTCTTCGAGCCTTTTTCTGTTTTCTCTGTTTCTTGATCCTATTGTGGATAACTTGCTGATAACTGTTGCTGATAACTTTTTAGTTTCTTACTTAGTCTACAGTCCAGCTCTCTCCAGACAGTCTTGGCTAATCCAGTTACACTTGGCTTCACACAGTCCATTGTCCCAAGCTGTTTTCCACTTTGTAGCTGCCAACAAAACATTATCATTTAATGTGTTTGTGCTGGCATTCACTTACAGGCAGTGTGTAATTTACTGAGCTTTTTTTTTCCTGTTTGAAGGGCTGGGAATTCTTTATAATCCTTCTAACAGCCCACCAGAGAAGGTTTTCTCAGAAGTGGGAATGGAGGGTTTTGACACATCACCTTTGTTTCTAACTGAGAAGGAAAACAAATTAAATCACCATTTGAAGCTTACTGTTGTCTTTTTAAATTCTCTTTATTTTAAGGACACCTTAGGAAAACCTCCTGCAAAGGAAATTCCACTGGTTGATCACTGCAAATACAAGTAAGAGTTTTGATTAGTAAAGCTGTTTGAGGGCTGTGGGTTATTCTTTCCTTGCATGGTGTAGGGTCTCATTTTTTTGAGGTCTAATTCAACAACCAGCTCCATGTAGATATGAAAGCTTGTGAGCAGATGTAAGACAGTTGAAAATTTGGGAGTTTAGCATGACATGTGCTGCCTCTGGGTGTATGTAGTAAAAGAGAGAACCTGAAATCTGATTGAGCAGACAGTATTAATTCATACTTTTTATGTTGTTTGAGAGAATGCGGTTTTGATTTACAAAGGTTTTTATTCTTTTACTACTCGGTGAGGGGTTTTGGTGTAACACTCTCACAGGTTTCTGTGTACAATATAAACTCTTATGCACTTGTGTGCACTTGTGTGTCAGATGTTTTGCTTTTTCTTCTGCTATTTGTGATTCTGCCAGCCAGAATCTGCTGATATAAGAGCTCAGTCATTTGGCTGAATCTGTGTTTTTGTGCAAATGTGATTGACTTGTCTCATTTTGCATTTCACTAGACTGTAGCCCAGATTTCTCCCTTCTGTTGCACATACACTGCCCAGTTCTGATGCTCCCCAGACCATCAGGTGGTGTAGGCTGAGACCTTCTCACACACTTCTGTTGCAGCCCAGGGTGGTAGGGTCAACATGAACTTCTGTCTGCTCCCTTCAGCGTAGGTGTTATAGCAGGCTGGCTTGGCTGAGGTCATGGATGGTGGGAGCTGTGTCTGGAATTGGACAGAGGCATTTCCTTGCATCCAGACCATTATTCTTGTTACATCTCTACATGTATTTGTTGAGTTCCTAATACAATGAGCTCCTTGTCCCTGCC
This sequence comes from Eopsaltria australis, assembly GCA_034509425.1. Classification (NCBI taxonomy): domain Eukaryota; kingdom Metazoa; phylum Chordata; class Aves; order Passeriformes; family Petroicidae; genus Eopsaltria; species Eopsaltria australis. Next base: position 682,084 of record JAVTVJ010000771.1, on the reverse strand, counting down.
CTGAGCTCTTAGGTAATAAAAAGGATGCAAAGTAATTTCAGGTTTACTCCTTGTCATTTATGACTGAACTAAGTTTAGCTGTAATTCCCATCTTGCCCAAAATATATATAATATATAAACTCCATCTCACCCAAAATAGCTTCATTAAAGGAAGAACTCTCTTCCCCCAGCCCAAAATGTTTGACTTCAAAGATTAGTTATATGTACTGGGGAGGTTTGCCCGTAGGAAAAACAACTTTCCATATGATAGGTGAAATGTGGCTTTGAAAAAGAAAACAAGTAAGCAAACAAACATCCCTCTGAGATACAGTTTGCTAAGAGAAATACCCCTTGCCACAGTCAAGCCCACTTTACTATCTTGGCAGAAAATACTGAAAACAAAATTGTGGATTCTTTGTTATCTGTGAAGTCCATCTGTTGTATGCCGGCCCATTTAACCTCTTAGGGTTGCATTCGCAAGTTAATATGAAACAATTACATTCAGATTAAAGCAGAATCCCAGAGGAAAAAATAACCTGAGATAGATGTGGCAAAGCACAACAACGAACAGAAAAGCTTCACTGCAAGGCAAGAGAGAATTGGGAATAATTTCCTTGTGGTTGACAGAGCCTCTGGGTGACCTGATAGGGTGACAGAATCTGTGTTGTGACCTTCCATGCTCTGTTGACAATTGTCCATGAGGCCTCCTTCAGTTTGTCACAGGCAGGTTCCTTTATCAGAGCTAAAGCCTCACACCTTGAATTTCTCACAGAGTTTTGAGAGACAGCAGAAACTCATCCAGCACACCCTTAACTTCAGCTCACCTTTCCTGTGAGCAGCTTCAAATAAAGGCCTTTCCTCTTTTTTAGTGACTGGTGTGCTGCTCAGTGTGAGTGAGGCCCGCAGCTGCTGCCTGTCAGGGAGGGTTCACTGCTACCTGGAGACCAGCACACCTTAGTGCATTTCCAGAATGTGTAATCAGGTCCCTCTCTTTGCTCATCCTTTTACAGGTACCTGTTTAATTTCCGGGGAGTGGCGGCCAGTTTCCGTTTGAAACACCTTTTCCTGTGTGGCTCACTCGTCTTTCACGTTGGAGAAGAGTGGTTGGAGTTCTTCTACCCTCAGCTGAAGCCTTGGGTCCACTACATCCCAGTGCAGTCAGACCTCTCTGATGTCAGGTGGGAGGCCTGAGGCTGCTCCATGGAGCATTCCCTACCATGGAAAGCCTTTGGGAAGGTGGGATGGTTTGTCTTAGGCCATGAAGTGCCTCCACTCCCTGGCATCAGGCAAAGACTCTTGGAGGTCATGGTCTTTCCCCTTCATTACTGCCCCCAAAGAATCCTTTGTTACCTGGGGAGTACAGTTTCACTGGAGTGTGTAAGTCTGTCACTCTCACTGAAATCAGCAGGCACTAGACACTTAAATTTGCAAGTGGGCAGCTGATATAAGGGGGAGGAAGAACTTACCAGTGGGCCAAAAATGTGTTAGCTCCCAGATTTCAGCACATTGTCCAGAACTTGTGTGAAACAATCAAGAAGAGAAATTTCTTCTATACTGTAAGGTGAGCAGCACCTTCATGCAGTTATAGACTCTGAACCTCACCCTCCCCAACTATTTAGCTAAGGGATAATGTTCTTCACTGAGCCAGTTGTTTCATAACTTTTTTTTTGTGTCTTCATTTTAGGGAGCTTTTGCAGTTTGTAAAGGAAAATGATGCCATAGCACAAGAAATTTCAGAGAGGTAAGATGTGTGTCTTTCCTGGCCATTAGGCAGTCTTCTTCCAAAGCATTTTCTTGCACTGCTTTTGAAGGGGTCGCCCATCAAAGACAACCTAGTGCTAGTAGGGTGCAGAATAACTGATCTTCTGCAGTAACAGCAGGAGGGCTGAGCACTCCTAACAAGCAGGGGGAAGCTGAGAACAGGATGCTGTGCTGAGCTCTTTGGTTCACATGTGACCCATGTCAGGAACCCCACAGAAAGCTGACGGAGGTGGGGAGCTTTTGTCTCAATATGAGGTGAGCTGGCTCCTGGGAGCAGTGTCTGCACTGTAAACATTATCTATCCAGGCTGGCAGGGGCTGGTCTGAAGCAGCATCAGTGCTGCTCTAGCTGTATGTGAGAAGTGAAACCTGATATTTATTATCCCAGATAGCAAATACCATCTTGAGGATAGTGAGAGCACTGCAACCATCAGAGCTGTGAGCATGAATGAAAATTGTAAAATTAAAATAGGCGGTACAGAGCAGCGTGTGTTGTTTCTCATTTGAAACAAGGGAAAATGAATGTTGATATACATCCAAACCAAAACTAATGACTCTTGTAGGAACTGGGAAACAGTCTTGACTGTGCCTTGTGTGTCTCTAGGGGACGTCAGTTCATCACTGAGCACTTGGATATGGAGGATATCTCTTGCTACTGGGAGCGTCTGCTGTCTGAATATTCCCAAACCTTGACTTACAAAGTGAAAAGGAGGAAGAGCTACAGTGAGATCACTTCTGGACAGCTGAAAACAGAGCTGTAGAGACTTCTCTGTTTTTCTCTTCAGCTCAAACTGATCACTGTGAAATTCTGAAGATCAGTATTGACTTATTTGTTGCTCTCTCAGACTTACCTTTCACACTAGAACTACAGAGAGGAGCAGGAGGCTGACTTGGACAGTGCTTCCAGACTGTGGGACCTGGTTATGCTGTCACCACAAGAATGTTAAGCAGCATGTTGGATTATGACTATTTAATGGGGTGGCCAGTCATGCCTAGAGGAGGGGTGTTAGCATTTAGGACTTAGTTACTACCTGTCTCAGAATGATCCTAAATCCTATTCAGTCAATGAGAAACCTTGCTGTTAATTTTACTGAACTTTTTACCAAAAGTCATGGCAAGGGACACAGACTGTGAGCTGCACTCAGCTGGTAGATACTTGCCCCTTTCTTTGGCAAATGTTTTCTCAGCTGGGTGATTGCACTTGGGGTATTAGGTGTTCTCTGACAGAAGCAGGTACTGGGATTTGGGGATGACCTCTTAGGATAGCTTAGAGCTTATGTTTATGTTGGGTTTTAGAGGTTGATGGTAAGGCTTTGACATGCCATTGAAAAGATAACTGATTCTTGCAGAGTTACCCTACCTACCTCACAGGGCAGCAGCAGGTGTGGTGATGTGGCCATCAGTAGTGATGTGCTTGGAACCAGACAGAGGTGGTTCATCCTCCAACAGATGAGCTGGGTGCCTGTGCAGCCCTGCACAACTGAGCCCCTATTAATTATGTCTCACCAGCTGCCTGGCCAGACATCCTGGGACCCTTAGGAATCCAGAGAAAGTATTCACAGAGGTAGATTCAGCAGGTCTTTTTTTTTTTTCAGGAGTGCAGAGCCTGCTCTGATCTGCTTCTGTAATCTTTCTAGGATTATTTTGGGGTTTTTTTAGTTAGGGTTTTTTTGAGACTGGTAATACATCTGCTCACTTCAGTGCTCGCTTTTCTTCCCCACAGCTGTGCCACTTCTTTTCTCATCTCCTCCAGCCTGGTTGAGGGAATGTCTTCAGTCACACAGTAGCAGATACTGCTCACATTACCCATTTTAAGTTGGTCACAGGCTGCTTGTTTTTTTCTGAGTTTATGCCCACCACAGCCTCAGTCCAGAAGGACTGCAATTCCTGAAATGCTCTGTGCCTCCTGAGGTGAGAGGCCAGGAGGGAGCAGCATCTTCTCTGGCAGCCAGACAGGAGTGTGTGGGGTGGCAGGAGGGACACAGGAGCCTCCCAGGGGAGCAGCCTTGATGATGAAGCAGCCTCAAGGCTGAGAGAGCAGCACGTTATATTGGAACAGGATAATAGCAACAGCTCTCAGGCCTATCTGCAGTCAGTGTGGATCAGGGAAGAAGGAAATTGCATGGAACAACAACATTTAAGTGCATGTGTGCCCTCACAGAGGCCTCGCAGCCCTGGTACAGGGACACAGCAGCTGCTCCTGTTGATCAAGTGCTGTTTGCTGGGGCAGCGTGTTGGTTTTGGGACCAGTGCTGGGGTTATCCCACCTGGCAAGGGAAACACAATGGGGCACTAAAAGAGCCTGGTTTCCCAGAAAAACTCAGCCACAGTGGAAAATATTTTCTGATTTTCTATTTTCAGCCAACGGAGACACAGCTCTCCAAGAAACTGAACAGCTCTGTATGATATTTAAAAACCATTTGTAATGAAGTGCTTTTTGGAATAAAACAAACAAAAACGGAGTTTTGCTGGATGCGTGTTGCTTCATCAGAAGAGTAGCAGCAGATCTGCAGAACCCCAGCTCTTGCACCCATAGATCTTGTGATGAGACTTAATTGTTGCAGCTTAGGTGGCCCTTGGCCAAAGTGATGGTCTGTCAGGAGTGGGGGAAGAATCCTGGGCAACACCAAGTCCCAATCCCGGGAAACACTGAGTGCCATGGGTTAAAACACGAACAGGCTCTGCGGGAAGGTCCCGGCACCTCCCCTGGGTAAGGGAGAGTTCACTCGTATGGTGAAAGGCCTCACAAATGAGTCTGGCGGCGCTTTGGGGGTCTCTGATGGTTTATGACACCTAATACACGACAGTCGAGCTAGCAATGCCCCATCAGACCTTCCCCGAGAGAAGGAGGAGCTCGCTACAGAGCGAGTTGTGTCAGGGAGTGCAATTGGCACCATGAGAGGCACCATCTCGCCGTGCAGCATTTGCCTCTCAGAGGTCCCACAGCTCCCACAGCTCAGCTCCTCTCTCGGGGGTGGGGGGAACAATCCTGGCCCTGCACAAACGGGGAAATGTTTGGAGACATTAACGAGTCTCTGCAGTCCCCCACACGAGCCGAGCCGAGCCAGACGGGCAGAGCCGAGCGGCTCCGAGCCGAGCCGAGCCAGACGGGCAGAGCCGAGCGGCTCCGAGTGGTGCCGAGCCGAGCCGAGCAGCTCCGAGCCGTGCCCCGCCGGGCCGCAGGGGGCGCTGCTGCTCCCGCCCGCTGCCGCCGCTCGGCCATGGCGGAGCTGCCCGGCGCCCAGGCGGGGTTTGGCCGCCCCGCGCCGCTGCCGCAGACGGGCTGGGAGCGCCTCAGCGAGCTCTGGCGGCAAGAGTGAGCGCCGGGCCGGGCCCGGGTGGGACGGGATGGGATGGGATGGGCCGGGCGGGGCTCTGCTGGGCTGGGTGGCGGCGGTCCCGCCGTGCCTCCCCCGACCCAGCGCTGCCGTTCCCTTGCAGCGAGCGGCAGCAGTACCCAGAGGAGACGGTGAACATCGCCAAGTCGGCGTTCACGGCCGCCGTGGTGGGCTGGCTCTACGGGGGTCTGCCCGCCTTCCTCAGCGCCCGCAGGGCCTTCGTGGAGAGCAGCCACGGCGAGATCTTCCAGAACCGCGCCGATGCCGTGGTACGGGCCCGGGGGTGCACGGGCGGGCGCCGCGGCGGCCCCGGGAGGCCTCGGCCTTGGGACGTTGCCCTTGGAGCCGCGGTTTGGGGTGACACCGGGGCCCGCAGGAGGCGCGGTGGCCTCGTGTTTGTGGGCCAAACACCTCTGTGTGTGTGTGTGTGCCCGGTTGTGGTACACAGTTTGCTGGAGGGTGTGAGTGCGTGCAGCACGCTGCGGGAGTTAGCGGCTCCCCGTTATCAAATTGCACGCGGGTAGCTTAAAAAAAAAGTGTCCGTCGTTACAGAGAAAGCTGGTAACAAAGTTTACCGCTCTGTTAAATAGCTGATTAATATGTCTCGAAAAGGCTTTCTGCTTTTAAATGTTAATGTGCTGATAGGAGACTTGGTAGTATCAAACTGGGATTGTACTCTTGTCTTATTAATGTGAGTCGTTTTTAGACCATTTAAAATTCTTTTAGAACAACAGCACAACAAAGAACATCTGTGACATTTTATAGATGTATTTGAAGTTCTATGGGTTTGTTATTCAATTAAAGTGTTGGTTACCTGGATTATGAGGAAGAAAACCCCTTTAAAAATCTGCCTGATGTAAACTTTGCATCACTTACAATTAGATTTGTCCTCTGATGTAGTGACCTGCAAATTGCCACTGTCTGGCTTCACTCTGGTGACTCTCTGGTATATCTGAACCCAGGCTAAGCACCTACACCACAAACACTGGAAGAGAAAATTTATTTACTCTCATGGTATTAACTGCAACATTTTTAATTTTTGTCAAGCTTCTGTTTATCACATATTTTAAAAATCCTTTTCAGACTTTTAAGTAGCAGTGTTAAACTGCAGAGCTTGATGGTATCTCAGCATTTAATGTAGATGGTTAAGCAGTATTTCCTCTGAAAGTGTCTGACTTGATCCCTTGGAGCTGGGGTGCCAGTCCCAGGGGATGTCAGTGCCATGGCCTGGCTTGCAGCGGGCAGGTGGTGCTGGCAGGAGGAGGGGGCTGTGACCTGTGACATGTGTCCCCTCTGTCCCCTGTGTCCCCTCAGCAATCTGCACACCGTGCTGGTCTCCGCAGTTTCATCCGCTACGGCTGGCGCTGGAGCTGGAGGGTCGCGGCTTTCGCCACCATATTCAAGTGAGTGTTTCCTGATGGCAGAGGGAGCAGAGCTGCCCTGTGTTTGTGCTTGTGCGTGTCCTTCAGCACCAGTGGCCGAGAGCTTTCCGTGCCCACAGCTCTGGTGATTGATTGAGGTTCCCAATGTTGCCCTAACATTAGTGTGGTTGATGACAAGCCCTAAACATGGAAAAGCCTTGTTCGTACTTCTAACCCCTGCTGTTACTGACTTGGATACTGTTCTTGCCTTTCTTGACGGCTTCTTTCTGCTTTAGCTTCATTTCTTTTTGTGTGTTTTTCTCTGAGGGAGTGTTAGAGTGTGTCGGCAGTTTCTGGAAGTGCTTTCTAGTCCACACTGATTTTTGTCCTTTCTGCTGTGTCTCATTACTCCTAGTTTGCATACGCTGGTGGCACTCACAATGATCACTACTCCTAATTTATGTACACTGGTGTTGCTCACAATTCTTTGTTCTTGTCCTCAGACACTTGCAGAGGATTGTCTTGTTCTTAAGCAGTTGCTGAATATCAGACCTATCATTTCTGTGGACCTCTTTAGGCCTTCAGATTTTTCCTACTTACACAAAACCAATGCAGTGATGGTGTTCTGTTTCCCTGGTTTTCTTCCTTGGGTGTTTCAGTGCATTTCTGTCAATAGAACATTAAACTAAGCATGGTCTTCTGAGCAAAGCCCTTTTAAACTAGAAATATCTCCTTCCCTGTTGTTCAGACTAGTAAATGTGTGTTGTCCTAAGCCTGCATTGACTCTCTCTGCAGATATGTTCTGTTTAAGTTGTCCTTCTGCTTTTAAGATCCCACAGTATTGACTGGCATTATTTTATATTTCTGTCTCCCTAATTTTTTTGGTCCTTTCTGAATTTCTTCCTTGCTCTCTCTTGCTTTCTGTGGCTCCTTTTACTTTAGTATCTGTTTTTAGGCTTAGTTAGCCTGCTGTTTGCTTTCTCCCCTGAAGCTTTTGATTTCTTTGGGTTTTCCTGGATGTCTTTGGATTTGACATGTAACCTCATCATCTTCCACCAGGTGTCTCTCCCCGGCAGTCAGATCAGCCCCTTTTTCACCAACCCTTAGGAAAAGGTTCTGAATGAAGCTATTTGCTGCTCAACATTGTTTCTGTAAAGCCCAAGTTGAAAGTTTTGTCCTGCAGTTGTGAAAACTTGATGTTTCACAATTAAAACCCAAGTTGTTTGGGTTTATCTGTGTTAGGAAGGAGAGGAGGATTGCTGTTGGCTTGTCAGTGTCATGCAGGAGGCTCCGTGAAGGGCTGGGGAGGATGTGGCTGCTGAACTGAGACCAGAGTGTTTTGGGGCTTAGGTGATTTTTTGGAGGAGTTGCTTCACCCACCCCAGAGGGAAATCTGATGCCATAAGAGTAGGTGACCCTGCTGATGTCATGAGTGTGACTTAGGTGTTGTGGTGGGAGCAGTAAGGCAAGATCTTACTGACACATGGATCAGCTTCTGGGGTAAGGGCCTTTTCGCTGCTCAACTTACTTTATCCATGACTATATTATATCTTCCTAGACACTAGAACAGGTAGTTCAGAGAAGCTGTGGTTGCCCCATCCCTGGAGGTGTTCAAGGTCAGGCTGAATGGAGCTCTGAGCAACCTGGTCCAGTGGAAGGTGCCCCTGCCCTGCTGGGGGCTTGGAACTGGGTGATCATTAACATCACTTCCAACCTACACCATTCTGATTCTAGGATTCTATATGATAGGAAAGAAAAATCTTTGATTAAAAAAAAAAAAGAAAAAGAAAGAATATCCCAGATCCAGACCAGGATCTCTTGATATTCCCTGGCCTGTGTTTGTGCAGCTACCCGCAGTAAAGTCACAGAAGTGATGGCTGGCATGTGTGTGCTCTGAACAGATGGGCAACCAGGCAGTTAGAGGCAGCCTGAGGGCTGGCTTAATGAAATCCAGCTTTATTTCAGGCTGTGTTTTGCCACCTCTCCTTTTCCATGTGCAACTGCTGACTTCTGTGCCTTACCTTTGCAGCGTGGTGAGCACGGGCCTGTCTGCGTACCGCAACAAAACCACCATCAGTAACTTTGCTGCAGCAGGAGGTAAGAAAGAGCGCTGTAACCTTCTGTGCTTTTCTCTTTCTAAGCAAGGGTCGTAGCAGAAAAGCATAAGCAGGTATCCACATGCCTTGGGCTTGAGCAGCTTCTGTGCTCTGGGGTTCTGCTTCTTGTTGCACTGACTTTGCTTTGTTGCTTGCCTGCTGCGTGCCTTTATTTGTAACAGAGATACTGATGCACTGCTGAAACCATTGGGGAGTTTTGTGGTTGTCTGTTCATCTTCAAGATACTTGCTAGGGTATTTTGGGTGAAAAATGTTTGTGTGGGGTAAAGGCAACTCTTGGTGCATAACCTGCTCTCATAAGCACCTATTTAACAGGGAAAGCATTTTTTATTTCCACTCTTGGTAACAATTCAGCACACTGTTTATAGGCTGTCCTTTCCATGCTAAGCTTTGCATGCCCACTTTTGGCAACGGGGCTTTGGGTAAGTGATCTGCTTGTTCAGTTTTACAAGCTTTATTGCTCTTACAGTTGGATACACTTTTTAGTGGTTCTTTCTGCCTTACATGGCATCTACTATTATTAGCTGTTGTTTAACAGAAAAAAGGGGGAGGGAGATCATGCTCCGGCCTAGAGAGAGCTTGCTTTTATTTTCATAGATACTTCTATGATACAGTAAAAACCTTGGCAGTTTTTCTGAAGCTGAAGGAACTTTATGCAATGTTTCAGTGCAGAGACCATGATGACTGTGTGGTGAGGGTCCATCCCAATGGCCATGGCACTTGCTATCTGCTCTGTGAAAGCAGATGTCAGCTCATGGAGAAGAGAAATGCAGCAAAGCAACTCCCTGTGTCGGTGTGAGATGGCTGTGGTGGGGCTGTGTCTGGTTTCAGTGGTTTGTTCTTTTTTTAGCCTTCACAGGAGCCCTGTTCAGAATGCACTTGGGCCTGCAGGGCCTGGCAGGTGGCATCGTGTTCGGAACGGCCTTTGGGTGAGTTGTGACTGCTGCACACACCGAGCCTGGAACCACAGGTGGGGCTACAGGAGCTTCCCTTCCTCTCTTGCTTTGAGGCATTTTCTGTATCTCTCTTGGGACCTCACGATGACCACTTTTCTGCAAACCTTTAAACTGTTTTTCTTTTCTTCTTTGTTTCTTGTTTTGTGTTTTGCTGCTCTCTCAGTAGTGAGAGCTCAGTGCTCTCAGTAGAGCATCTTATTTGCTGCTGTTTGTTTATTGGAGGGAACAACATAGGCTCCACCAAAGCTGAAATGTGGAGCATCAGCCATAAGGAGACACCGAGGGAGTAGCTGCATGGCTGGGCTGTAAGGTGACACGTCTTCATGTGTGTCTTGCAGTCATGAATCTCCTAAAGTTCCCTGGGGCATGGAGGAACCCTTGTTTCTCTCTCAGAAGATCTGTCCTTCAGGACAATGACCTCTAACTCAGGAGAAATCTGACTTTTCAAGCAGGGCTGGGATTTCTTCTCAAAGTGCTGACCTGTAAATATCCTCGCAAGTGAATCTGGGGATCCTACCTGAAGAAGAGGATGAGCTTTATTTGTGCTGCTTGGCACCATCAGGATGGTGTCAGCTGTGGGCATGCCTGAAAGCAGCCTAGGGAGCTTTACCTGTGAAAACACAAGTACTTTCAGATCTGGCAGGAAACTGAGCAGGGATGTCACTGTCTGCATTATGGGTTAGGTGTTCTGTGGGGTCTTCATCAGGCACCATAAATCCTTCCTCCCCATTGTCCTGTGTGTGCCTGTCAATGAGTAAAGTCAAAATATGTTATCCCATGGGTTCCAGGAGCCACAGCTGAGGAGAGGCTGTGTTTGGTGGGTGACAGTAGAACAGGAGTACCTTAGTCTGTGGTGTGATATGTGTGTTGGGGAACGTGATGCTCTCCTGATGTGGCATCTGGCCCCTGCATGCGCCTTTTGCTAATGCCAGTAAGTTATTGCTGTTGTGTGTACCCTGGGTGACTGGTGACTTTTCTGCTTCCTCCTCCAGGATCCCTGCAGGAGGCTTCCTGATGGCCATGTATGGCTTGGCTGGTGAGACCCTGCAGGAGAAGAGGAGTCGTGAGCGCAGGGAGCTGTATGAACAGAAGCTGGCAGAGTGGTGAGGAACAGCTCTGCCCCTTCCATTCCTGGACCAGGAGGGTGTCTTAGTCTGTGTATTCAAACATTTAGAGAAACCATGAAACACTAGGCTTTCTAAACCTCACTTCTTCTCTTGGTTGTGGCTGTTTTTCACATACCAGTTTGAGAACTGCTGATTTAGTCTTCCCAGTCTTTCCTTTGTTGCTGCCTTCTTTTCATCCCAATTAAAGAGAGGGAAGGAGGATAGCTGGAGGCTTGGGGGAAAAAAGGCCATGACACTGTCATGTGAATTACATGAAACTTATTGACTAGTTCAAGAAGAAATTTTTAAGAGGTGGGATTCTGCAGTCATGTCTCTGTCAGGATACAGCCATAAAATTGCTTTGCACTCTCTCTTCTCTCCTTAGGCAATCCAAACTCAGTGTGACTGAAGTCTTAGAACAAACAGAAAACAAGACCCAGGGAAGACCAGAGAATTGAAGAGCTACTGAGTCTTCCCCAGATCTCTGTCATAAGAAGCTACAAAGCATTTTGATCCTGCTTGTAAAAAACCTTCAGCCAAGGGATCCTGGAAGTCATCTGTGAATGCTGTGAAAAAGTACTTTGCTGAAAACCTTGTTCAGAGATGGATATCACTGCTCAAAGAGCTTGGAAGGGCCAAACCTCTTCCACCTGAGAAGGTGGAAATCCAGACTTTACAGACCAGGAAGTGTCATCTAGGTTTGGCAGGGAGTGAGGGCTCCAGTGCCTCATCTAGAACCCATTTCACTGCTGAAAATATCCAAACCACCAGTGACGTAGAAATGCTCAAGGTAAAGGAGCCTATGAATGGTTTGTGTGCTAAAGTTGCCCTGAATCCAAAAGTTAATTATGCCCTGGTAAAAGCTGCTCTTCAGACACTGCCTGAAGAACTTGATGATGGTGGATTTCTTACTTGGTTCCTACAGAACTTTGAGTATTTTGCAGTCAATGTGGAGGAAGGGTGGAGGAGCTGGGAATTCTATGAAAATACCCTGAAAAGGGCATGTTTTGGGTTCCTCAGTTGAAGTCTGAGGAGGCCACAGAAAGCATGACTTATTTCTGATGGTGATGGTGGAAGGCTTGGCACTGTGAACAGTTTTAACAATAAAAAAGCCTGTAATTTCATTTGCAAGTTGGAAATTAGGGGATTACCTTTGGGGGAAATGTGGTTCAAGACACTCAATAAAGCCATCCAGCAGTGGTGACTGTGTCCATAAACTCTTTATGTCAGAACAGCAGGTACTTCATGCTAGTACAGTGTTGGTACTAGAGAAGCATCCTTGAGTGATACTTCATGAGATGAGCTCTAAGATCCCACCAGACATTCCTCTACCCAGGCAATAACAAAGGCAAGAGCCAGGAGAGTGCCAGGTCTATTATTTTGATCCAGAGATTAACTGTTAAGTCAGACCTGTTACCTGTGGGTGGTGCTGGAGTTACTGTAAAATGGTCTGCACTCACATGGGTTCCCCCAAAGCAGGAGGTCAGAATTCCTGTTCCCTTTCTTTGTTGGAAATTTTTCTCCTACTGAAAGGAATTAGATCCAGGCAGGATTTTTGGGTGTTCTTCTCATAAGAAAAGAATCTGTTCTGGTTGAATGCTTTTCCAGATAATTACTGTTGATTGAAATATGAACAGTCGATCCCACAGAGTGTATTCCACCCACCCAAAGCAGATTTTTGGCACAGTTTGCTATCAAGAAGGTGTTGTGTTTTCTGACTTCTGAAATGAGCATTTAATTTTTTAAACACACCAGTGTAGCTCATTTTTCCATAGAAGCGATGTGTGTGTTTCAGGGTTGTCATCAACCAGCCCTCATTTTCCTTTTTTATGTGTAAGTGAAGGATCTGAATAAGCAGAGGTATGGATATATCTTTCCCTCTTTCTGTTTTGAGCTTTTCATGTGTTGGTTGACAGTAATGGTGTTGTCCTTTGCCCCCCCAAAAATGAAAATAGACCTTTCTAAGTCACATTTTTGCCATTGTGCTTACACAGTGATGTCTTATCTTCTTCTTTTTTATCTTCTTTCTCTTTGCTATTACATCCCCACCCAATATCCCACACTCTTATCTGTACAGCAGCTCTGATGACATTTAGCTGTGTCATTGCTCTCTCTCTATTCCTATGTGGTGGTATTTGATGTGATGCCTAAAGAATACTAATTTTCCTGTGCCTGACCATTGATGCAGGGATGTTATTCCATGGGAGGGAAGGCAGAGACAAGGTGTAGCAGTTGTGTGGATTTTCTCTCTGTGTAAGGGAGGGCTGCTGCATGTTCTTATGCTGCCCATTAGCCAGGGGAAGCAGAGACTCCAGCCACACTCAACATTAGCAGCCATTTGTTTCTCAGTTTCCTGCTGAATTTAGTTCCCTGTATTTCTTAAACTCCCAAATGGGTAGTGAAAAATTGGTTCAGAGTTTGTTTTTTACATACACCTGTAAGGGATCCTTCACATCCCCACTCTCACCCCCAGCAAAAGCACAGCACTGAAGTTACCAACCCTTCACTTTCAGAGTAGGTAACCCAAGTAGCAGGGCTACAGTGAGAACACTTATACTGGGTTTTGCTTTTGCAGAGAACCTCCTGTTTGGAGGGGGAAGGATGATCACTGTTCAGCTAACCCCTGGCAGATGTGAGGGGTGTGGAAGACACAAGTTGGGTTACCTGAGTGTCATTTTGTCACTGCTATGGCTTGATGCCAGCTGTACCTGGTACAGCTTTGTCAACAGCTGCATCACTTACCTGGATGCTGTGAAATGGTGGCTAACATGAATAACAGAGGTTCTACCTCTTCCCAGCACACAGACATCTTTTATTACTAAGGAAAGGAAACTGAGTTTACCATTTTTTAATATAATTAAAGGAGGAACCCCCGGATAAAAACATACACAAAACACCCATGGTAAACAGAGCTCACCTGCTACAATGACACAGTTAGGAAGCTGAGAAGGTCTCACAGAAACCATTTGTGTGCAATTCCCTGAATACAGCATAAGGCAACAGAAAACATGATCCAGAGTATTAGTGCTTAATGAAAAATGAACCAAATAACCTGCCCATCAAGCATATGAAAATAACCTGATGCTAGACATATTTGTCAGTGAAATTTTTGGTTTCCTTTGGAAGGAGTTACTGAAAGTGTCACTGGAGTCTTGGCACAGTGCAAAAGGCAAACCCTTCTCCGGGAGGCTGTGCAGTCACTGGTCAGGAGCAGCAGAAGAGCAGGGGATAGTGAGAGGGAAAACATGCTGGTACAGCTGGCAGAGCTGGGGTGTGGCTGGCAAGGTGGAATTGCAGTGTGGTTATAGGGAAGGACAGTGTTGGGAATGAGCAAAGTTGGAAGTGAATGCCAAAAGAGGGTGGTCAGCCTGCAAGAAGCTGGTGGTTTGTGCTGGAAGGAACAAGCAGAGGCTGAAGGAACAGGAAACCTGGAAAGTGAGAGACACATCACTCATGCACCAAGTCCTGCAGTAGGGTCAGGCTGCCTTTTGGAAACACCCTGATTTCTGTCACCTGTGTTCTGTTTGCAACCAGAACACATGCAATTGTTTCCTCATCCCCCAGCTTACCTCCTTTTCTCTGTCAAAAACTCCTCTGTAAGAACGTTCTGAAGTTCCCATTACACTGGGTTCAATGGGAAAGCAGTAAAAGGTGATGGCACAGCGTGACTCTGCAGGAGTAGAAAGGGAGCAGTGTCTTATTTTTTTACTTTACCTCAGAGCTCAATATTCTATAAACCACTTTTAATCCTCCTATTTTCTCCAGCAGTTTCTCATTATGTACCAACTAGAAAAAAAATGAAACGGATGGACTATGTCTTTGCTTTGTCCCAGGAAGATAAGCAACTCAAGCAACAACACATCCCACAAAGAGGATGGCATTGTGCTTTCAGACTTGGGTTTGCCCTGGTAACGTGGATAGAACAGTGAGGGAATAGGTAGAGCTTGCAGAGAAAAAGGGAAAAGCATTCCAGTCAAACTCAGGGCAGGGTTGAGTTAGGTCAGTATGCAGAGTTGCTTAGGAAACTTGTTGGGGGTTGGGGCGTTTTCCTCCTTTCCCCTCAAAATGAGAAACAGTTTTTTCCTACACAGTAGGCAAGAATGTCACCCAGATCAGATGAGTCCTGTCCAATGTTAGCATCCTGCAGGGAAATTCCTTCTAGTCCTGGCTGGGTAGAAGAGAGCACTGGCAGAAAGCAGCAACGTTCAGTGCACAGTAAATACCCCAATGTTGCTGTGAGACTCCCAAAAATCTGCAGAGCTTTCCCTAACGAGTACCCCATGGCTGTGTACACACAGAAGCAGACCCGTGTTCATGAAGCAAGGCCCTGAGTTACATTTGATTACAGGAGATACACACGAGATCACCACTGGCTCTCCCACGAGTTCCAGTGGGGCTGCACAGGTGTGGGTGGGAAGGGATGCACACAAAAGCTTGGCCCTCACACAGCAACTGCATGGAAGAGCTGTACCTCAGTGCCTGGCTTGGCAAGGCTGTCCTTTCAGGAGAGAAAGGTTATGAGAACTTCTGCCACAGCTGCAGATAAGCAATATGAATTAGCTCCTAGGAGTGTTGTCAGTGTGTATCGTTCCCTAAAAAGTCTCCTAGCGCTGCAAATAAGCACGAGGCATATAGAATCACTTCCAAGGTGGCTTTTTCCATGAAAAATGTGTCCACTATTGCCTCTTTAGGGTAGAAGGGATGTGTATCTTCCATGGTTGAGTCCAAATCCAAAGTCCTCCAGCAGGAAGAACAGACACTTGTGTGAGGCTGAATATAAAAGAAGTTTTAGCTGCTCCCCGTTGCAACAAACTGACGAGGTTGTGTGTGGGGATCTGGGGTCCCCCAAAGGGCAGCTCCGCGTTACTGAAAGGGTAGGTGAGCATGGGCTCCCTGCGAGGGCTCTGTGATTCTCATAGAGGCAGCATCGAGCCAGAGGTCCCTGAAGCGTCCTTGTGTGCCACTGATGGCATCCTTCTGCCCCGCTGCAGGAGCACGGAGGGTCCACCCAGCTGGAATCCCATTGTAACAAGTCACCCCACAGCTCCTGTGGCGTGGGTGGGGGTTTGCGTTCGCTCACAGGAGGTTGTGCTGTGAGCCTGGTGAGCAGAGTTTCCTCCTGCTGCCACCCCCTCGCAGAGAGCCGAAGGGTCCGTGCAGGAAGCATCGCTGGACAACGAACGGTGGCGTCTGCAGTGTTGGGATGCACAGCGGGAAGAACCTGAGGGACCCAAGGGAAAGATTTCACTCATTTTTCGGCATTCCAACCTAAATGTACCCCCAATAATGCTGCAGAGCCGGCAAGGAGGTCTCGCCTGTGAGAGCCCTCCACAAGAGGGCTCCTGGTCCCTAAACTCGGAGCTGCTCTGGGAGCTGCAGCCCGGCCCAGCGCTTCCTGCAAAAACCCTGGGAACGCAGTGAGGATGACTAATGAAGGTTCTTCCCTGTTTAAGCAGCAGAAGGACGCGGCTCAGTGCATCACGAGGTGGCAGTGAGCCACCAAGGAAGCACAGCTCCCATCCCAGCCCACGGACAGCAGCTGTTCCAGGCACCGGAGTCGGGAAACACCAGCCACCTACAGGAAAATCCTGGCGAACTTCTATAACAGAAGAGAATGGGTTTGTCCTGTAGGTGAACTCCTGCCACTGCCAGCACAAAACTCCCCAGAATTCATGCTAACCAAGGCTTGAGTATCTGTTCCAGACAGGGCCTTCCCCAGAGGAAAACATGAGTGGGTGGTCAGGTTTGGAAATGAGACGAGTGGCCCGAATGAGAGTTTCCCCTCCTTTCCCTCTCAAAACGATTAAATTTTAGATTTCTGCAGTGCCCAGTGTGACAAAGTCGTGACTTCCAGGACCTCACAGCTGTTGCTGTACGGCATTACCCTGGCAATTCCGCAGGCATTACCCTGGTAATTCTGCATGCTGCGGTGAGAGCAGGAAATGCAGTCACCTGGATAATGATGTGAATAAGAACAGTTAGCTGCTAATCTTCCCTTAAGTCTCTTCACTTAAGTGTCTTTTTGGAGGACACAGCCCTGAAAACTGCTGAGCTTTCAAGCCAAAGCAAATATAATCTTTTGTAATCATAAAGCCTTGGCAATGCAGACTTCCCCAGCCCATCTTTTGTAACGCTCCATTATCGAAAGTAACTCCTTTTAAAATATGTGTGTTTTCTGGGTAAGTTTGAGGGAGGAAACTTCTCTTTCTCCATTCCTTCAGCTGCTGAAGGGAATGGAGATATCTCAGAAGTGGACTGGCTGTACAGGGAAAGCTGGAATTGTTCTTTTGTTCCCCCCTCCCTTAGCACCGTTTGGTCAATACTCAATTTCTATCATCAGTGATGTTCCCATGTTGAGGCATCAGAACAGGCACATGGCTCACAGGGAATCAGCCAGAACCCCTAAGGGGTGAAGCCACATGTGGCACCTGAGGACAGGGACTAGAAGACTGCCCAGTGTTGAGTCGGAAAGCCCATAAAATGAGCACAGGGGCAGGGGATGTCACTGCAGATCCTGAGGGCTGACACGTGGTGTTTTGAGCTGACATTGCACCAGCATCTAATGGTATTTGAGAAGCTGTGTTGCCAAGAGAAGAGTGAAGAAAGCTACCTGCAAATGCCGTCTGGTCATACAGATGATGTTTCAGCTGTCCCTTTAGAACTCAGGGGTGCCTTCGTGCATTCTTTCACTCCCTCTTCCACTGAATCCTGGCGCTTCCAACAGTGAGAACAACCTGAAAAAGAAGATCCCTTGTTAGTATATTAATATGGTCATTGCCTGATAGAAAGCTCTGTTACAAATAAATAATATCTATATAGTGCCATATGGATAAAACAGCTCTCTTTAACATAGGGCTGGAACCTCAGCCTGGCACAAAACCAGGTTGCTACCTGCTGAGACAAGGTCAGAAGGGAAATAATGATGGAAGTTACATGTCACTAATTGCAGTTTATCTATCAAGTGATAAAACCAACAAACCCTTTTAGTGCTTTAAGAGGATCTCAGATTAAGCAGATCCCTGTAGTATCTCGCCATCTATGACTGAATTTTAGTAGTTAAAGTTGAACCTTGTGCAATTGCGCTTGCACAAATTATGCAATGTGAATCCTAAGATATTCTTTAGGTGACCTCTAATCTTGGTGCTTTGTGTTTTCATTCTTAAATTACTGCAACATAGGCTGTGAGCTCCTTGGAGTAGGCGGCTGTGAACCTCAACAAAGCACCTGATTGTTTTGGCCACCACAACAATCACGCATCTGAGAATTCTTACTTCCGTTTTGTTTTGCTCTGCCTTTCTATTCTTCCCTCCCACACTTCAGCCCTTTGAAGCATGGCTTTTCGAGCTCAGAAACCACTCTTGGCAACTCCTGACTCAGCTGTCCATAGCCCAGAACAACAATAGCTCAGACCTATTCTGAGCTCCCACGAGAGCTCTTGAAAGGTAACCTGCAGTATCTCAGAGCTGATATTTCCCTTCCCAGAGAGGTGGCCATGCACAGCAGCAGGGAAATGGGACCACTACACAAACTGGAGCGTTGGCTTCAGTTTCTTACACTTCTTACAGTCTCTTTTACAGTCTCTTCCATGCCTGGTCTGGAAAGTGGCTGTACCAAACAGACTCAGCAAATCTACTCCCGGTGCATACTATGGAAGTGGGACTAAAAGGGAAATTCCAGTTAATGCAGCCGTGTGCCATGCTGTTTGCAGGTGATTGCATTCTACCACATGGGTATGCTTTTTACATCTGCTTTAAAAGCAATTCAGTTCCTATATAAAAGGCTATTTCAGAGTGTTCCAGGATCTTGCTAATTTAATGGTAAGGAACCTTTTAATTTCCAGCCTATATTTGTTGAGAGCCAAATCTTCCGATTCCAGTTCATTTTCTCTTATAATTAGAAGTTCATTACACATGCAGCTAACAGCACAGGCTGTGATCAACTGTGATTTTCTTGGTTTCAGCCTGCTTGTTGCTTTCCTGTTGACACAGCCCCAGGGAACAGCAGGGGAGAAGAACTGGCACTGGTGTTATAAGGGCACAGGGGTGGAAAATGAGGAGCTGCACAGGTGTGACCAGGAGTCACTGCCTTCCAGAAGCTTCCTTTCTTTGTGATAAAACACTAAAAGGAAATTAGCCCAGCTTGACTCAATGATCACGTTAGTTTTTGAAGGGATGTGGTTGATGAGGAGGGGAAAAGAAAAATAGTAGTGAGAGCTCTGACTTGGGAGTGAACTTTTCTGAAATTGAAGTAGAGGTATCAGAAGACACAAGTATGACAAACTTAGAGGTGTCAGCAAGTGGACTGAGCCCTTGCTGCCCAGAAAATAACATTTTCCGGCAGGGAATACCACAGCCAGGTGGTGTAAGTGGCCTGAGCACAGAGCCCTCAGGGTGGGATTCTTGTCCTCAGGGACCTGACAGAACTCAGCTGGATGTTATTTATCCTCACGTGTTGCAAGGCCTGCTGCCATTCTCCAGGGCTGCTTTGCAAAGCTGCTCACAGGGTGTGGATGAGGCATCTACTGCTGTTAGCTTCCAGTCCTACCTGCCTATAAATCTATTAAATGTCTGCCCACATCTTTCTGGCAAGGTCAGCTTAGATATGATTAGGAGCAACAGCTAACAGACAGGATTTTTTTTAAGAGGAAAAAATAAATTACTCAGCTGTCTGCTAACCCTGAGATATTTGAGGTCCCCTTTGCCATTGAAAAACTTTTGGAGACTTGTCTGGAGTTACTGAAGACTTCATAGGGTGGGACCAGACACTTTACCTGTGCCATTTTTGGCCACACAAAGAATACAAATCTAACTGTCCTGGCTGGTGTTCTCATTAAAGTAGGATATTGCTATGCTGAAATCCCTCCTGTGGCCCTAACACTGTGTTTTTGTTACTTTGGCTCAGTGACTTTCTGAGGGATTAAGTAGGGTGTGGAGAGAGATCCAATTTTGAAACTCTCAGTGCTCAGCCTATCTATCATGATCACCAAGATTCCTGGCATTTTAAAGCATCTTAATACATAGAAATGAGCCTTTGTGAACCTCTTCATTACCCCTGATTTTGGAAATATTTTGATCTGCTGTCAAAACTCCCCATCACCTCTTCACTCTCAAACCTGAACTCAAGTGCTGCCTGCACACAAAATGTAAGAAAATCATGAGCTACACTTAGATTTTGTGACAGTGGATGCTGAAGGGAAAAAAAAAAAAAAAAAGAAGAAGGAAATGAGAAAAATGAGAAGAGGGTACAGAAATACCTAATGTGACAGTAAAGTTTCTATAAATATGTATCCTTCATAGAAACTCCATCAGCACCTTCTTGAAAGAAGAAGATAATAAGAGACACCTTCTTGAAAAAGAAGCTGCACTTACCATGCCTTGGGAGGAATCTTGCTGCCACGGTGATAGCCAGAATGAAGGTGATAACGATGATAATTGAAGCAGTAATGACATTATAAGGTGGAGGCACAGGAGGAACAACGCAGTCGTTTGTTTTCCCTGAGACAGGAGAAATAAAACATAAATAAAGGGCCCACCAGCATACTGGCATTTTCATGTAAGAGCAGGTACTTGAATTTCAGTGGTTCTGGCCAAATTCTAACTCAGATATTCAGCCTGAAAACGGACCTACTCAATCAAACAAGCAAACAAAGCTGGCATCTAAATTTCTTCCATCCACCCACATTTGCTATGGGCTGAAATTTTTAATACACCCACAGAACGTAAAAAGCTGTGCCTTTGTCCAGAACAGGACTGTGACAGGAAATATTTAAAAACACATAAGCTGTTTCAGGGAAATGAGCTAGGCTTGGTGGAAAAGACTGAGTCCACAGCTAGGAAACTTCCATTCTCAGAGGTACTGTGCAGTTTCCCTTACTGTTTTCATCAGATTTATGCCTAATTTTTTTCCCTTTGGATTCAAAGGTGAAGGAGATTGATGCATTAAACAGCCTAGAACAGACTTTTTTCTGTATGGCAGGAGCAGAGTGTTGTGACAGAGCTCAGTTTCAGAGGGTCTGGAGCCTTTGGCTTTTCACCACTGAGGATGGTGCAGAATCCCATACCTACCACTGGGATTTTAGAGCAGATACTGGGCCATTCTTGTACAGGACAGGACTTTCATGTCCATAGGTCTCCAGACCTATGTGCACAGACCTTCAGTTCTTCCTCCACCTGCATCTGGCACAGGTAAGCACCATTCCACTCCTAAGACATTAATCAGCCTGATCTGCTGTTCAGTCCTTCCCTCACTCTGTAGGGGTTGCCTTCTACATTTACCAGATTCTGTCTGGAACTCAGTGTTTTGGAGGTTTGTTTGGAGGATCATTTACACCATAACGAAATGGGAGTGGTTCAACATCTTAAAAGTCAAAAAATGGGGGATTTTTCACTGCTGTGGCTGTGCCACTGTTGACTGCACCCTCCTCTGGTTACTGCTTTATTTTCTGTTGCTCTCTTCTTCTGTGTAGTGAGCTATTCATAACCTTACTCTCCCTTCATTAGGGACATTATGCTCTACATCCAGCAGTAGCCAATATTCATAAAGCACTGGTTCCTGGCATTTGTTCTGAAGCTGAACGGCACCTCTCCCCACAAGCCCCTTTGATTTTAGTAAGATAGATGAGAAAGCTACCTTGATGAATAAGGTACAATTCCCTAGGAAAAATGCTGCTTCTCTGTCTTCCCTTGAAGGTGCCCTTATCACTACAGTAAAAACATCAGACCCAAAGACATTTCAGAATACTTCTTTTGGTAATAACATTAAAAAAAATCCTTTTGGTTTTACGAATTTTCTTGCAAATCCCCTGCTAGTGCAAAACATCTGGAACGTAGTGTGCTGCCTTCCCTCATGCTGTTTCCACTTGTGCCTCAAGCTTTTCAAAGCACAGGCTTATCTATTATGCCATCACTTCTAAGCCGAGCTCAGTGATGGAATTCTTTTTGTATGAGTTAACCCTATGTTACATTTGAAAGCAGAATTTTGTCTAGACCCCAGCTGACAGTTTCTTACACTGAAGCAGGGACAAACATGCTTGTTAAATGAGGGAATTCTTTTTAAGTGCAACATGAGGTTTTTAAAGCACCTGTGTTTCTCAAGTCCATTCAAATATCAGGTCTGTGTCACACAGTTGGCAGCAAGACCACAGCTGGATGGTGGCAGCCCCAGTCTGTGGGAGCCACCAAAGGTGACATTTCCAGACCACAAGAGGATCCAGTTCAGCTCTCAGCCCATCTGCAGTAGAGCAGCAGGAAGGCAGAGCTGCCTCTCTTGTCACTCACTGTTGTAACTCTCCCGTCCCACCCCAGCTGCTTTCCAGCCTTTAAAATACTCTGGTGTGTAGTTCACAGGCGGGATCACTGGGTGATCCTTGCACAAACACTTGCACAAAATCTACTGCATGCCGAGACAGGCAACTCAGCAGATTCAATGAAATGGTTTTGTTACAAAAAAACCATTAATAAAACATACTCAGGAGCAAACTGGTGGACTTGGCAAAGCCGTTGTATTCCACGGAGCAAGTGACATTGACGTCTTTGGTCACGTTGAGCACCAGTTTTCCAGTGACATTGTATGGACTGAAGCTGGACTCAGACACCCAGCTGGCATTCCACTCCACGGACATGTTGTTGAGGGCTCCAGAGATCCTGGGCTTGGGGAACCCTCCGTGAGAAGAACACGTTATCACCATCTCAGTGGACTCGCAGGAGTCAGCGGTTACTTCTGTCATTATGTTGGGCTTGCTGAAGTCAGCTGCAGCAAGAGAGATTTGGTTACCATTCTGTCAGGCCACAGTGAGGTCTGCAGACCCCAAAACCCACGGGCACAGCAAAGACCCCCCCACAGGCAAGAAACTTGCTCAACACTGCGTGGCTGACAGAGTTTTCCCTGCAGGCCCACTGTCAGTCGAGCAATACGACACTGCCATGCAGCCTGGAAAATCCCCTCAGACATCCCAGCCTGATTCCAGCATTTCCCTTTCCTGATCCCCACAATAACTTGATCCCACTTCACCAAAGGAAGCAGCAGTCTGCCACAGTTATTACAGCTGGCCTGTTAAGGCAGCAAAGGGGATTTCTGGCCGGAAAGAAACTGGAGTATTTGTGGACAGGAAAAGAGATCCGTAGTTTTACGTTTTTCATGCAGTTAACTCCTCAACCCTCATGTTAAAAAAGGGTGCTGGCAGTACACTTCCCTTTTTTCATAGCAGTTCCCAGAAAGATCACTAAATTTGTCTCCTTGTACTATGTCTACCATGCCCTCAGAACAGCAGGAAATGGCCAAATCTCAGGAGTATTTATTTATTTCTTTTGTTGCTAAATCTCCTTTCAGGTGAGGAATGCTCCTTTACTGACTCTTCTACAAGATTCATGTAATTCTCTGCTGTTAAAGGTATTCAAATGCATGCATATATTTATATATGTCACCAGTGTCTCTGTCTTTGGTAGAGACCAACCACCACAAAAACACCAGTGGAAATTGAAAATGTCAATGGAACTTTTTGTGGCTGCTAAGAGAAGATTCAGATTCATTTTGAGCAAAGGAACTCGTTTTCTTTAATGTAAAAAGCCACAAAGCTCCATGATTAATTCAACCTGAAGCTGTGGAGCTGCAGTGCAGCCAGTCCCACAGGGGTTTGGATGCAGGGCTGGGATGCTGCCATGGCCACACCATTCCTCTTTTGGCTTGAATGCTTGCCAGGCACGGAGGGCTTGGTCTTGCTTTGCCCCAAACACAGCCAGGGCTGCCTCAGGCACCCACCAGCAGTGGTCCCTGGGGAGGGCCCCAGGAGGGATCCTTTCACAAGAGGAAAAGGCAGCAAAGGGAGAAGGTTGGGCTGTTGGTGGGAAAAAAAATTCTGTACCTGGGGTAGCTTTAGAAAGGTAAGAAGGGAGGCTGCTGGAATGGAAGCAATTAACACACCTTCCGGCACTCTCTCAGACTTCCTGATGAAAATCTATCTGCTACAGTATGGATAAGCCTGGAAGAGTGTCCCTTACCCCCAGAAGCTGGTACTGGAGAGCCTCAGGTGTGAGGAGGCAGCCCACCTACCTGTCACAATGAGGATGATAGAGTTGCCACCCACTACAATGGAGTTGCGCTGAACTACGCACTGGTAAGAGCCATTGTCCAGGATTTCCACGGGGGAGATCCACAGCGTGAGGTTCCAGGGGTCCATCTCTGTCCGGTTCTGGTACCGCTTGTGCTTGTGGATCATGTTCCCCTCCGAGTAGGCCAGCACCACGTCTGTGACGTTCTTCTGCCAGTACACCCGGTACTTGTGCAGGCTTTCTGAGCTGGGAATTTCATAGGAGCAAGGCAGGCTGACCTTTTCCCCCAGTTTGCCTTTGACCACTTCCTTGTCCAGCGCTTGGCCTGCAGATGAGGCAAAAGTCAGTGAGTCAGAGGTGCAGCCTCCTGCCAGGACCTGCTCCTAAAGCTCAGCCCTTTTGGCTCTGGCTGCTCACACCCCTCATCACCCACACAGGTTGCAGCCACGCTGTCATCAGCCTTTCATCATGAGCAAATGAACAATAGAACAAATTTATCTTTGTGAAAGCCCATGGGATGACTTGGAAACCAGCACAGATGTTCCCCAACTCCCAGCCAGTGGCTGTGCCAGTGCTATATCTGGAGCACAGTCTTGTGCCTACAACAAGAAGCTGAGACCCTGGCAGGGTGAAATTAGGTACAAATTTGACCATGTGAGCAGTAATTCCCCTCCTAAGCACCCCGCTCCCACGATCAGCCTTACTTTCCCACTCTTCCTCTTTCCAGTGGGTAAGGGTTCACAGGGCCTGACATCCGAGGGGGCAGCCTAGAAAGGAGCTCCTGCTGCTGCTGAAAGGGGACCCAGCATTGATGCACGGCCCACAGAGCAGATGGCTGGGCTTGCACCTGAGTTAGTGCAAGCCTGGGGATAATGTGCACCCGGCTTTGCTAGTCCAGAACATCAGGCTGCTTTCTGTTTGTCTGCTTGCCTCAGCCTCGCTGCCTTAGCACCCATCTCCAGTGGTGGAAGTGGGATATCAATCTGTTACACTCCACTGACTGAGAGCAGGAAAACAAGGAAATAGCTCTCTTCAGGATAGAAAAGACTGAGATTCCCTCTTCTTTCCCTGCAGAACACATCTCAGTAAACATGCCCAAGAGAGGAAGCAGGAAAGTTCTGACAGGGATGTGTCACTGATGGGGACAACACAGCATCACCCATCGGTGCAGGGGAGAGCCTCTGAAGTGTGAGCTGAGCAATGCACAAAGCTGAGCCTAAGAACGGCCACGCACCCAGCAAAGTCTGGCTGATGCCGGCTCACTCTGGATAATCCCAGCCTAACTGCAGCCACACTGTCCAGAGGCAGAGTGCAGCACTCAGGCTGTCACTGGGATGCTGTGGCATTCACATTCAGCCGTGTCCAGGGCAGGCACAAGCTGTTTGCCTGCCAAGTCTCATTTGCTTAGCAGTGAGTGACTCACAGACCCTGGGGTGACTCACAGACCTTGGGGCCACTGTCACAGCAAGACCCCTGTGGCACAGCCTGGTGACTTGCTCAAAATCCTACAGCTGCCAGTGCTGGAGGGAGACAAGCGGTTGCTCAGCCAGTGCCCCATCACAGCTGGGTCTTGGGGCTGCTTGCTGGGGTAAAACCCAGCCACAAAGCCTGGGACAGAACATTTAACAGACATGTAGATATGGCACTTAGGGACGTGGTTTGTTGTTGCACTTGGCAGGGCTGAGTTAAAGGTCGGGCTCAAGGTCTTTTCCAACGTAAAGGATTCTGTGATTATGTGAAATAAATTTCACACCCACCCCTGTCCCACTTGCATGCGTTACGTTAAATCTGTAGGAAACACACCAAAAAATACTGTGAAGGTCCTGGCGACACTATGGAATGTTTTAGTATTAGATAAATAAAATAGAATATGTAATTAAATGAGCAACTTCTTATTTAACTGGTTTCCCTCCACTGGTCTTCCAAAGGGAAAGTTTCAATATTCCTCCCCCACTACCTGTACTGCCCCTTCTAATGCATTGCAGATCCTGAGCAACCAAGCTGGGCAGACCAGGAGCTGCTCAGCACACTGACCTCTGTCAGCCATCAGCTGGTAGCAAAATGAGAGAAAAACTATTTCTTCTACACAGGAGAAAAACTGCCTTGTCTTGCCAACCTTTGCAGCCTGAAATTCAGGGATTTCTTGACATCAGCATTTAAATTGCTACTGCTAGACCAACCCTGCAGGAAGAGTTCTTGCCCTTTTAGGAATGCCCTTTCAGGAATGGACGTATATTTCTGGCATTCACAACATCCTCTGGCAATGACTTGTGCAGTTTGATTACCTGCTGTGTGAAAAAACATTTCTTTCTGTTCATCTTAAAAGCAGCCCACTTCAGGCTTGGATTCTTGAAGTTCCTTCAGCACCTCTGTGTGTGTTTGTGTGTGTGTGTGTTTATCTTTGACCATATCTCTGCTTGTTCTCACAGTGCAGTTCTTATTATTGTTTGAGAGACTTGAAAGAGCAGTCAAACATCCAGTCAGACTTTGGGATTGATAAAGACCATTTTCTATTTTCTTTTGCAGCAATAGGGGAAGAGTGGGCGTGCAGTAAATGTCAGGGTGACATCACATCATGAGTTGCATGAGGTTCTCCCTACCTTGCCCCTCAGAGTCTCCTTTGCAACCAAAAGGAGAACAAAAACCTTCTTGGGAGTACATGTGCAGGGGCTGGAAACTCCTGCTGATGTCATGTGTACCCTTAAAAGGCTCTGCACCCTTGAAAGTGCAACCTGAATGCTGCAAGCCTGAAGGAACCAAAGTCCATGAAGAGTCATTCAGCCCTACAAAAGTCCCCTTTCACTTTAGAGGTGACTGCAAAGCAAAAATGAAAATCCAGTTCTGTGCTGTTTCTGTGCTGAATGCTCTCTGCAGCCAGGCTGTGGGGAAGGTATTCGCCATGGAAATGATTTTTAATGACTTTTCTAGAAAAAGATCCCGCCCCTCTGAAGCCCACCCACTCTTGCTGTGCACATGTATCACTCCATCATTCGAAGCCCGTGGCATGTGGCAGTGCTGAACTGATGGAAACGCTGACTTTCTCTTCCAGAAAAGAGAAAAGCTTCATTCAAACTATGCCTGTGCTGCAGATGCCCCATACAGCAGGGTTAACTGGAACAGAAAGGTGAGCAAGAGGAAAATTGTTCCTTCTTGTTTGCTCCAGGAATCAGGAGAGCTGTTGAGCCTGTATCCCAATTTCCTTCACTCTTTGCCCAAGCCTTGACTCAGAAATTCCCCAGCCACAGAGAGCTTTGTTATCCTGGCCGCACAGGCAGTCAGACAGCACATGAGAGCAGATTTCCTCTGGCACAGAAGCCTTGCAAAGACATTTTTTACTGTAAAAGGCAGCTAAAGGCTTAGCAATGTTCTGGAGAAGCAGCCTCAGACTGTTGGAAACCTCCAGATAAGTCCTGGTGAACGGAAGTTGCAAAGCCATTCTCTTTCCTCTGCGTTCCCCATTTCTCTGAGCCTTGCTTTGCTTTTTTCCCTTCTGGTTCCCTATTTATCTTTGCAACAGCAGCTGGTATCTCTGCTCATAAATTAATGGCATCACTGACAAGCCTAGAACCATGAACCTGGGATTCCCACTCTGCAGGTAATTCTGCAGCTCAGACCCCTCATTTTCTGTGAATAGCACATTCACCCCAAACTTGCATGATTTATCCTTTGGGGCAATGCAGTATTTTACAGGGATTTCCAAGCAAAACAGACAATCTGAAAAATCATGAAATTTTGAAAAGCTGAATCTTTAAAAGACTAGACACTCCCCCTTGATCTTGTCTTTATCCCAGGTGGTTTTACCAATGAGGAATGAGATTCTCCCCAGGCTTTCCATGGAGTCAAAATCCAGCAAACATCCCATGCTAAACAAGAGTATGTGAAATGCTTTGTGTTTAAATCAGTGACTCCTGTGAACACACTGATGACAGGAAGACCCTGTTGGATGCCCAGATAACCTCTATGTGGAGACATTGGTTCAGAAGTGCACAAAAACACTGCCTTCCTCTGTGTTTCACTGTGAAGACCCCATGCACTAAGAAAGATGGGATGAAACAGAGGAAAGTGGGTGCTATAAGGCCCTGCTGGCTGTCCTCTCTACGGAGTCTGTGGCTGCAGATTAACCCAGAAATGAGTGCCTGACAAGTCTCTGAGGCTCCTGCTTCACAGACTCCACCCCAGCAAATCCAGGCATGCAAAGAGAGGTCTTGGCTGACATAAAAAGGAGGAGTGGCCCTTTCCCCTTGCACAACCCCAAGTCCAACCTCTGATCACAAAGCACAGGCCTGCTCCTTCTCTGGGCTGCTTTGGCAAAGCAAAGCACCTGCAAATCCAGATGCTTTGCTCAGGTCAAGTTCCCTGACTCATCCCAAATGTGGTTAGAAGAGGGGAGCAGAAAAGAAGGCATCCAAAATAAAACCAGTGATGCGCTATTTTGGCAGTGATTTCGCTCAGTTCCCTGTACCCACTCATGTGACAGGATTAATCCTTGTGTATGAGGATGGCATGGCAGGTCTGAGGCAAGGAAATGGTCTGAACAGGTTTTTCTAAAAGTTCATCCTTGCTTGCTTCTGTGCTGTAATCTCATTGTGACCTGCTTGGAGCAGCACAGCAAGGGCACAGCATCCCACACATGGTTTTATGAACTTCCCATCTTCATGCTGCCACATTCCTCCTAAACAAAACAGTAACCTTGGTTTGCCTAGCTCTATACTGTTGATTTGGCAATTATTATAACACTCCCAGGGTGTTTTGGTGTCCTATTCCATCAGCAGCCTTCGTTCCATTTTAATGCTGGTTTATTTTGTGTGTGTTTGCACATGTTCAGCTCTAGTGAAGAAATCCCTGAAGCCATGAAGTGGCTGTGAAAACCAGAGTAGATTTTGCAATTAGCATCTGAGAAGACAAGAGGGAATCTGAAATATTTTGGTAGAGGGGCTCGCTGCAGCACTGGGGCAGCTCCAGCCAGCTGACACCTCCTGCTCCAGCTCAGCTTTCAGTGCTTGTGGAGATAAAAATCTGCTTTCTGAGTCAGCCTGGGACCAGCCCCTGCCCGGGTATGTCCAGTCTGCAGTGTTTGTTACATGAGTAAAAGCACAACTCTGCACAAATCTGCAATTCTCTCATCTCAGCACTAGGGAGGAGGTCAGATCCATGCAAGGAGCTGGATGTGGAACCAGAATTACTTGGAGATGGGGACTGTATAATGTCTGAGATTTTCCGTCCACTGCAGAGATGCTCCACATGAGGAGCTGCTCAGGGAGGAGAGGATGGAGAGGTCAATTTGTCCCCTGCAAACCAGCAGGGACACACGGCCATGGGGACAGAAGGACATCTTTGACTTGGAGAAACAAGCAAGAGAAGAGTCTTTCTGAACCTTCTCCCTCTCTCCTTCCCAGCCCATGGAATGTGACCCTGCTGGAATAAAAAAGGGCTGGGGTGGCCCCTAAATTGGACTTCCTCACAAGATTTGCATGTTTTAGTTCCTGTAGAGATCAAATTCCTGCATCTTGCTCAGCACTCTTTTGATTTCCCAGCTTGGGGGCAGAAACTAGATGTGGCGTTTGTGTAAGATGGGCTGTTGGGGGGGGATTTGTCACAAAGACAGACAAAAATAAATCTGTTAATTTTTTCCCCCTGCAGACTGTGTCTCTTGCTGACAGGATCACTTTGTACTTCCTCTGTATTTCTCTCCCAGCTGAACATGTTGTCAGATAATTTTCCTAATTCCTCCAGTACCACTGCCATGCGTGCTACTGTCCTCACAGCAGTTTCTGAAATTGAGGTCCTCCCCGCTGCTTAAGGCTGTAGTTTTCTTCAGTGCTTACTAAATCTGTCTCACATGTTCCCCAAGCAGCCAGCCCTCTCTTAAAACTGATAGAAGGTGAAAGTACCCAGTAACTAAGAAAATCAAGTATGATACCTCTCACATAAGCCCACTTCAAAGTCGAAAAATTACAAATTTTAATATATATATGTTTTTTGTTTTTGTTTTTGTTTTTTTTGCTGATGAAGTACTTGCCCACAGCCATAGCAACACTGCAGGCCTGCCAGCCATTATCGTGTTAGAAAAGCTGGTCTGAGCTCAGGCAGTGACTCAGGATGCTCTGCAGACAGCCCCGACGGTCACCCCGCAGCTGGAGGAGAGATTACACAGCCCTGGATAAGAGCGCGGCGTGCAGAGTGATAATCCACTGGAGGAAACTCAGCAAACGAGAGCAGAGCAGCCCAGAGGGGTCTGTCAGCTCCAGGAGCTGCAGAGAAACGAGAGGCTTGGGCAGGTGCTGCTGGAGGCACCAGCCAGGAGCATCGAGGGCAGGGTGGGGCAGGGAAGGGGCTCTCTCGGATTTTAGGAACCGGTGTCTGACAGCGAGCTCTGCTCTCTCTGGAGCACCTCCCCCGGCACAGGGATCTCATCCGTGTCTGCAGGGCATTTGAAACGACACCTGAGGGTACCTGCTGAGGTGAGAGCAGCTAAGGTGTGCAGAGAGACTTCCTTCAGTTGCCTTTTCTAACAACTTTTGATGTGCTACGGTAGAAATAGGAGCTCGCCAAAAGGTGGATGTCCTCTGAGCCCAGTAGAGGTAGAAATGCCACCATTAGCCATCAGTCAGCACTTTCTTTTCAGCCAGGGAGTCCCCTGGGACCAATGATATTTTAAAAGCATAACAGTGAAAAAGCAGAAGCAAAGCCTGTGGCATTTCCGAGTTGGGAAAGATTTACATGTTCTCAAATTAACTCCTGAGACTCCCGATGGTGATGCGCCTCCAAGGGGACAGAACAGCTACAATAAAGCATAAAGGTAATCTATTTTAAAACAAAACTGACCTCCTTCTGCCAAGTGAACAGACTGCACTGCATCCAGCACACCTGCCTTGCCACCCTCTGGAAGATACCACACTCACATGTGCACAGCATTGATATTGGGAAAGCAGCATTTAACAGGAAGGAGAAAGCTTCAGCCTGGAGAAGAGAAGCAGCCTTAGAGCAGCTTTCCAGTGCTTAAGGGAGCCTGAAAGAAGACTGGAGAGCGACTTTCAAAAGAACATGTACCAACAGGACAAGGGAGAACGGCCTCAAGCTGAAGGAGGGAAGGTTTAGATCCAACATTAAGAAGAAATTATTTTTTGTGAGGGGGTGAGGTGCTGGCACAGGTTGCCCAGAGAAGTTGTGGATGCCCCTGAGGGTGTTCAAGGCCAGTTTGGATAGGACTTTGAGCCAGCTGGCCTAGTGGAAGTGTCCATGGTAGGGAGGTTAGAACAAAATGAGCTTTAAGATCCCTTTCAACACAAATTCTGTAATTCTGCGAGAATTTGTCTGAATGTGGAAATTCTCCCCCAGCCTGACACTACCTTGGAGTGTAGCCAGACAACAACAGATCACACTGATTTCCTGCCTTCCCCACAGAAGCTGAGGGGATCTGGCTTCCCATTCCCTTCTAAACCCCCTTGCAGGGCTCTCCAGAGTCTGGTTCAATACATCAGTCAAAAAAAAAAAAAGAAAAAAGGAAACTTTCTGCTAAGGTGGAAGGCAAAGTAGATCATCCAAGGATCAGACATGTGCAAAGAAGAGGAGGATCACGTGGCCACAGAGGAGCAGGATTGCATCTTTTGGAGGCAATGACCTGTTTGTACCCCTCAACACTGATCCCTCCGGTGTGCACAGCAAAGTGGCTCTGAAAAAAACTAACTCACCACAAGAGAGGCAGAGATAACATCAGTCATTTATGCCAGATTAATTACCCCAATTAAACCACACTTGGAACTCAGAATCAAGGCAGGTGATGATGCAGGAAAGGTGTGAGGGTGTAAGGGTGGCAACTTCTGCTGGTAATCTACCACAATTAGTAAAAGCATCCACTCCAGACTTTGCATGTTTAAATGCAAATGAATGTCCAACATGCGCGTTGCAAAAAGGATACAAATGTCTCAGTGATCCAAGAAATGCAAAAAAAGCTGTTGCTGTCAAGAGCAACATGAGGTCACTGGAGCTATCTAGGTTCATTCCGATCTAACTGGAAAAAGGAAATTATGTGGGTGAAAGGAACATTTGACCCATAGCCTTACAAACTTGGCATTTAGGCTTTTAACTCTATTTTGTGTGTAAAATTGTAGCTTGTCTAAGTTTAATTATCTGGGTTTTTTTGGGTTTTTTTTTTGCTAAAGAATTCTTTCGTTTAAGAAGCACACAACAGAAGAAGTAAAACAATCTCTATAAGCAAAAAGCAGCAGGCTTTAGCTGGGTTTCTGTTTCTCCAGACAAGCTCTTACAGGAAGTTTCACTCTGGATAGACTGACAGAAAAAGGAGTTCCTTAGTTCTGCTGCCCTTGTGTTTAAATAAAGGTTTTTTTTTTCCCTGCATGTCTGGAACAGAAGGAGACAGAAACTCATCTGAAAACAGAAATTAAAACAACAGCTGAAGGCACTTAGAGGAATAGGGCAGAAAGTCAATTTGCATCCAGTGATCAAGTGGGCAAATCCGGCACGTAAAGAAAATTTCTTCCATCTCCACTGTGAAATCTGCCCCAGCATAACCATACCAGAGCTGGCATGGAAATCAGACCAAGCACCTAAAGCTCACTGCTGGACACTTCAATATTTAGGGGTGGCCACAAAACAGGGAATCTTTCTCAGCCCTCGCCGTCCCTTTCCGAAACCCAGCTCCACTCCGAGCTCTTTATTGCCAGTAGCACAAGGAAAGGGGATTCCCAGAGTGAGTTACTTGTGAGCCAGTGCTCACTCACAGAAGTGGATATTCCCCCTCCCTTCCCAAATCTCCAGTAACTATTAAAAACCTTAGAAAAGCTGTAGGGAATTTTCCTCAAAACTTCCCAAAGAATTTCACCCCTGGGAAGACACCAAGAGCTAAGTGGTCCCCAGCTGGAAGAAAAGACTCTAGGGAAGTTTAAAAACACTCCATGGCCACAAAGCTGGGCTTGCTGGGTCCCTGCAGTCAGTGCTTATGCTTTGTTAGCACACAGGGCAGGGAAAGGTCATACTGGGGCACTTCAAGCTATTTTTTTCTAGTGTAACAAACTGGGACTGCAAACATCCTACAGTTTGTAGGTTGGTGTGAAGGTGCAATGGCAGGACAAAACCAAGCCCATGGGGATACCAGCAGTGCATTCATAAATAAGATTTTGTGCTGCAACCAAGGCTGTTCTGCCACTTTGTGCTGAGATAACAGGGTGTTGTTCATGGACATCAGTGTCTCCAGCAGCAGATGGCATCCCAGAAGCAGCTCTAAATTACCCTGGCATTTCAGTGGCGTACCTCAGGTGAACATCAGAGTAGCAAAATTCAATTTAAAGGAAAATTAATGCATCTACATAGCTTGCACATACATGAAATTCCTATGAAATGCAACCTTCAAATCACCCCTTTTAATTAAGCCCCCCATTAATGCCTTCCACTGCTATGAAAATTCAGCCTGGCATCCCCTCTGTTACTATTTCGCTCACATGGGGCTCACAGAGGGCACCTGTTTCCATCCCAGAATGCTACCTGACCCTTTGGAGTGTGACATCAGGGAGGTGTGCCAGCATCAGGACACCTGGGCTGACCCAAGGACTCTGGTTTTGGGATCCAGCCCTGGCTGTGCCTTGGTGTGGCCATGAGCAGTCCCACATGGGGTCAGTCCTGAAAATGCTGCCGGTGGTGACTCGCTCAGTATTGTGTGGGCAGTCACTGCCAGGGTGATGGCAGACACCCAGGGCTCCTCTGTTGTGCCACAACAAGGTCAGAACATGGTCCTTGTGGTCCCTGTGGTCAACCTTGAGAAGGCATCGCCCACAAGCATCAGCAAAGCTTTTAAAGCCCACCTTCGTGGGGACTGCACCACGTATTTCCAAGGAGCACTAATGTAGGAATGCTGATCTTGGGAGAGAAAGAGTTCAGAGTGTGTGTGAGTGCATCCAGAGAGAGCAATAAGTGTATCAGCTGTCCTGCTCCTATCAGCCCCTGCTCCTGAGGCATCAGGACTTCCACTGACTTGTTGCTTGAGAAGCATCAAAAAATCGTGCCACAAAAGTACAACCATACAAACACTTAGCTTTCTATGATCAAACTTCTATTTCTAGTAGTGGATATTAGCATGCATCAAACTGTACATCCAACCACACATCCTTTAGCCAAGGGACCAGGATCCTTTTCAGAGAAATTACATGACTGGCTAATTACCATATGCTCGTAATTACATTATTAACATACCACAAGCTCTTAAAGAACGGAGAGAGGAACAGTTCTGCTCATGGTAGATTGTTTGCCTGATACAAATACAGGCAAAATATATTTGTGCTTGACAAACGCTTTGCAAGCACAGAGTTAGGGGAAGAAGCAAGGGGAAGATGGAAGAGCAGAGATCCCAGAGCGACATTTGAGGTCGTTGCTTTCTTTACAAGATTCATTCCCTGCTAAATTCTCTGAGTTTTGTCTTAAAATTCTGAGACTGAAACTCAAAATGAAATCTGACATCAAATATCTCCCAGTTTCACAACAGCAGCATGAAAACCTCCTAATTTTGCATCACTTGGTTTTTAACAAAAGCCTCAGTTCAGCCCAGGTTTGCTCTAGAGTATCGTTAGCTGCTGTGAAACACTAAAACTGACAATAAGCACAACTTATTTTGCATCCACAACGAACTCTGGCTCAGAAGTGAATTTGGTGTGGTTTGCAGGTTAACAGTTCACACATCTGAGAAGACTCACCCCAAGCCTTCTGAGGTGAGGAGCAATCTATGTGAGCTTTGTGGCAAGTCCTCGGAAAAGGACAGGGGACAGCCCAGGCAGGACTTCAACGGGGATTTGTGTTGCTGGAGAAAGAATTCACTCTGCTGAGCTGCCCAGGAGGTGCAGAGCACTCTGAGCTGCCACCTCTCCCTATCTTTTCCACCATCCAAAAGGTTTTAACCGTCCCAAAAGCTGCAGAAGCTGTAGAAACCACCCCACCACTGAAGCCGAAGCCCAAGGGGCTGCGCCACGTGCTCCCCGCAGACATCAGCTGACCAAAAACACCCTCATTTCTCTCACCCTGGCTGGGATGGGAGATCACCATGTCCCTCTGGGAGCCTGATGCAATGGGCCTGGGATGCTGAGAGCTCAGTGTTCCTCAGTGCAGCGCCAGCTGCCCCAAACCCTGGCCTGGGCTCAGCCCTGGCAGAAGGCACCGGGAGTGCCCTGAGGGTCACCATTCCCTGTTGACCATCACAGGGGTGCTGCTGCTGATGCCCAGCCCCTTCCCACACTCCCATTCTGGCTCCTGCTTACCTATCCCAAGGCAGAGCAGCACAAAGAGCCCGAGCCCCAGCCATGTCCTCAGTGCCAGTGCCGGTGCGGTGGTGAGCACGCACATCATCTTCATGTAGCTCTTGGGCTGGGAGGAGAGGGAAATAGGGTTAGGGGAGGGGTGTCTGAGGAGTAACAGCACCCTTTGCTGTGCCCTTCTCCTTCCTGCCTGCTGCCACCACCAAAAACCCCAAGCACAAGCCCAGCCAGCCCCGTTTCCCTCCCCTGGTACCTGTCGTTCCCCGGATCGAGCGGCCACCCCTGAGGCAGGGAGGAGGCACAGGGGGCTCAGTGCCAGGCCATGGGTGCCAGGCTGCTGTCCCAGGCTGCTGAAACACTCCCTGACAGGGTGCAGGGGGAAGTCGTGGCGCCGGGAAGCTGCTCAGCCTCATAAGTCACCTCACACCGCCCACGGCTTCCTCGTGGGGCGTGCGTCAGGATGCAGCGCCCGCCGCCCCCGTCACCCCGAGTGCCTCCATCCCTCGGGGATGCTCTGGATGTTCCTCCAGCCAGGAGGGCTTCAGGCTGCCTGTGAATGGAAGTGTCAGCCAGTGCTGGGGGCTTTGGGGGTTAAAATGAAACTAAGCGAAACCCCGGTTCTACTTCGGGAATTGTTGTACGAAATTATGTTTGAAATGAAACAAAATGCCCACACCACCATTTCAGGCCCAGCTGGATGTAATCCTTTAAGAAATGGGTTTTCCAAAGAAAATTAAGGAAAGATTGCTTAGGCTGCACGTGATGGATATCATGGCTGAGCACCTGGACAGGGAGCAGGTTGTGACAGCAGGGTCAAATGTCACACCCTGGTGTCAGCAGAGAGCATCCACCAGCCCTGTGGAAGTGGAGGGAGCACTCCTGCCTGCTCCAAAAAGCACCCACTGCTCACCCAAAGCCCCAGCTCTGCATGGGACAGGGGAGAGGCATGGACTACCCCTGCTGTAAAGCCTGGAAGGGCAGAGCCATCACCAAACCAAGTGGCCAAACAAAGCCAGTCCAGAGCAAATCCTGGGCAGAAAAACAAACCACATAGTAAATAAGAGCCCGAGGGAGTAAATGCATGCTAAGTGATGTAGATTTGTACAGATACTGCACACCCTCCTGCAAAATAAAATAAGCCCTAGTACAATCTAAGGGGTTACAGTATAAGGGGTTTTATTTAGCTGTAATAATTACGGTGAGATGGTTGGACACCAACAAAAACCTGCTATTCTTCAAGAAAAAAAAAGTGCAAATACAAATCAAGAGTAAAATAATTTATTTAAATGAAGATTTCTGGTTTGCTGGTTTAAATTGATTTAAATAAAATGCATCCTATTTTATCAGAAATGATTTGCCACTACATTGCTCCAGTTTTTCTTCAGCAGAGGTTCCTTGAATTAGATAGATTAGATGGACCGGGTTGAATTACAAATCAGAATTTTATTTTGACACAATTAAAAGGACGATATTCTGTAGAGAAATCAAACACAGGTTATAACATTTCTGTAGAGAGAAAATCACTGTATATGAAATGGCTGAGGGGAGTCTGTTACTGACTCAGACTGGCAATTTCTCCATTGCAGGGTTTTGAGTGCCTGTGTTTTGTGTTTTGGGCTCTGATTGAAATCCTGTGCATTTGCACTCTGTCCATGTATTTTCCACCAGCATGGTTTGCAAATGCAGATGACAGCAGCACCATGTGTTTACATAGAAGTGTTTTCATGGTGCTCAGGGAAGAATAAAGTATAATTAATACTGCCCTCCATACACTGCTTCTTCTCTAAGTCACAGCCCCAGCTCTCAGGCAGGGACTGCCTCTCTGTGAGTCAGGTGGAACAAACTTTCTCCTGCTGTTCTAATCAGGAATCCTTATCATTACAGAGTTACTGTCACAACTGTACAGTACATCACCCCACTTTCATTTTAAATTCAAGCTTTCAAAAAATACGGATTTCTGCCGTTAGCATATTACAACCAGAAGGAAATTCCAGCCTGTTACATTTACATCTGTATTTCTTCCACAGGACTTAATCCTACTTTTGGATGAGCAGTTCCAGGGAAAGTAACTGAGCTCATCAGTTGCCAGACTGTAGTAAGGAAGTACCACAACCCCTTATTACACACAGAAGAACCTGGACCAGCTTGTCACTCCATTAAGGCCGCCTAAATTTTAGGCAGACAGCTGAACTCAAGGATCTCATTCTCAGACAGAGCTCCTTCTCTTTTCCTACGTATTACAGTTCTTGGTACCTTCTCCTTCAGAGATCTCCCTGATTGCAAGGAGGCTGCAGTAACACAGAGAGGGGAGCAGCCAAGTGCTTTGTTCTGCTTTGATCAGAGGCAGGAGTCATAATTTTCCCACCACTTAAAGCTTCCCTAACCATATATCACATCCTTGATTCTTGGAATTCATCAGTTCAAGGGAAGAGGTGTTATGCAGCTTTAGGGTGTTAACAAAGTTGAAGGACTCATACATATTGAAGTCACAGAACAGAAGACACTGCTTTTTTTGAGCACTGCAGAGGGTAATATAAGCCCACCAATTCACAGCAAAATCCCCATAAAAATAAGCTTTCTCATGCACTTGATTAGGCCTTCAGCAGTTCACCTGTATGTGCTCCAGAAACAGGTTTAAATAGGTAGATGCAGCTCAAAAAGAGAAGCTAAGATTTAATAAGAAAGGGCTGTCAAATTCTGCTAAAAACATGTACTGCAGAAAAGAGGAAGATGTGAGAGCATCACACAACTACATTTTTCCATTTCTTTCATAGAAAACCATTAGGAAAAAAGCAGAAAAGACAAGTGAAATTTAGCAGCATTTGTGCTGTGTAGGGGAAATTAATTTCAGTGATCAGCACTTGTGGTAGAAATCCTTTGCACTCAAAGGGAAGTCTTTTCAAATACATTGCTGCTGACTTTCTCCTGTAGACCCATTGACATCACCAGCTTTTTCCACCTCTACAGAAAAGCACTTCCAGTGCAGTCGAATATCATTACTTTGAACATTTATTGATTGTCAAGATCATACAAAAAAACCACAACCTCTCTCTCTTTCTCAATTGACATCTCAGAGAAATATCAGAAAGGTCAGAACTGGGTAAACACTAAACCAAAACACAGCACCTGCTCTCCACTGGGGATTCATAACCACATTCCCTCCTACAGAACTTTTCACTGCTTTCAAGATGAACAGCCATTGCAATCTGTCTTAATCTGAACTAAGATCACATCCACATGCTTTTAATACCAGAAGGTCCACACTGATTGGGAAGTACCCAGGATATGTTTCCAGATATGTATCACCAAAAAATTATTCTGCAAGTGCCCTAGAAGCACCTTTGTCAGAGAAATGATCCCATTGCAAAGCAGACTAACATTTTTAGGGATTTTTTTCATAGAATCAGGTTGGAAAAGACCTTTAAGATCATTGAGTCCAACTGTTTAACCCAGCAATGCCAAGTCCACTACTAAGCCATGTCCCTAAGCCCAAATCTACATGTCCTTTAAATACCTCCAGGGATGGAGACTCACACCCTGGGCAGCCTGTTCCAGGGCTGGATAACCCTTCTGGTGAGGAATTTTTTTCTGATATTTAATCTAAACCTCCCTTGGCACCACTTGAGGCCATTTCCTCTTGTCCTGTCAGCATCTGATGGTTCCACTATCAGCACATGGAACACAGGGTGTGTGGAGTAATGAAATAAATTCAGCTGGTAATACTCATCTGTTTCTCAGTGGAATTATATGACAGCTTGTTTTTCTTTTCCTGTAAGAGAAGGGCAGAAAGCAGCCTTAGCAAAGTGGTCCCAGCATCCTGAGAAGTTAGGCCTTTCACACAAAGACTGATTGTCTCCTACACA
Organism: Eopsaltria australis; assembly: GCA_034509425.1. Lineage (NCBI taxonomy): Eukaryota > Metazoa > Chordata > Aves > Passeriformes > Petroicidae > Eopsaltria > Eopsaltria australis. Next base: position 643,301 of record JAVTVJ010000771.1, on the reverse strand, counting down.
TTATCAATAAGAAAATAAAATAACTTCGTGAAGAAGAAAATCCAAGGGTTTCAGGTTACAGTAAATCCCTTTCATCTTACAAAGGAAAATAACAATAACAAAATTCCTACAGCTCCAGAGACTTCTTGCTCTTGTTTTTCCCCCTAGCTGTCCCCAACCTTCACACTGTAAAACTGGCAAGATTTGAAGAAGTCTTCATCTTGGCACAGATTGGAGCACAAGCACGATCTTGTTTGTAGTTAAAAAAAGAAAGAAAAGGGAAGGGTAAGGGTAAGGGTAAGGGTAAGGGAGGGAAGGGGAGGGAAGGGAGGGAGGGGAGGGGAAGGGGAGGGAAGGAAGGGAAGGGGAAGGGAAGGGAAGGGAAGGGAAGGGAAGGGAAGGGAAGGGAAGGGAAGGGAAGGGAAGGAAGGGAAGGGACGGGAAGGTGAAGGGAAGGGAAGGAAGGAAGGGAAGGAAGGGGAAGGGAAGGGAAGGGAAGGGAAGGGAGGGAAGGAAAAGGAAAGGAAAGGAAGGAAGGAAAGGAAAGGAAAGGAAAAGGAAAGGAAAGGAAAGGAAAGGAAAGGAAAGGAAAGGAAAGGAAAGGAAAGGAAAGGAAAGGAAAGGAAAGGAAAGGAAAGGAAAGGGCAAGCAGAAAATGTGCTGCTTTGGTACATTTGAAAGCACAGGCAGCATGTCTGGTGTGCCACAATAAATCAGGAGTGACTAATAAAGTTTAAAAAATCTTCTGAATTCAGAAACAGAGGGGAGATATGTGGGAAATTAACAACAGCAATGCAACTACAAAATACAGCAACATTGTTTGACAAGTGTAACTTTGACCCGACTACTGCATGGGTGGATATTTGATTTTTACTGCACAAAGGCCCAGGGTTTCTTGATGAAATTCCTTAATAATCTGGGATTAACCTTCTTCAATTACCTCACGGCAGACTACTGTAAGGAACCCGCTGGACTACTGTCCTTTGCTGTAGTGAGGCACCCCTGCTCATGCAACCACCGTGCTCACACAGTCCATGCAGAGAGTGACAGGTCTGTGCATGCAGGCTGTGCCCTCCTCCACACCTTTCCTCCAGGGTACCTCCTGCAAGCTCTTCCCTTGTAGCAGAGGTGCTCATAAAGGAGGATGCAATCTCCTGTGGTTTCCACCCCTGTGAGTGATGACAGAGCTGCAAACACACTGGCTTCCCTCACAAAAGCAGGATGTGCTGCCTGCAGTGGTTGTGCCCGGGAGTCACAGTCCTCGGCAGCACTAGGCTGGGAAGAAGACACAGGCTGATTTTTATTGGGTTTCAACATTCCCACCAACTATTTCAGCATACGGGCAGCTCAAACCTTGTGTCTGGCTGTGCTGTGACTTAAGTCATTGTTAGTGCTGGGTGCACTGCAGGCTTTGCTGGGCTGTGAGCCTTGGTCCTGTTTTCACCGGCATCTTAGGGTTTTTTGGTTTTTTGTGTTATTACACAGGAAAATGTGAACACAACCAAGAGCAAGCATTGTACAAGATGCACATTCAGAGCACACTCCCTGCCCTGTTCCTACACCTCAGGGGCTGCTGGAGCCCTGCCTCTCCCTGCAGGCAGGGGACCTTGCCTCCCTGCTCCGGGCAGGAGCCAACAGTGCCAGGGTGCAGCTGAGGACAGCCCCATCCCTGGAAAGCCTGCCTAATCAGGCATTCTGCTATTTGGCACAAGTGACTGCATCCAGGGGAAGGTGATTTTCAGGCTGTTTCTCATCCAGGACTGTATTTCCCCGTGTTACCCTTGCGTTCATGGCGGATAAAAGCTGTTCCCAGCTGGCTAGAGAGTGGGTCACACACAAATGAAAGGTCTGAGGACTTCAGTCCTAGAGGTTTTGCAGAGATCCACGGAAATTCACACTGTCCTAATAATGAAACCACAGTGACAATGAGAAAATGACAGCACAAACACAAGCAAGTAAATATTTAAGCCTGTGTGCCAAGATGGTGACATGTGGCTATCAAAATGCACCTGCAAAAGGAATGAATCAAGGTGTGAAGAACCCTGCTGGAGAAGCAGCACTTTGGATCAGCCTTCTCCATGAGGTCTGCTGGGCATTTGTCCTGCCAGCTTGAGGAATCTGTCAATACAACTAAGGACTGACAAACTGTAAGTGTGTTTTGCTCATCAGAACGTTGTTTTGATTTTAGTAATCCACGGTTGATTCCCACGATGCTCGGTTTCTAAGATGCAGGCTTACAAAAATCCCAATAATTACTTCCATACGGTTGATCAGAGGCAGGGACAAATCTCACCCCTGAACATTTATCCCTCAGTGCCTCCTTGGAATTTGGTTCAACATGCTAACCCTGCAAAGGAAAAAAAAAATAATTAAACAAACTTGCTTTCCTTGGCCATCTTTGTGAGTTGCATTGATTTACTGGAACCAGCGTCAGCAGCAGGACGTGGTGGACCGAGGAAGAGAGAGGGGACTGTTGACAAAAAATGGGCCTTAAATCAGCTCCAAATATTATATATAATTTCACCCAAATCATTGTGTTCAATCCTCTCCTGCCTTTAAGAGTGAAACAAGGTAAATCACCCCTTGTGCCCACAGGAGCATGTGATCAAGGAATTAATTAGAACCAATGAGCATGCTGCTCTCTTGCAGCCCAGCTTCCGACCTGCAATTTTCCCATATGGACAAGCACCATATTTGTAAGTGTGAATGCCATTCTGACACAGATTTGTATATAAAATGCAACACTGTTTTCAATGGAAATCATGCCCAAAAAGAAGAATTATATGCTGTGTTAAAAGCAGAGCTGAAAGCACCACTGTAATCAGTGCTCCTAGGCATTGTTGTCCTCTGCTTTGGCTGTGGTTAGGCTTCATTTAAAAAATTCAACCTGCTGAGATGATTTTTAAAAATTTTACATTAGATACGGTTTAGACCCATCTAATAAAAAATACACAAAAAAAGAAGAAGAAAAGAAACATCTATGTCTTACACTAACAGTAAGAAAATAAAGGGTTTTTCCCTTATGCTGAAGCTGTGTTTTTATATCCTTATTGGGCTCTGGCTCGTTTCTGTGTTGGAACAAGGAATTCAATGGCCAGAAGAGCATTGTCAGAGCCCCTGTTTTTTCCAGCCCTTTGAAAAATTATGCCCATATGCATGTTAGGAAAAATTAGCAGGTTTCATTTCGCGTGTGCTCAGGAGAGGGATCAGTACAGAAAACCTCCAGAACCTCCATCTGCACAGCAAGGTTGTGCTGGCAACCCACAGACTCTCCACTCTTCATGTTGGAGCACAACATTTCTTGGCAGATTTGCTTTCTTAGAGACAGCTATGTATCTGCCCTTGCTGAAGCATCAGCAGGCATAGCTCATTGTAGTGTACACACAGAACAGACAGCACCATGGGAAGTGCAAATTCAGGGCTTTCAGGAAGCAAAGCTCAGAAGGACTCAATTCCAGAAACCTGCCAGGTTGACATTTGAAGGTGGGAGGGGGAGTTCAGGAGCAAACAAACAAAAGCAAAAGCCCCCAAAACTTAAAACAAGAACCAAACCTGAAAACACTCAGAACTTCAAACCTAAATGTGGTGTCCAGCTTTGCTTTGTTTCTTTTCAATTTGAACAAAAAGAGAGCAATTTTCTGTAAGTGTGAGCCGTGGGGTTTCCCCTTTTAAATGGGTATCATGATTTTTTAATGGAAACCCTCAGCCTTCTGGGGCATGGGTGCCTTTGACTTGGATCTGCCTTTTTTCAGAGGCCACATCCACTATCTGTGAGGCTCAGGTGAGGCTGTCTGGACAGTTCATCAAAGTATCTTGTCTTTTAGGGCAAAGACTGAGGGGAGGCCTGAGATGTGCTCATGAAAAGCCAGGAGAGACAAAGCAATGCCAGAGCACAGGTGCTGTGTTTGGCCTCTTCAGCAGATGTGCTCACCTTCCTCTTTTTCTTGGCTACACTATGGTGAGAACTCATCATGAATCAAACTGCCCTTATTCTGTATTTTTCAAATGGCAGAGGACAAGCTGGGAGCAAAACATCTTACAGCTACTTTCTGCATATCCAAGCTTGCACTTTGTGCTGCTGATTTTTACCCTGTTTCCCCTGTTCCTGTCCTCAGTGCCATCAGTTCTTCTCTTCCTGTAGCCTGAGAAATCTCTGCAGTGACTTAGCCCTGCAAATCTGACTGAATCTGATTACAGCTTGTTTTCCTGCTGGGTAAACAAGATCACCCCTTTGAGGAGCATCATTAATAACCCCGTTCCAACCAGCTCGCTTCCCTTGAGGCACAACCTCCTGACATCCTTTCTTTGGGTAAATCCTCACAATGCTCACATTAATCCCCTGGTTCTCCAGCTTAATGGCTTTGCCTGTAGCACTGCAAGTGCTGCCTTACTGAAGTCCACTGTCTACATAGTCAATTATCTTATCAAAATAAACCTACTAAGATAGCCAGGCATGAGAGAGCCTTGGTAAACTCATTTTGCACTTGATCTCATTTCCCGTTTACTGAGGTCAGGTTAGCTGGCTGCTTGGGGATCCCAGCTTACACAGCTCTCCAGCCTTAGTTTCTTAATGATAGCAGTGACCTTTGCTACTGGCAGAAAGTCTCATCACTGGACTGTGTTTTCACATGCCAGTTCCTGAATGGGGCAATTATGTTGCCCCTCATTTCCCCTCACCACCACCCACACCCTTTGCAGCAAGGAGCGCAAGCAGCTCTTCTGCTTTGCTTTCTCCTGGCCACAGCCCAAGGCTCTGAGGGGTTCTTCATACCCAGCCTTGTTTGTGGCTGGACACAACAATGTCAGTCCAAGCGTGGCCTAGCAGGTTTCACTATCACAGCCCAAACAACTCCAGCCACACATGAGCAGGTGGCATCAAAGCTGCTGGCATGGCAGGGATACTCAGTGGGAGAAAACGAGAAGGCTCTGGGGACTAAGGACAGGATAAGCAACATTTCACTTTTCAAGCACTGGTCAAGCAGGTGACTGAACAGCACGAACAGCATGCAAAAAGATCTCACACTCCTCTGCCTCTTACAGCTCCCCAGCTACTCCAGCGTGACCGCGGTGCTGACAGACCGGAGACCAACACATTTCCCACACCCAGCAAACGTCTGCACTGACACAAAGCCCTGGGCTCGTGCTCTTGTCACATCCATGTCAAACAAGGAGCTGTCCTGTGCTCCTGCTGCTGCGGGGCTGGGGTAGAGCACAGGGATGGGATCTTTGATACAGGATGAAAGCACAAGTGTGATTTTCCCCTCTGCTCCAAGCAGAAGTGACTGCTTGGAGGCGGTGCAGAGCCCCTGTCATCAGAGAAGTACGGATCACAGCAATTCTGAACCTACAAGAAGGGCAGCATCCTTATTCCCGTGCCTCTCTCTGTCTCCTGAAGTTATTTTCTTAACTTTCAACAACGTGTGGTCTGACACCAGATCAAATATGCTTAGTTTTTTTCCCCCAAACCAGATCCTCTTACACTGTCTTGCAGCTTTATGCAGTCACATCCCTGGCAGATCAGTGACCATGTCCTCCTAGACCTCAAGCACTGTCTCAGTTTTAAGAGCAAGAGGTTTCTCAGTCAGCAGCTTCCTTTGCCTAGTGATTGCTGTCAGAAGCTTGTCCTTTCTGCTGGGCCAGGCTCATCCTAGGGACACACCAGGGGACTGACCATAGCATCAGTGTCTTTGGTGACCTCCTCTAAAGCCTTCATTGCCCTGCAAGTTTGGGTACGTGCACAGGGTGAGGGTTAAGCTGGAGGAGTGGATGCCACTGTCAGTGTCCTTGCTCCTCCTTCCAGAAGGACTTTTCCATGCATCAAAACAATATCACCACTGAATTGCATCACACAAAGCACATAAATAGAGAAAGGAAACATAGGCAGATAGTTTTAAGCTTTGTCAGACCAGTGGATAAAATAGAGCATTCAGTGATGTTGTTCATATATTCCTCTTCTGTCAAAAACCAACTCTTCCTAATTCTCTGAAATTCAATTAATGAAGAATCAAATGCAGAAGTAACTTCAAATGTTGAACTTTTTGCTGTTCCTAAGCCCTTTCTCATGAATTCTCATGCTCTTTGGTATTCTGGCATATATTCAAAAGCAGGAGTCATTCCCAAGAACAGCACTGTTACAGGGGGAGCCACAAGAGAAGGACAAGAAAGAAGGCCTTGGTCACAACCCAACATCAAAGAAATCCCTGTGGTGGAATACAACAAGTAACTCAAAGCCACCACAGGGCTTTTCCTAACCTATCATACCTACAATTTTGCCTACTCTCAGTTTAAATCATTCAAGCTGAGGAAACGCTGGTAGGTCCTTGTAGTGTAAGCCCTCCCCAATAAGCTAATAGGAATTTCTGAGTATCATTCCCATCTACCTGCTTTCCTAAACTTCAACTACTGTCTCCAGCCTTCCCTCCCTCAAGTTTAGCTCTTGTGCCTGTATACAACCCGTGATTTCCTTGACATCTTGAACACACTTGCAGCTTGCTGGCAGAAGAAAGAGAAGCCCTTATTCACCAACCCTGTTCCTTTCTCATCCTTATTTTTACACTACTTCTATCCTTGCAAAACCAGGAGCCTCAGCAGAGCTTTGGCTGGGATTGCAGGGCTGTGCTTTCTGTCCCAGAAGACTGAGCTCCCTCTCCTGCAGCTGTTCTTCACATTCCTCACACCTGGCACATCTTTCCTACACTGTGGACTGAAGTTACATTCCCCAGACTGTCTCTTTTCCCACAGAAAGGAGAAACCTGCTCTCAAAGCAGAAAGCACATTTAACACTTCAAACATCACTGCTTGCACAATGCAGGAGGAGCATCACTGTTTCAAAATTTACAGCATGATGAAACCTTCTCCCCTCCCATCGCTAAGCACCACATCCCATTAGGGTTTATTTTCACTGGCAAGCACCAAGGATCCCCAAGTTTAGCCTGCTGGTGCTGTAGGGTGACACACCTCTGATGGGCTCCCTTCCACCCTGATACTCTCAGGAAGGATAGGGACACAACTGCCAGCAGCTGCTGGAAAAAAAGCATCTGAAGGGACAACAATGTAGGATCTCAGACACAGCCACCATGTAAGTGGGGAGCACAGTGCCAGCACACAATCCAAAATGAAAATGTCACTTGATTCCAGCAAGGGAGCAACCAGCCTGTCAGCCCTGGAGCTTCAGATCCACTGCTGGAGCCAAATACCAGCTCCACGATTGCTTCACTGATGTCCCCAGGCTGGAAAGCAGGATTTGGAGTGTACCAGGGAGGTCCCTGCCCACACTCTCCCATTTACCAACATGTCAGGTATAAACCTGATGAAGGGGCAGTAAAGGTGAGTTTGCAGCTCTGTTTTATAGATGTGGACAAGGGAAAGGTGGTCACCATCGAGGATATGCTCCCTGTGTCCCTGACCTTGCTGGCAAAGTTGCCCCAAACTGGCATTGTAGTGCCTCTCTCTGTGGTAAAGCAATTATCCTGCTCATCTTCTACCCTGTGGAATTCTGGTTATTTGAAACAGTTAAACTCTGTTGTATTTTTAATTTTTTTGTTATTAAATCTGTGTTAAATATGGCTTTTGGAAGCATCCTGAGGAGAGCAGTAGGTGCCACAACGAACAGATCACACTGACTTTCCACCATTTCCCTTTTGCCCTGAAGAGTGAGTCAGGCCCGCTCTTGGACAGTTTGTGGAAGAAAACAAACCTGGAAAGAACAAGGCTGATATTTCTGCAATAACTGTTTTCTTCAATAAGAGACCAAAGTCCAGTATTCCCTGAAACCCAGCTGCCCAGAGGCACCTCTGGTCCTGCAAGGGCATCCTGCAAGGATGAGTGCTTCCAGGCTCACCACAGACACACAGAATACTTCACATGGCACATGTGTTACGATCTAATTATTAAAGTTCTTTAGAGATACCTCTGCCCAAATTAAGGTACAAGCGAGACCATATGCCAATCAATAGTATGGGTTTTATTTGATAGTAAATATGAGAGAGAGAGAGAGAGAAGAAGGGAGAAAAGAGGGAGTAGAGAGAAAGATGGGGGGGGGACAGAGAGGGACAGGGACAAAGAAGTATCACCACTCCGTGGGTCCCGCTGGTGTTCTGATGTCCTCTTCAGCTGGTCTCGGTGGTGGAAGTCCCCCCAAAAGCACAGAGTGCCATGGGTTGATATACACTCAGGCCAGGTGGAAATGTCCAGGCATGTCCCCCTGGGGGAGGGGGCAGCCTCTAGCAGCAGACTCTGCTTGCATCACGTGCACTCCTGTGGTGCAAGGCGTCTGGGGAGCACTTTGGGGGGTCTGTGATAGATTGTGACTCCCCCTCAGCTGCTTTTCACGTGAGAGTCCCGTGGATGTGGCTTGTGGGGTTGGGGGTTCCACAGCTGGGCCAGTTTGTGTACTGGAGGGTGTGTGTGTATTGCCTCTGATCAGAGGTTACGCCATCCTCCTCCCCCCTTCAGCTGGGGGAGGCTAAGGCTGTGTAAACGTGGCTTCTGCGAGCTGTGCTCTGCCCCCACCCCAAACTCAGCCAGAAATGATTCTCAGTACAGCTGGTGACTTCAGCTTTTGTGGATGAATTCCTTTCCTTTAGACTGAGATGATTGAACAATAGGCTTTTCCCTTTATCTAATCTCAGCAGTTTAGCTCAGTCCAAAGTCCCAGTCAGGTATCTTCAGGGAAGCTTCTCTGACCAAAACTTTACATCAATGTTTGAGGCATGAACTATTTTCAGTCTCTGACAACATGATGCCCCTGCTTTGAATGCCTCTGTTACAGAGCATTGTTATTTACTGGCCAGTGACAGTCACACACTTGGGGACTGAGAGCTGGGGTAAGCCCCACTCAAAAACAAAAACGAAAAAAAAAAGGCTGCTGTTGTTACAGAGAAAAAGGTGCTATTAAAAGAATGAGAGACTGGTAAGGGTTTGGCACTGGTCCAAAATGAACGTATTTTTAGGGCCTCAAAAGATCCTGTGGAAAATCTGGGGAGGCAAAGAAAAGATGAATAGGGAAGGTAAAAAATGAGAATTCTAGATGTGCCTTTGCAATCCCATTCTGGGGACAGCTGTAGGGTCTAGAACACGGATGCTGCAGTGTTTAAGTGTACCATGCATTTTTAATGTTCACATTTTTTCCAACACCTGGCCTGAAGGCCTCATGTAGTTCTGAGGAAATGTCCTACAGGGTCACAACCAGTTTGCAGCTCCAGTGCTGCAGTGTTACCCTCCACAGCCCCCTCAAACAGAAGCCCTCAACCCTGAACTCATCTAGAAAGGCACATTTTTTTAGTCAGAAAGAATTACCCTTTTTTTCCCAGATGAATGTGAAGGAAAATTCTGAGTCTAAGCGAGTGCAAACCACAGTGTCCAACACATGGCAGGGGCAGGTCAGCAAGCTGCTCCAACATGGTACTTTCCAGAAGGCATATCCTGGCCACTGGTGCACAGAAGCCTAAATTCTCATTAATAAGAGATACAACAAACCCCCCAGAATGGTGCAACACAGTGAGTCTTTAACTCTTTGCAGTGCTCAGCATCAGAAGGCCATCCTTGCAAAGGGGGAGAATCGTGCCCACCTCCCCATGCCACAGTCTGGACCAGGGCAATGTTTCCCTGCAACATCTTGGAGGTGGAGGTGCTCCCTGATGGAGAATGCTCTCCTCACCCACCTGTGGACACCCCATGGGACTCACACACGGAGATCCCTTTGAGACTGAAAACTGCTGCTCTCTCCACGCTTGGTTTGTAGGCTCCTGCTGCTGGTTCCTGCTGCTGGATCATCATCCACTGTTTGTCTGCGAGGAGCCCTCAACACTTTCCTCTGACATCTCTTGGATGTCACTTAACTGCATTGCACATCATGTTTTCATTTTCTAGGAAGCTGAGAATTCAGGAAACTGGAAGCAATTATGAGAAACAAACATCTCAGTGCTGCAGGCAATTTTCTGCCAATTTAGAGATGCTGTCCCATCTTCCTCCTCTGTTTGAGGAGCCCTGAGACTTTCCTCTCCCCTCCTCTGCCCTTCAGGCTGGAGCAGAAGCCATTCCTCACAGACTGCAAGACAAAAGCAGGAGGGGTTTTCCCTCTTACAGGCCCAAACCTAAGGAGTGAAAAAACCCGCTTTGCTTTTGAGCACTGCACCAACCTGGGTAAATTCAGAGCTGTTCTAGAGAAAAAATGAAGCAGAGAAGCAGAAAAGGTCAGCAGGCACCTCTGGCAGCGTTGGAACATCGGCAGCTTCTTTTCCCACTTCCTTTTCTGTTACTATTTCTTCTGCTAGATGCTTCTCAAACTCCACATTTGCAGCGGGGTGCAGAGGAGAAGCAGATCTAGGAATGGGCATGGCATGATGAACCATTGAGGTCACCGGGGCTGATGCTGCCGTGCAGCCCTGTACTTTCAGCCACCTGAATTCCCCCAGGGACCCCTCCTTGCCCCCTACTCTGACTTGCCCCCAAATTCCCCAGGCACTCTGCTCTGACCCAGCGCTACATTTGTGACTGCCCTGAAATCCCCCAGGGCTGCAGCTCAAAAACTACCACTGCTTTCTCCCATAGGCACCAAGGGGGGAATTTTTGTTTTCCCTCCATGTAAGAGGTGCTGGTACCTTCCGGGGTGAACGAGGGCTCTGCAGACCTGGTGTGCAGGTGACTGCCAGCTGGTAAAAATGTTCATCTTCCACAACGTGCAATCCCAGCCATGCTCAGTCCTGTTTGTTGCTCCTGTGTTGTGCTTCTATCCCTCCCTCACTCACTGACCAGACTCCTTCAGCCGCTGAACCACTACCAAAAATAAAAACAAAAGATAATGCAAGGCAATGGGATCATCAGGATACTACACAGAGCAGCACTGCTGGACATAGCAAAGATCAGCCCTGGTTTGGGAGGGGTTGGGGTCACCAAGGAGCTGATCTGGGCCATGCTGGGGTTGTGGGGAAAGCGTTGCCCCCAAACACTGGAAGAGGTTGTCTAGAGAAGAGGAGGCTCAGGGGTGACCTTACTGGTCTCTACAAGTACCTCTTCTACAGTCTCTTCTACCATGCCTACAGCAAACAGCCTTAATCTGAGACAGGGGAGATTCAGACTAGGTATTAGAAAAGGTTTTTCACTGTTAGGATGGTCAGGCATTGGAATAGGTTGCCCAGGGAGGTGGTGGAGTCACCACCCCTGGCAGTGTTCAAGAAGTGTCTGTATGTGGTGCTGGATGATGGTTCCGTAGTTTAGGGGTTAAACTGATAGTGCTGGGTGGACTTGGTGATCTTGAAGGTCTCTTCCAACCTTGATGATTCTGTTGGAAATAATACAACTTAAACATTTTTTTTAATGTAAGTTTAGTCAGGGGTTTGTTCACCTTTGCCCAGGGGGAGGGGAATTGAAGTTTCTCTTCAAAAGATTCTGTTTAAAGAAGCTGGGTGAGGTCTGATGAGTTTAAAGTCTACAGTTTGGGAGTTGCCAGAAAATACACAGGAAGTAAATGAACACTAATGAACATTACCCTGAGTGGGGTCAGAAACACCTGGGAAAAGACTGATAAGAGAACCAAAGAAGAGGACCTAATCAGCATCAAAAGCAAAGGGATCAATAACCAACAGGAGATCAAATAGCAATAACTGTGTAATTTAGGACCAATGAACATGAATTCTTTGGAGGTTTTTCATGTAGAAATAGGTGAAATATCTAGTAAAGAACTATGTATGGTGGAATGATTTTCACTGCACAACCCAGATGTGTGGATGACATAATTTCTATTGCACATCCTGGCCAGAGTAAAATAATGCCGTGATATGCTAACACTGAAAAGACGCTGTCAGAGTTCCTGTTCTTCCTGCAGTTTCAGTAGCAATTCTGTGATTCTATAAGGGGGCAGGCACACGGGCAAAGATTCCTGACAAAGGCTGGATGCTCTGCTCAGGCTGCAGCAAGGAGGGGAAACAACCCAAAGGTGAGGAAAGCCCTCCCAAGATCTGTCTCCAGTGACAGTCAGTGGCAGACACAGAGCGGGATCCTGCTCACCCAGCAGGAGGGAGCGGCCTGCTGTCGAAAAGGAAATGCTGACAGCGCCCTTTTTTTAAAAAAAAAAAAAAAAAAAAAACCCGAAACACTCCGTGTCCATGTGTCGCCTTCATTTCCCATGTGCCACTTTCGATTCCGAGGGTTCAGCCCGGCTCTCCTGAAAATGAACGCCAGCCCGACCCTCCGCCTGCGCCGCGCCGAGCCGGTCGCGGCCGGGGGCGCTGTCAGGGAGGGTCCGGGGGGCGGCCAGGGGGGGCCCGGCGGGGCTGCCAAGGAGGGCCCGGGGGGCTACGAGGGAGGGCCCGGCGGGGCTGCCAAGGAGGGCCCGGGGGGCAGCCAGGGAGGGCCCGGCGAGGCTGCCAAGGAGGAGCCGTGGCCGATGACACCGCCCCGGGAGGCCGCGCAGGGACGGGCGGAGGGGAGCGGCCCGGGACGGGTTAAACAGGCCGGGCCGAGGGGTGAGGTGGCCGAGCCGCGCCCCATGGGCTGGGGCGGGTTCCGCTGGGCTCCTCGAAGTGTGCTGAAAGTGGTGACCGTGCTGGCCGTGCTGGCGGCCATCGGCGGGCTCGCTGTGTAAGTACCCGCGGGGCCCCGGCTCGGGCGGGCCCGCCGGCCTTGGCCGCTTCCGCTCCTCACAAGCGGAAAGGAGAAGAAAAGCTTGAGTTGGGAGGGGGTTTGGGGGAGGGCGTGGCTGATATTTCATGGCTGAAGTACTCTGAGGGTGGGAGGGCTGCCTGTGGGAGCGCTGCTGTTGGGGCCTGCCGGAGGAGCAGGGCCAGCTCGGCCAAACCTTACCCCATACTTACCCTACAGCCCTCATTTGTGTAGCCCTGAGGGTCGGCCTCGCCTTACCCCAGGGTGCAGAAGCCGCTGGGCGCTGATCTGAGCTTGCTCGTGCAGTGAGAAAGGTGGAGAGCATGGCTGTGGTCACATACCCTGCACACGGTTCGGCAGTGCTGCCCGTGGGTTTGGGTCTTTGAGCGGGGTACGGTAATGCAGCACTGTCCTGGGCTGCTGCCGCTGTCCCAGCAGGACGTGCCCAGCTGCCCCTGGCACAGGGCTGGGCTGCCCAGGAGCTGCCACACACCATGGTAGGTGCACAGCCCACTCCGTGTGCCGTGATGAAATGCATCCTCTGCGAGAGACTCGTGTGCCAGGCAGGGCATCCAGCCTGCTGGAGCTCAGCAGTACAAGCCCCTGCTGAACTGGGGAGGATTTAATTTTCATTCTCCTCTTTTTTCCTTTTTCATAGTGTCTTCTACATTGAAGTAGTTGTGGGACGAAAAATGTGTCCTAAGGAAGTGGAAAACTATGTGGCATCCCTAGTGCTGAGTGCACTTGGTGACACGCTGGGCTATTACAACGGGAGATGGGAGTTCCAGAAGAGTGGCCTGGTCATCCACAAGGAGCTGGCAGAGATGGGGGGACTGGGCAACTTCAGCATCCAAGGCTGGAGAGTCAGCGACGATACCGTGATGCACTTGGCCACAGCTGAAGCCCTGGTAGCTGCTGGGAGAAACCCAAGCTTTCCACATCTCTACTCTCTGCTAGCAAGGAACTACAAGGAGTGCATGAATGACATGGAGGGCAGAGCTCCAGGTAACCCCTCCATCATACTGTCTGAGTGGAGCTGAGCTGTAGCTCATGTCTGTCCTGCAGCTTGGAGCTGGGGCTGGCCCCGGCTCTGCTTTTGGCTGTTCAGAGTGCTAACTGTATTTCATGTAAAGGCAAAAGTGTTCCATGCTCACTACCTGTTTCAGGATGAGCTAAAGAGAACAGAATAAGGCAAGCTGAAGTGGTTTGGGCTTCTCTGAACTAGATTAAAAAGAGATTGTTTTGCCCACATTTACAAGACATTCTTATGGGTGTGTTTGAGGCCTAGCCTTGAACTCGGGAAGGGTGTTGGCTTCTGCACATGGGATTCTTACAGTCAGTGGATAAAAGATGCACATTTAGTCTGTATAATGCACATCCTGAGATGCTGTGTTAAAGCAACACTTTTAAACAGAGAATTAATACAGAACTTCTCATCACAAACACAACAAATTACCTGTAAAATATATTTAAAGGCACAAAGATCCTTGCTTGGAATGATTACGCTTGTTAAACCCAAAGTCTGCTTGTGGCTGGCTCTGCATGCCTGCTTTCTGCAACAGGACAGTCAGGCCACAGTCTTCTTTTTTGAACCCTGTACTTCCTTCATCTCTCTTTTTTCTGCATTGACACAGTGGTGCTGAGTTTGTGTCACAAGCAGTGGGCCTGCCAGTATTCAGGAAGGGCACCTTGGCAGGCTACAGTAGCCAAGACATGTACAACATATCCCTGTAGTTCCTAGTTTACCCAGCCCTCCTGACCCAGCTCTTCCCCGAGGATTCCATCTCTCTCTATGCTCATGGCCTAGGCTCTTCTGGATGCTTGGAATACATTTAAGTTGGAGCTGCTTAGGCTGGGCCTCTAATTTGACCAGTGCAGGAAGCATGAAGTATCCAGGAAACACTCAAATTCAACAGTCCTGTGCAAAGTTTATGCACTGGAATTGTATGTATGCTTAGACATGCTTATTTGGAGTGGCCAGAGTATGTCAAGAGTGTTCTGTCTTGACATTAAACATGGGAAAGGCCAAATCTTGCCACTGAGCATAGTGTATTAGAGCTGGGCATTTCCAAAATAAACCAGGCTGAAAACCTGAACAGGAATTTATTCTGCTCACCTTTCCACAGTGGGCTCCTATCCTTGTGTAAAGAACTAAATTATCACTCTTCCTTTAACACCCACATTCCCAGTTGTTGGAGTGGCCTCATTAATAAAATATTTAGGAAGGGGTAATGATGCTTGTCAGGACAGCAGAAGTTGGCAGATCAAACTTCCAAGAGATTCAGTGTAGTTTTGGTTAAGCAGCAGCATTTAGTTCCCTCAGCCAAGGTAGACTAACCACAGCTGGGAGTGAGACAGCACCTAGAAGGTGTTTTCACTATCTCATCTTGGTGACTAAAACTTGAGATGAAAAGGAGAAGAACCTAAAATTTAAATGTTAGTAAATAATATCTAAAGATAATAGGACACCTACTGCATTCTTTCTGTGACTGAGCTACAATATGCCCAAAAGAAGTTCCCATTTGGAATTGAAGAATTTTAAAGCTAATTTGCTATGGACACTAAGAAGAGTGACAAGGAAAGGTCAGATTATGTAGGTAAAAAAGAAATAACACATTGTTTAGTGGGTTCAAAGACAATTTAACATTGTAAAATCTGAACTGCTCCTGCTGCAGCCACAGGAAAGGCATTCAGCTCTGACAGGTTAAATTCTGACCCCTAGCAGTTTAATTCCCACTGAAGGGAATACCTAATCCATACCCTGAGAAGCTGTCTGCAGTCTGGAGTCTCCATGCCATACTGGTAAGTCCTAATGATAAAAGTTGCATGCCAGTAACTTCTTCTGGCAGTTCAGAATAAATGGATTTTAACTGAGAACATAACCCATGGTGGTGCTGTTCTGGCCTAAGTAAGTACTCACCAGGGGATTGCAGCCCTAAAGGCTGAGAATGTAAAGTTGTTGGAACTTTTGCCCAACACAGAAGAGATTTCCTTAGAACAGTAGGGGAAAGTCACAATGATGGCTCCCATGAGGAAGTCCAGACCTGAAAACCCTAAGCTGCAATAACAAAGGGATTCTCACAACATTTTGAATCACAGGACAGCCACAGCAGGGTCCCTCAGGGACACAGCCCCAGGAGAGAACTCTGGGGTTAGTAATTCAATGACAAGGTAATCCCTGCAGTCATCATTACTATTTTTAATGTGCCACAGCCCCAAATTCGTTGTTCCTTGCAGATTACAAAGCCAATGAATTAAGCAACACAAGCATACACATATTTCTTTTTTCATGGTACAACTACCAGCACCTCTCCAGGAAACCTTCTGCTTCAAAACTGTCTTTTGGCCCAAGTCCTCCCCCTTTGGAATTATTTACCACCATGTGGTTTGTTTAACTCACCTTTTTTAACATGTATTGATCAACCCCAAACAACTGTTACTGTCTGCACTCATGAAGAGTCTAGATATGTGGAATGAAAGCCTATTGCAAAAACAGGGTCCAGCTGTTCTTGAAACCTTTCCAGGTTGCCTTGATTCACATGCTACTTTTTCCTTGTGTTTCTTCTTTCCTTAGACCAGTGTACCATGCTTAGGTTACTTTTAGTTTCCTGTTGTTAGTACAAAGGATTCCTTAACCATGATGTCAAGGATTCCAAAACAATTTCCTAATTAAAAAGCTCCCTACAGCAGTTTTTTAGAACCTGTTTAAAAAAAAAGACCTGATGTGATTCCAGGTTAGTCTTCCTAAATCAGCTTCCCAATGTTTTAATATTTTAACTGTTTAAAAGCATGAGGATAATAATTGTAATAACTTCATAAATTTTAGGAGTCTTAGCTGTCATACACTGGTTTGTTTTACACAATTTTTTCCACTTGCAAGTTATCAGCAGTCATCTCCTAAAATAATATGCACAGGCTTAAAGCTGCAAGCAAATTGTATTGCAAAATAACCAGTCTTCCTTTCCATTTAAAGCCTTGTCGTCTTCCTTTTTATTTTAGCTACAATTAGTGCAAGAACAATCTCACTTTTTATCAAGGACTGAGGTGTGTGGTCTTAACCTGCCCAGACATGTCCTGAAGAAATGTTTTTCTCCAAGTTTCAGCAAGAGTAATCTTTGCTTTTGTTCTGCAGATTTTGATTTTAAGCTACCTTCGTCCCTGTGCCCTCTCCCCTCCCCCTTGTCTTCCTGGAAGAAGTTCTCTTTTACCAGAATATACAAATAGAGTAGTTGGCACAGCTTTTTAAAAATGTGGCTTTGTTTGCTAGGTTCATTTTAATGTCCTGTTACAGGTCATTGGGTACAACGCTTGGTGTGGTGAGATTTTTAGAAAAATGCCTCAATTTTCTGTTAGCCATCATTAAGTTGGAAATTATGCTGATATCCCTCTTAACAATTTTGATACACGGCAGCCAGCACTGAATTAGTAAACTACATGAAATTTAGAGGCCTCAACATGTTCCCATGTTGAGACATCCTAAAAGCAAATTCACAGGCACTTCAGTTAGAGGTTGGTGGTGACCAGTCCCAGTAGAGCTAAAGACATTTGGCCCAGCACATAACATTATTCCTGACAGTGGCCAGCTGTTAGGTATTTTTAGCACATGTCCAGAAGCCAGCCTTAAAGCTGTGCATGGATTTGAATATATTTCAATTACAAGGGTGCTGTAAATGCAGGTGAAGCAGGCTGCCATAAACCAAACCCCACTGCCAAAAATGTACCTGGAACTGCAGAAGCCAACAGTTCTGCAGGGGACTTGGTGCAGTACCTGGCTGTGATTAGCAAGGTCACAGATCATGGTGACTGAGTTGCACCAAAGTGAGGTGAAATCGCTTGACCAGGCTTCTTCCTTGCTACTCTGTTCTGTTTAGTTTGACTTCCAAAGTAACAGGGCACCTGCAAGTTCATCAGCTGCCTGCCCCAGTGAGGGAACAAAGTGTAGGAGCAGATAAAGCTGCTTGAAACCTGCCTTGATTTACCCTCCTGCTGGGAAAGAAGTATTTCAGATTGGGCCAGAAGACTAGGAGAGAAAAGCAAGGTAGAAGAGAATCAAAGATAATTTACTGTTCCAAACCTGTTTCTTCTTCACACACAAGCATTTGGGCTTAGCTCTCAAAACATTTCACTGTCTTGGCTGGGGAAGCTGGCTGGTCTCTGAAATTTGGGTGTGGTTTTTTTGTCCTATGAATGTGTTGGACTAACAAGTGCTAGTCTGAAAGTGTTAGCACTGAAAGCAGCAGAGTAATTTCTTTAGAAAGTACATAGCAGAAATATGAAAGAGATGGAGGTGGGCTTGCTTCATTTCTTACCGTCTTTCTGTAGTTACCCTTTAGTGGCAGTGTTTGGAGATGAACTAGTGGGCTGGACAGAACTTTGGTCTCACCTAGTACAGTTGTTGTTCAGCTTATGGAACAGGAGTCCAGTAAAGCCAGTTATGCAGACTGTGTTGAGGTGAGGGAGGTGCTACACTCAAGGCTTTCTGACAAACTTAAACTGCAGCAAGGGAGAGCTGGAAAACATCTTCTTTTAGTACATTTTCTATTAGTGAGGCAATGGGAAAGATTCCTGAGGAGTTTGTGGGGTCTCTGCCTTTAAAAGTACTGTGAAAAAGCAGTTACCTAGGCTTGCCTTGTGTCAGAGATCCTACAAACCTTTCTGTTTACAGAGATATGTAGGTATATGTGTATATATCTATTAGCATATATGCTTTGTGGATAACATGAAATGTAAATATAAACAAAGTCACTAAATAGCAGTGAAGGGTTTCCTACACCCTAGACCTTTTAATTATTTTCACCAACATGTAATATCAGGTCTGCTGGGGAGGATGCAGGATGCACCAGCAGTTTAAGGCAGGATATGTACGTGAGCAGGCAACTTATGTTTTTAAAAGGAAGCTCAAATCCCTTATGCAGAGCAATGCTTTCTTCCCCCTGTTCCCAAACTATCTCCTGCTGATGTTTGTGTTTTTCTTTCTCTTGGGCTTCGCCTCTGCTGCCTGCAGGGACCATGTCTCTGGAGAGCGCCATGAAGCTGGAGCCGGAGCGGCCAGGAGGCTGGCAGATCCCGTTCAGCCCGCGGGCAGGCGGCTGCGGGGCCGCCATGCGCGCCATGTGCATCGGGCTGCGCTTCTACCGCCCCGACCAGCTGGACAGCCTGGTGAGGGTCAGCATCGAGAGCGGCCGCATGACCCACCACCACCCCACCGGCTACCTGGGGGGCCTGGCCTCAGCCCTCTTCACGGCTTACGCAGTGAACAGCGTACCCCCCGTGGCCTGGGGGAAGGGCTTGATGGAGGTGCTGCCACAGGCAAAAGCCTACGTGCAGAAGTCTGACTTCTTCGTGAAGGAGAACATGGAGCATTGGTGAGCTGCACTCCCTGCACTGTCGTTTCTCAAAGCCCTTGTAGGACAGGCCGAGCTCTGCTCATACTTAAATTTCAGTAGTCACATTATGGTACACTCCTAGGGCAGCACATGCCTGCCACGGGATCAAATAAATTCAGAATACCTTAACTTGGGTGAAAGGAAAGGCAGGTTGTGCTTGGGTCATGTAGATGTGACGGTTTTTTGGATCCGGTATGAAGCAGGTAGACTTGTCCTCTCATGCAACTGTGATCTTATGAAAGATGGGAAGCAGGGCTGGGGAACAGCACCAGGCTTGGGGCTGAGCTCAGTTTGAAAGTTATAACCAAATCTGACTGCATATTCACTGCACCTCTGTGTGCAGGGGCACACACAGAGGTAGAGCTGCTCTGAATTTGGGAGGATGACTCAGTTCTCACTCTGAGCCTTTGAATCCTGCAGGTGCTGGGCTGCCTTTTCCCACGTGGCTGGAGGGAGGGGAAATCTAACTCACTGAAACATGTCCTTGTGCCTCTTACTGTAAATCATGTCCCTAGTTTTGACACATGCAGGCCGCCTGCCATTTTGCCGAGCCCTTGCTCCGGGCTCTTGACGTGACGTGTTTTCCGCCGGCGCCTGCGTGGTGCTTGGCTGTGTGCTGCTGCCCTGGCACAGCTTACAGCCGCTCCATCCCATCCTGTCTGGCAGGCATTACTTTGAAGAGCAGTGGAAAAAATACCTGAAGGAGAGAGGCATCTCGGATGGGGTCTCATTGCCCACATTCCCGCCCAAGTACGGCGTGGAGGAGCGAGATTTGTTCTACACCTCCGTGAGCTACAGCGGCTGGGGGGGCAGCAGCGGGCACGACGCGCCCATGATCGCCTACGATGCCCTGCTGGGTGCGGGGAACTCGTGGACAGAGCTGGCTCACCGCGCCTTCTTCCACGGCGGCGACAGCGACTCCACGGCCGCCATCGCCGCCAGCTGGTGGGGCGTCATTTACGGCTTCCAGGGGGTGCCCCCCTCCCTCTATGCCCACCTGGAGTACAAGGACCGCCTGGAGAAGGTAGCCAAGGACTTGTACAGCATCCTCTAGGCGGGAGATGGCAGGGCACCCCACAGGCACACTTAGCACCGGCTGTGCTGTGCTCTCTCGCGTGGTTTGCAAACCTGCCACATTAAATCTCGTGAGTGTAAGCAGAGCTAGGCGTGCCTTTTCTCTGTGTGTTGGCTTCAGTGGGGAGGCCATGTCGGTGCTAGTTTGGGGCTGGTGGTTTGATGGGAGCACACAATGGTCCCCTGAGGTATCCCTCCTGCACTGCAGGGTGGCTGCACAATGTTTGGTCCTCAAGAGGAGCAGGAGCACTCACTGCAGCCCTGCTGGTCATGCTGCTGCAGAAGGACAGGCAGCAAACCCCACTCAGACTGCCCCAAACCCTCCTCCGAGGGCAACAGGGGGCACAAGAAGCCCATTGTGTCTGGGGACAACAGAGCTTTTTTATAAAATTATTCTAGCAGAGAGTATTTTTTGTTTTAAATGAATGTGGAAAAAAAACCCCAAACCCAACCTTAAAGCTGTGCGAGCAGCACACTTTGCCCAACTCCACACCACTTCTGCAATACAGGTAGGAATGCATCATGCCACTTCCCTATTTCAGTGAATGTGGGAATTCAAAACTCCTGACCAAATCCTTACTTAAGGCAAAAGCGGGTAATGAGAATTAACAGGTTGCATTTTATGTCAGCTTTGGCAGTAAACTATGTTCTGCTTTCATAAAGATTACTAAAGGTAATTTACTTAACATTTGCTATGCATAATTCTGTTAAAATAATGTTTTTCTTCAAATCCAGACTATGACACAGCAAAGTACTTACTGTTTTCAGAACAATTTCAAAACCAGTGTATCCCATTCAATAAAAAGACCTGACAGGCCTCTGTTAAATGGTGTATTCTATTATGGCATGGGTTGGGGTATGAAATCAGAGGGTGCCAGGTGTCTGCAAGTTCCAGCTGCAAGAGAGAGGAGATGTGCTACCAGTGGTAGGGAGAGAAGTTACTGCATCTAGGAGTAGGGTCAGTGGGAGAAGGGAAAGGCTTCCCAAGAGGAAGGCCTCAGCACACCTTTTTGCAGGGAGTGCACATAAAGGCGTAATAAAAGCCCAAATCTGACAAAAACCAGCAGCAATAGGAGTCACAATTTCAACACAGTTTACTACAGCTCTTGGGTGTGTTGTATAAAACATGTTTTAGTGCAACATAGTACAAAGTTTTTGTCTTTTTTTTTTTTTTCTTTTTTCTTTTTTTAAAAATCCCAAACATATTTCCACATCATGCATGGACAGGGTCTCTCTCTCTTCTTGGGTTTGTTACAGAAAGTTACCGCAGAGAGAGTGGTTTGGAAAGCTTTGTGTTAAAACTCGTTACAGGAGGAGTCTGCCTTATAAAAACTGAGAGAAGTTTGAGACTGGGCAACACTCTGCCAGAGCAATGGAGAAATGTCACCAGCAAGGTACATTCAGGGACCACCATAGGAGCCACTTCCCAGGAAAGCCTGGGCTCTGTGCAGGAACCGCAGGGCTGGGAAGAGACCCCGTCCACCCAGGGGGACAGGGCCATGGGGCAGGCCTCCAGGAGAGCCCTGCTCTGGAGCAGACAGGTTGGCGAGGAGGAGCGTGGCTCGGGTGCAGAGCAGAGCTCTCCCAGGAAAGAATGGCTCCCGCTGACTTAATCTTCTCTTCTTCCTTAAAGCTGAAGTGAGTCGTGGATCATGCCCAGGAACAGTACGTACAGGAGACAGTACAGTTAAGAAACAATACCCACTGGCTGCAGCTGCAGCTGTTTGCACCTCAATTCTTCATTTCCTTCCACTTCTCGTCCCACTCCTCTCTCTGCAGACGACGTAGCCAGAAAGGGAAGACAAGTGTGCGGGTGTGCGATACATACAGATATAGGAGTGTGATTTTATGCATATGCTGGGGCCAGGAAGCAGTTACGTCTCGAGGAGGCAGACTTCACAGAGGGACGAGTGAAACTGGGGCTTCCCAGCAGAAGAAGAAACCAGTGCTGTTCTGGTGCAGACGCAGAGGTGGCCAACTTCAAACGCCTTAGAACGGGATGATCTGCAGCCACGTGGGTCCTCTCCCAGACAGGAGCGAGGCTTCATGGTGCAGATCTCCTACCTGAAGCTTCACCACCTCTGAAATGTCAAGGCATCAGGGTCTAACCGACTTAGTGCTACAGAGCATCTGCTGAGGTCCCCTGTGCTCCCAAAGAGCAGTCTGACCCTCCGGAGAGGACAACGGCTGTGGGTATGGCACCTCTCACACATGAGGCAGGGGGGGTCTTGTGGCTGCGCCCATCCGCCCCTGGTTGGCTTCAGCCATGCTGCAAAAAAAGAAATGGCCGGATTTGCCAGGAAGACATCAAGGAAGACAACAAAAGGCCATTTTTGGCAAACATTTTCTTCCGCCAGACATAATGCTTACAGAGGAGGAGGCGGCGTCCTCCACAGGACACGGCAGGGGTTCTTGGCATTAGGGGGTGCAGGAGGTCAGGTGCCCCACATGGCGAGAGCCCTGGTTTGGTTCACGAGAGCCATATCTTTCACAGAAAGAACAGCATTTCCTGCCACAGCAACTCTTACAAGAGCAGGTGACTTTGCCAGGAGGGGGAGCTTATGGAGAAATGGATTCTCTTCCTGAAGTCTTGGAACAAACAGCAGATGCACATACACGCATGCAGGGGGAAGATTTCTCTTGGCCAAGGGGACAGGGAATTCCCCAAGGTGCTGATGTGCTGCAGGCCCCTTGCTTTGTGCAGGCTCACACTGGGGAGTAGTGCAGCCACAGGGAAATTCGCGACACATGGTGGTTATAACTGCACATCCCCGCTACGTGGCACGTTTGCTACTGGGCTCTGTGGCTGAACCATCCAGGGACTGTGACCCCAACCTGTGGAGCTTTTCCTTTCCTCCTTCCTAGAGTCATTACTTTGGTCACGTTGAAGCGTTCAGAGATTGGGTCAAGCCTCCCAAACCCAAACGACTGGGGCACAGAGGATCCCCCTTGTCAGAGGTGGCAGCGTGGATACCAGGGAGGAGCATGACTCTGGTGAGACTGTGTAAGGACCTTCTTTGCTACAACATAGTCAGGGCTTTTCAGGTATCCTCCTTCCTTTCCCCCCTTCAGTTCCTTGCGACAAACTAAACTGCTTTTGTCCTAACCGTAAGCACGCTCAATATTCAGTCTCTCCAAGACCTGGGAACACTCCCAAAAGGTGAATTGCTCCCTCCTGAGAAAACAAGTAAGATGGAGGCAAGAAGATGCTGAGGCTACAACCAGTCTTTGAAATGGACCTCCTGAGAGACAGCCCAGTTAACCCCTCTGGGGACTGACCTGGCTTTATCTGGTTTGGAAGAGGGAGGAGTTAGCTCAGTGCACCTTGAGAAAAGACCTTCTTCACTGTGGCACTGAGTCCAAGGAGGAAAAACAGTCTGTTTTGGAAAACATATACATTTACTTCCAAAGAGATCATCCCAGGACCAAATACCCCCTGGGAACTCCACACTGCGTGGAGGGCAGGGAAAATCTACAGTTCTTTGAGTGACCAAAAAAGAAATGATAAAAAAGTAACAGCCCAAAAAGACAGCAACTGATGTGAGTCAAATTAGTCCGAGAGGAACATCCGCTATGTACAGCAAGTGCCTCTGTCCATTGGGGTGAGGGGGTACGTTCCCACAGGCGCTGGAAGAAGCCTTGGACCTTCCTGCTCCTGCTGGCTGGGCAGAGCTCAGCCACTGTGTCGGAGCACAGACACTGAAACAAATGAAACAAGAACAACAAACCCCACTGCATTCCTCAGGTGTATCTCTGCTTCTCTCCCTCTGTGCGTCCCTACAGGAGTCTCTGCCTCTTTAGTCTATGGTTCCTGGGTGGATGCTGAGGACTGGTGGCTCTAGGCAAGTGGGAGAGTAGTTGAGGTGAGGCTCTTTGATCCACAGCAAGGGGACCCCGTTCTTGCCCTCCGAGTTCTTGCTGGAGTTCCGGCTCTTGAACCGCACCAGGAGGATGGTGATGATCAAGATGCCGAAGATGGGGAAGGGGTAGAAGAACACAAAGTAGAAGAGGGCATCATTGGAGCAGATGACAGACTGCAGCGTGGAGCCTGGAAAGAGACACAGGGTGGTCACATTTCATGGTTCCTCTCTAATCAGGCCACACAAACTTCCTCAGAAACATAAAAAACCAGATGCTCATTATTCTCTGTCAATGCAGGAGGTAGAGCTCTGGGAAAAATACCAGTGTTAGAAGGAAGTTGTAATGGCATGTTTCAGATTTATGCCCCCATGAGTTTCTTGAGTGATAGAGTCCTCCCTGATGCAGATTTTATAGTATCTTATAAAGCAGGGAGCCTTGCAAAGCTTCTGTTCTCTCAGTGGCGCTATACAAAGGGAGCAGCACCTCAGGATCTCTATCGCCCTTAAGGGCCCACAAAACCCTCATGACTTCAATTACTTCTGGGGCCTCTAAACCATGCAACAGCTTCAAGAGTTGATACAAGGGGACCCATGTGCCACAGTGCTCTTGTGCAGAGCTAATCCAACTTCCCCCAAAGGGGAGGGTTAAATCCCAGTGGGGGCAAGGTCCATTCCTCACTGACTCGAGACACACCCAGTAGTAAATGCTGTGGGCAAGCAGCCCCAGCACAGAGCTGAGTGCAGTGTGGATACTCAAGCCCAAGCAAGAGATGGCAAGAGCCATCAAGCTGATTGGAAAAGTACTGGCATCACAGACTTGCCCCAGTCCCATTCACTCCTTGGCCTTTTCACCTTGGTTGAACCAAAGATGCACGGGATGCCAGGGCCACGGCCCCAGTCAGTCATCACCCCTTCTCACCTGCATCCTGCACGTGCACAGCAACCATGCCCGACTCCTCCTCGGCCAGTCGGTACCAGACGCCGTTGGGATCTGCCAGCCACTCCTCCACTCGGCACGAGTAGTTGCCGGTGTCAGCACCGCCCGCCTGCAGCACCGTCAGCCGGAAAAGCACCGCTGAGAGCCTCTGGAAGCGCAGGCGGCCCTCCCAGCGACTGGCCTCGGGGCTGAAGATGGCATCAGGGCCCACGCTCAGCACTGCTTCCCTCTCCTCCTCCTCCTCCTCCCCCTCCTCCGTGTGGTCGCCCGCCTCTTTGGCCCGCAGGTTGTACCACGTCACTGCAAAGTGGGACTCGGGGCTGGAGCGGGACAGGATGCTGCAGTCCAGCGGGAAGGATTCCTTCTCCTGCACTGTGAGGTTGGCGGTGGCTGTGTCCACCTGCAAGGTGGGGTCTGAGATGACAAAAATCAAGAGGTGAGCGCTGAGCGAAATGCTATCATCAAAACCATCCTGCCTCAGCACAAAATGTCATAACTCTGGTGCTGGGCGTGATCCAAGCAAAACCCAAAGCTTGACGTGGCCTGCCAAGACTCACAGGTAGCTCTGAGTTCAACCCTGCAGGCACAGCATCCTCAGCTCACCACACACCATCTGGCACAGGGTCAAACAGGAGCTGGCTGCACCCTGCCCACCCTCACCCCAACTAGAAAGCTGCCGCAGCTCATCCAAATGTGCTACAAGAATGTGTCGGGACACCAAGGTTTGGTGCATGTGCTGAGGAACAGTGTGCTACTCCTCCCCAGCTACTGCTGCACAGAACATTCACTCCCCTCTTTTTAGCTCTTTAAGAGGGCTCAAAGGATTTGAAAATCTTTAGAAGATAAAATCTTTAGAAGAGAAGACCTTTTCCAGCAGCTTGGAAAGTCACTTAAGGTAAGAGGTTCCTCCATGGAGATGGGCTCAACACTGATGCAGCAAGAATGCTTCTAAAGTCTTCCTCCAATTTTTTTCCTCTAGTGCTTGCTGCAAGGCTAAAGAGATGTTTTTACCTAACTGAGACACGGTGGCCAGAACCCACAATGAGTTGATTAAAGGCTGACTTCAAGAGCAATTAACATTTGGTTTAGTCATCTTGCAAGGGAGCACATACTCCAGGGATCACAATCAGTCTGGATCTAAACTTTCATTTAAAGATTAAAAAGCCCTTTCCAAGGCAGGAGCTGAGCAGGAAGGGCAGGTCGATAACTCACCAAAGAGAGAGGCACTTTCTCCTCCAGTGAGGAGAGCTGGGCAAGCCCTCCCTTGTGCAGTCCCCAGGGTGTCCCTGCAGGAGGGGGCTGCTGTCCCTCAGCTCTCCTAAGCCACAGAGTTGCTGTGCCCAGTGGGCTTCTAATTACAGCACCTGTCCAACACTTTTTAAATGGTCTCATGAGGAAAACCTTCATTAAGGCCAGAGCTCTTCAGGCTGCAAAGGAACATGAGTATTTTGAGTTCACATCTTCCCAGGGAAGACTCCTGAGCAGAAACAGGAATGAGTTAAGTCATGAAATTTTGGGGGCTACTGAGGTAAAAAGGAAGAAAGGAAGGAAATGGCTTGTCAAAACTAACACAAAGCCTCCCTCACCTTCAGCAGGTTTAGCAGAAAGAGGAGAACTGATGTCTGAAGGTGCTGAGAGGTTTTTTCCCCCCCTTGCTGGTGATTATAGCCCTGACAGATGAGGCTGGAGATCCTCACTAATGAGACATGAGTCACAAGCACGATTAGTCATTTTGTTAAGTACTGACTGCTATGAAACAAAAACAAACAGCAACAAAGCACTTTTAGAAAAAAAAAATTATCTTCAATTAGTGCACTCCCAACTCCCTCTCTTCTTCCCACTCCACATTCTTCTGCAATTCAAGAGGAGCCTCAGAGATTTTTCCTGCTGTTCATTATCCCCTCCATCAGGGCTGGCAATTACCACACTGGATGGAGAGCTGTACTGACAACCCAGCAGGCACAGGGATTGTCTGGGGAAGTGTCTCTGCTCAAGCCACTTTGGCCAGCAAAACTTCCCAAGCAAAGACGTGGCAGAAAAGAGCTCTGCTGTCCCCTGAGAATGCTCCTCCTCCACAGTAAAAATCTCTGCCAGGAATGACCACTAGAATCTTTCCAGAACCGCACTGTTTTGCCAGCTCCTCTGCACAGTTATGAGGCTGACATCTTGCTGGAATGGGCAGGCACGAAGCACTGCACAACATGCAGAGAGCTTGCTTTAGAAGCTGGAAAGTACTCAGTGAAGGACTGTACTGTTGTTTTACCTAGAGCCTTTAAGACAGACATTTAATCTTGAGTCACATGCCTCGACAACTAGGCAATCTGTATTTTCCAACGTAAACTGCCTTTGCAACTTATCTGTTGTTAGAACAGGCAAAACATAGCAGAGTACCCTGGGAGGGTACTCTTTGAGGGTTTAGGAGTCCATCAGTGCTGGTCAGTCTTAAAAACCACCTTCTAGAAGCACAGGAGCAGGCAACTCCACTGTGTCCTAAGTCATGCAAGGTTGGCTGAACAGCAGCTCCTTGTGGAGCTCAAGAGGAGAAAGAAATTGTACGATCTCTGGAGCAAAGTCAGGCTCTGCAGGAAGATTACAGAGCTGTAGTTCATATATGCAGGCAGAAGACACAAAAGGTCAAAATTAAATTAGAGTTGAATTGGCCAGCCTTGTGTCAGCACTTTTTTAAGACTGTTAATAGCAAGATGTCTGAAGAAAATGTTGAACTGGTATCTGTTGAAGATTGTTATCTGATAAATAGCGATGAGGAAAAAGCAGAGGCATTAAATGTTTTTTTTGCCTCATCTTTAATAATACTGATAGACCTTGGGCTGCCCAGTCCCATGAGTCAGAGGACCACAAGAGCAGGAACAGTCCCTTTCCATCTGCAGACTCGGAAATTGGGAGGGATCAGCTCTATCAGCTGAGTGTCCACAAGTCCCTGGGGCCTGATGGGATTCATCAGGTTGTTATGGCAGAAGCCTTCCAAGGGCTCTGGGAGGTGCTTGCTGGCTGGAAGCTGGTCAGTATTATTCCAATTTACAAGAAGGACATGAGGGAAGACCCAGGAAACTACAGACATGTTAGTCTAACCTCAGTTCCTGGAAAAGTTATGGAGAAGATTATACTGGATACTACTGAAAGGCATTTAAAGAACAACGCAGTCATCAGACAGAGCCAACATGGATTCACAAGGAGGAAGTCTGGTTAAATAATTTAATATCCTTGTGTCACCTGCTCTGTCAGTGGATGAAGGGAAGGCAGTGGATGCACTTTTTCTGAGTTTCAGTAAGGCTTTTCATATTGTCCCTCACTACATCCTTCCAACTGTGGGATGAGGAGGTTCATGGTGCACTGAGTGATGAACGGGCTGAAGGGCAGAGTTCAAAGGGATGCAGTGAATGGGGCTACTTCTGGCTGGTAACTGGTCACCAGTGGTGCTCCTCAGGGCTCAATTTTAGGACCAGTGCTGTTCAATATATTTATCAAAGATCTGGATACAGGAATTAAATGCACCATTAGCAAGTTTCCTGGCAATACCTAACTGGGAGGTGCTGCTGACTCTCTTGAGGGACAAGAGGCCTTAGAAAATGATCTAGATAGACTGGAGCTCTGGACTTTGATTAATGGAATGGAATTTAACAAGTTGAAATGTCTGGATTTTATGCCTAGGTCAAAGTAACACCATGCACAAGTAGAACTGGGAGAGCATTGGCTGGAGAGCAGCCCTGAAGAAAGGGATCTGGGGGTGCTGGTTGACAGCAAGCTCAGTAAGAGTCATCAGTGTGCCTCTGCTGCCCTCTTCTCATGAAAGGACCTTGCCCCTGGGGCACACACCTGGCAAGCACAGGTAGCTTCTTCCATCCTATTCTCAATGAAAATGTGAGTAAAATCAGGAGCCTACCTTATTCAATCTGCCAAAAGTGCTGAAAAAAAATAAATTGCAGATGCAGTGACAAAATCCCAGGCCCACGGACTTGCTCTAACCCTCTCCAGAAAAGCAAGGCTGCAATCACTTGCAAGGAAAAAGGAATCAGCAACTGTTGCTGACAGACAGATGGTGGTCCATGATTGCCCAAGAGGGCACAAGGCTGCTCAAGGAGATCCTGCTCACCTGGCTGCTTGACCGTGAGGGTGACGAGCCCGGAGACGTCCTCTGCCCGCTTGTACCAGCGGTCGCCAGGGTCGAGCAGCCACTCCTCCACACGGCAGCCGTAGGCGCCGCTGTCCCGCACGGTGGAGTTCTGGATGGAGAGCAGGAAGAGGCCCGGGGCCAGGCTCTCCAGGTGCAGCCGGCCCCTCAGGCTGCCCAGCGCCGCCGGGTCCCCGTAGTGCAGCGTGCTCTGCCGGCTCAGCCAGGCCACCACCTCCTTGTCAGCGCGGCCCGGCCGCCACACCGACCACTCCACCAGCAGCTGCGAGGAGGGGCTGGTCCGGCTGCTCACCAGGCACTCCAGGGTCACCCACTCGTTCTCCAGCACTGTGATGTTCTTGTGGGTCTGGTTGACCTGCAGGTGGTTATCTGTGGAAAAAGGCCATTAGAAATGCAGCGTGGCCAAGGGTCGTGCAAGCGTCCTTTGTCTCCCCCCACAAGCCTTTCCTGTGTGACCACAATGCTGGGTGTGATAAAAGAAATAAGGAAGTAAAGGAAAAAAATGATGGAGAAAGGAAAGGACAAAAAAAAATAGGGCTTGTGTTTTTTAGGGTCTTCTGAAAATCTCAGGCTAGCCACTAACAATGACCCATTCAGTGCAGGGAATTGGAAACCCACCATCTCCCAGTAGGACCTGGGGTTTCTTAATGCACAGAGACCTAATGAAGGGAGATCACACCTCAGTCTTTTCCTGTTCTCCTCTTAGGACAAGGCAGTAGCCTGATCACACCCTAACCAGTAAATCCCCCTGCTGTGGAAAAAGGAAAGAAAAAAAGCAAGGTGGAGAACAGACAGCTGATTATAGGGAACCCCCACTGCAAAACGAGAAGTGGCATGAGGGCAAAGTCACACGCAGTGTTTTGCTGCCTTGGGAATGTCCCTGGTTTTTGCTCCACAACTTCATTGATACACGGGAGAGTGACTGGAATCAGCTCTTTTATGCGAAATGACGTGTCGTACACTCCTAAATCCCTCACGATTCTTTCTAGGGGCAGTCTGGAGTTCCCTGGTACCGCTGCTGCAGCAAGCACCGTACTTCCCAGAGAGAGGTGGGCAATGCAGAGGAAGGGGCAGTCACAGCTCCCTGTCCCTGACCACCCCTCAGCCATCCTGGGACTTTGCAGACAGAAATAAGGAGCTGGCACTGGCATTGAGCCATGGCCTGGTGTGCTTCCTGCGTATGTGACCAGGCAAAGCTGTGCTGGGAAACATATCCAATATCCCTCTTGCGCCCTCGTCCACGGAGCTCATGTCTAACCAGCCAAATCCAGAGAGAAAATGCACTGAGCACCCTACTCCAGCCCTGATATCCAACTGCATCCCTCCTGCCTGAGGGATTTTAGCTTCCAGACACTGGCATCAAGCAAGGACAAGTTAGGATTCCTCATGAAGTACCAATGTTCTGGACGGTTCTTGCCTCCCTGCCTCCCCCCTTTGCCCAAAGGAAGGCTCTGTCCCAGCTGGTGGGGGCCATATTTAGCTCCTCCACCAGCTCACCTTTATCAGTGCTGTCCACTGCCACGGAAACCACGCACAGAGCACAGTTCTCCTTTCCTGGCAGCCAGCTTCCCACCTCATTAAACTTGTTATTCCCATCTATGTTCACAGGTAGAAGAGACAAGGCTCCCTGTGCCTGCCAGGATACAGGCAGAGAGTAAAATTAAACTGTGTACAAGACATAAAAATGCTTTCCCAGGCAGGCACTCAGGGGTTCTCTCTCAGTAGGTCACTAGTTGACACTCTTGCTACACGATGCTCTGGAGGATAATGAAACCTGGCTGGATGCAGTGGCCCTACACACTATGAGGGATGGACAACCTTCATGTGGGGACACTGAAAGGCAGCCAAGCTCAGCCCAGAGGGACAAGAGTCACATCAAAGGAGGGAAAACCCTCTTTCCACGCAGGGATGCGCAGGCATGAGGATGCAAGGACAGGGTGGCGCCCTCACAGGCCGCGCACAGGAGCCAACCCCACCTGGCTGCTTGACGGTGACCTCGGTGCGTCCCGACACCTCCTCTGCCAGCTTGTACCAGGCGTGGTTGGGGCTGAGCAGCCACTCCTCCACGTGGCAGTAGTAGCTGCCGCTGTCCCGAACCTCGGCCCGCTGCACCGTCAGGCTGAAGAGCCCGCCCGAGGCTGAGCGCTCAAACTGCAGCCGGCCCCGCAGCCCCTCCTCCTCCGCGTAGGTGCCGTACTCGAAGGCAGAGCTGTGCGTGGTCTTCAGGATGAGCTTCCCATCGGCGTCCGAGGGCTTGTGCACGTACCACAGCACGGCGAAGTGCGAGTCGGGGCTGGTCTGTGATTTCACCGAGCAGTTCAGGGGGATGGGCCGGCTCTCCACCAGCGTGATGCTCCGCTTGGACTTGCTCACCTGCAGCTTGGTCACTGTGAGGGGGGAATGAAGAGAGATGAGTCATTAACACAGGAAAGGAACTCACCTGATTTGGGGTGGCCTCCCAAACCAAGACTCCCCTCTTGGCCTGGATTCCACTTGCCTTTAAAACATTTAGATATTTTACCAAATCTCTCCTTTCAATCCTTATCTACTCCTGGATCCTCCCACTGTGTCCCTCAGCAAGAGAGGCTGCTTTTTCACAGTCTGACCTTTGAAAGACTCTTTAATTCATAGTGTTCTAAGGCACCAGATTTAGCAAGAAGACTACACCCAAACTCAAGTGGTTTTTCTCATGGTGAAATCATACCGCTTGACCTCAGGGTAATGAGCTCTTGACCAGTTCCAGAGAAAACCACTTCTGAGGAAGTGAATTAAATGAGACCCCACTGCTGTCACATGCCAGCCATCTCAGTGAGCTGTATCCCACAGACACACACTAGCTACGGGAGGAAATGCAGGCATAGCTGGAAAAGGAGAAAGAGCACCAGCCTGGAAGGGATCAGCAGGGAGCAAGCTCTGCTCCCACAGCCAGGAGATGTGGCTCTAAGTCCACCACAAACTGCACAGCCTGGGACTAGCCACAGGCACATCACCTCCCTTGGCTTGCCAAGCACAAATGCTGTTCCCACACTGTAGCTAAGCAGTCCCACAGTGCTGAGGATGATCAGCAGAATCATCAGCTCTAGTTCCTGCAAGGAGAGACACACGGATTCCCAACTCCTCTCTCCCTGTACAATCACAAGATAGAGCCTCCGCTGCAGCGTGTGCTCAGCTGTGCTTGTCACCCCAGCCCGGAGGCAGGGCATTCCTGCCGGCAGGGGAGGACACAAAGCGCCCTCGTGTGACACTTGTGCTTGGTGCGGGACAGCTCCCACCCAGCCGGACACACCGCTCCTCCCAGCAGCTCTGCCACCACCGCCCTCCCCTCCTTCACCCTTCCTCACACAGCTGCTCCCCTCTGAAAGGGGGAACCCTGCCTTGCTGCTGACAAGCTGCAAATCTCTCCAATAAAACATGAAGAGTGCATGGGTACAAGTGGCACGACAAAAGCGTGGCACCACAGCTGAAGGCTGCCAGGGGACCTGTGCCCATCCACACCCTGCAAACACGTCCCACGCATCCTGTGTTTGTGAGGAAGCAACGCTGTCTTCTCTCCCTTACCAAGGCACAGGCTCCTTGCTTTGCATCATGCTTTGCTTCCAGCTTCCCTTGGGCACCAGGGCCTCGGATGCCTGTCAGCACAAGCGATGAGTGACGGTGCCCGGGGAGAGGATGGGCACAAACAACTTCAAATGGGAGGAACTCCCACCACAGCAATGCTTTCTGCTCTGCCACATCTGAGACGGGCATCCTGGTATCGCATCAGATGCTCCCCTGGAGCCTGGATTGCCTGTGGCTTTAATCAGTATGCTAATAAAGACTCCGTGGCTGTGGTACACACTGGAGGAAGGAAAGGAGGGAAATTGTCCTTGCTTCTCCTCCCTAGGGACTTTAATCTAATGGAAAGAGTCAGCATCACTCTCTTGTATTTCTGCCATACCCCTGACACATTCCTTTCCCTTTGTTTCACTTCAGGACAACAGCCTTAGCCACCACACCCACCCTCATCCCACCTTTTTGGCTCACCATTGGTTAAGAACGGTTATTTCGAGCATTAATCAATCTTCCGAGTCCCTGGGAGATGAACCAATAAAGGAGAAGGTGGTTCTCAGCAGTTTCCTTTCTCCCCCAGCCCCCTTTCCAAACAGTTTATTTTTAATTGGTACTGGATTATTTTCTGCCACCGTTACTACGGAAACCTCTGTTACTATAGCAACTGTGTATGTTAAGCCAGTAGCCCTATATCTATTAAAATGCAGTATATACACATGCTGCGTGTGGTGGGTTGCTCAATATCAACACACACACACAGACACACACACAGACAAAGCCAGGGTACACACACACCAGAGCTGCTGAGAGGCAAGCACCCCTCTCAGTGCTCTTCCCACATCGTGGCACCTCCAGGACATGAAAATGAGGATGGCTGACATGGAGTAATTTTAATCTTAGTGTTTGGGCAACAGACCTGCACCTTGTACATGACAGATGTGTTCTACTGAAGTAGTGAGGGCTTGCTCCCAGACCATAATCACAGTAATTGTCACTGTGTACAAACAGCATGGAGGTCATCCAAGGACTCTCAGGCAGCCTCTTTGCAGCTTTCCCTGCTTCCATTCAACCTTTGGGAAGAGGTCTTCTTTTTGAGAGTGATGGGGAAGCAATCTTATTAACTCTGGCAAAAATGAGATCTTAAATTTCACACACACCCCCCCGTCCTTCCAAGCCATCCTTGGCAGCCACTGCAGTCAGCAGTCAGGAATTTGTCCACGTTTGCACTGAATCCCCAAGATATTGATGAGGTAGTGCTTCTACAGCTGCTACCAGCTGGAGCAGCAAGCCCTGGCAGAGAATTAGATGTCTTCCCATTGCCAGACTGCACTCTTGCAGAGGTTCATAACACTGTGCACCAAGTTTCCTCTAGATTAGAGGTATCAGTGATACGTAATGACATCTCTGCCAATGCACTTTTCATCAAACATGAATTATTCTCCTAAGGGATGCACACCACAGAAGATGCAAGTGCAGGTTCCCTCCCACAGACTTAGAGAGGACATTCTCAGTCTTCTCCAATTCTGTGAACACCAAATGCTTTCCGATCCTGGTGCTGGTTCCTGCACAGAATACACGCACCCATCTCTTCTTCATTACCTTTTGCAGATCCTATAGGAATAATTCACGGCTTTTATGGACCACAGGCTGAAAACTGCTAAGCTGGAAACACTGTGGCACTCAGGTTATCTTGGGGCAGCTTCACCCTCAGGCTGGTTTGCTTGTTTATGCAAGGGGAGAGATTCTGGTTAAGACATGGGAAGCTCTGTGGGGTAACTCACACCCCAGAGATGGTCAGCTCCCTCACGGGGCTGACCATCAGCCACTGTTCACAGATATGCAAACAAATCCACAAAGCTCATTTTGAACTTGGGAAAAATTATTTAAAAAGGGGAAAATAGATAATATTGAAGTTGGTGGTCCAGGATGATGGGAATGGTACAATACAACGCCAGGGAGTCCACCCATCTCTTCCCATTCTGGTGGTAAGCCTGCTCCAGCGCAAACTGAGTCTCTCCATGCCACGTGCAGCTTGCCAGGTCATGTTTAAAGATGCTGCCATGACATGGAAATGGTTGTAGCTGCTGGTGCATGAGTGAGGTTGCAAGAAGTCTGACACCCCAGGCACCGAGCCAGTGAAACCTCACCCTACTGACACGGGGGAAACTCCCTTTCCTGGCTTGAGGATTTGCCTGGGCAGAGAGCCAGGAAAGGGCTTGGCCTTCAAATGCTGAGTTGATCTGGTGTGCCCAGGGGGCTGGGGTTTCGGTGAGGCAGGGCAGGGCAGGGCAGCAGAGGTGGTGGGTGCAGCAGTGTGAACAGACACAGTTACACGGCATTTTCTGCTGCTCTGTCAAGAGGCTGATGCTCTCTTAACAGCCTCCTGAACATCTGCTCTGTGAGAGGAACAGGTGCCTGTGTCTAGGTGAAGTTATCGTGCATATCATCTGCAAACCATTGTTGCCACAATGTCTCCCGGCTCCCTGGAGAGTGCCAGTAAAGACAATATTGTACCTTAATGTACTGTAATTGGCCCTACATACGCTATTAAGGCTTTCAATTTACACTGGCAACAAGTCACGGTTAGAACACTCTTAGGTTTTTTTTTTTATCATTTTCTCAAGGTGCCTGTGGCAGCTACTGGTCCTCAAAGTCTGCACCTCTGGCTGGGAGGTCAGGTCAGACACACCTTACAACACACAGTCAGGCCCCCTGCAAACTGATATGTAGTAGGGGTTTTCTACACACCATCAAGCAGGCAGTCCTCTCAAGCTGAGCATGTGGTAAGCACAATTATACAAATATTTGGGGGAAGGGAGAGCAGTCATCAGAGGAGGACAGTGACAATGATGTGATTCATGGATTTTCTGCTGACTTGCTGCCTCTTGGCTCCTTCCCCTCTGTTTCCTAATCATCAAGCTGGGGTTACAACACTTGCCTTTAGCAAAGCACTTTGCCACCTGTACCTAAAAATGCTGTGATAAGAAGATGCTCTGTCTCAAACACCTTACATCATTTTGCCTTGTAGGCAGCAAGAAAATACAACAGCAGGAGTTTACTTCCCACCTGGGAGCCACTATTACCAAGTTCTGGGAATGGCAATGTTTAATTGCAGATGAAGATACTGTTTCCCCTAAACAGCCCCAGACATAACCCCAGAATGTTGCCCCTGCAGCAAAGGAGGAGGGGGCCATTCCCTGGGGAAGGAGCCAGCTCCACATGAGCCAGCAGCTGTGGCACAGGAGGGTGGGCAGGAGGATGGCCACCACCACCCCAGAGAGTCCCCAGAAAGCCCTGCCACCACAGCAGGGAGGCAGTGTCCCACTTCAGAGGCTGCTGCTCTCTGGGGAGAGCTCCTCCAGAGAACGCTCTTGCTTGGAGAGAACTGATGAAGTGTTGCAAAAAGTTTTCCAGGGGAATGTCCTACTTTTAAAGGCCTCCATGGAGATTTCACTGTGCTGAGGTGTGTGTGCAGCGGGAGCAGAAACGAGGCCAGCCCTACCTGAACCTAGCCCTGGTTTAACACTACAGAGTGGGTTTAGCAGGTCCATCAGGAGATTCTTTTCCAGGAGCACAGCCCCACAGTGACTTCCTACAAGGAACCCTCGTATGCTCAGTGTACAACTGGCCAGGCCTTTGGCACAAACTCAGCCATCCCCTCAGCCTGTGGTCACAACTCAGAGGTGCATTCACCAGGGTCTGAAAAGCACTCGGTGCCTGAATTCCTCCGGAAGGATGTTTGCCTGCGATTCAAGAGACCAGTGTGCAGGTTACTGCCACAGGCTTAGACATGTACTAACATCCAGACCTCTGCCAGCTCTTCTCCCTTCCACAAAGCAGGACTGAGGAGCCTCCTCCACCTCCCCAGACACTGCAAGGACTCCTGCTTTAATGACTGAACGGAGTCAAGCAAGCACACGCCAGCCTTCTGACTCAGCATGGCAAGAGCTGGGTGACTCACGTTTATTAGGTTAGTTGAAAGCAAACCAACCTACAGAAGGGAAAGATGTGCAAGCCCTTTTGGAGAAGAGGCATCAGAAGAAAGGCATTTGCAGAAGGGAAGAGAACAAGATGCTCCTAGGAGGACTGTGCTCATTAAGCTTAACCACAGCATAGAAATCACAGCAAAGTAAAGACAAAGGCTTCCAGCAGCAGGGCAACCTCCCCAGAGGAGGCAGGAACATGGCAGCACAGCTCCCAACTCCGGTTATTCTCTTTTAACTGAACACAATTCCTCCTGAAACTGGATTAGTGAGGTTGCAAATTGCATTAGCCAACATGGGAGGCTGCTGGTGCAACAGGAGCAGCAGAAAGGGAAATAGCATTAGACTTTGCCTGCCATTATTACTGCCATTATTAACTTGACACTTTACTGTAGTGTTCCTATAACAATGAATTATTGCCTGCAAACAGGCTGACATGATTGAATTACTGGGAGAGCAGCTCTGTGGGAAAGAAAGACAGCATTAACCCTTTCCTGAGGAAGGTTCAGCTTCAGCTCCCTCCCACGTGGCTGAACAAAAGAGCTGAGGCTGTGACACTGAACACCACCAAGTGGCCTGCATTTCAACATGTTCAGCAAGTTGCTGCAAAGTCCAGAGCCCAGCAGGCAGCCCAGACACTCCCCAGCCTCACAGCAGCTGCTGCTGCAGACCAGCCAGGTATTTAAGTAGCCATGCATGTCCATACTGACCATCTCCCATCCAACAGCCCTGCCCAGCACTCAGCCCCAAGCACAGGCACAGGACTGAAGGACACTGTGCTACTGCAGCCCGGGGAGTGGAGTTTGATGCTCTCAAAATGGTTTCAGAGGGTGGCAAAGCAGAACAGGTACCTCTCTTCAAACTCTCTGGTGGATCCATTTGCTCATCCACACCCCACCAGCTCCAGCCCCAAAAAGTTTTATCACAGCATCATCCCAAAGTA
Organism: Eopsaltria australis; assembly: GCA_034509425.1. Taxonomy (NCBI): domain Eukaryota; kingdom Metazoa; phylum Chordata; class Aves; order Passeriformes; family Petroicidae; genus Eopsaltria; species Eopsaltria australis. The sequence goes on along the minus strand of JAVTVJ010000771.1, from coordinate 605,840 downwards.
TCTACAAGTGGCCCCATGCTGCCCCTCCCCAAAAGCAGCACAGCCAGACTGCAGACCCACCAAACACTGAGACAAGTGGGTCAATTCATTCCATTGCTGTATGTGAGGACTGCAGGCAGTGACAAGGACATCTGCTCTGCTGGGGAACAGCCTGGGATTACCAGCCATGCAGGAGCCTGTGGAGCAGGTAACAAACTAGCAGGTAACCAAGTGGGGCCTCGGGGAGGAATGCATGTGTGACCCAGAAAGGCTCTTTAAAGCCCAGAAGCCATACATCTGCCAGCACATACAGGAAAGGCTGTGTCTGTAGCTGCAAGGATGGAAAAAGCTGGGAAGCAGACAGCCTCCCAGGTCCAGACAAGGGTAAGGCAGGGACCACCAGCTGGGATGTGCCACTGGCCTGGAAAAAAGACTTTCCCCAAGAAACAGAAACCATGTCACTGTGAAGAACAGCAAGAACCAAATTCACCCCAAAGCAAAATGCCTCCCAAACCTGAAACCAGAAACTTTGCTGCAAAACCCTGAAATGCACATAAAAGTTCTGCACGAGAGAGAGGAGGGGAGGGAGGAATAAAAGATTCCCAGCATGAGTTGTGCCTGCTGTCAGAAAACAATATACGGCTCACTGATCGCTTGTAAATTAAAATATGGAGATAGGAACACCGGAAGATAAATTCAGTACCAAGCTACAGCCACTGAGGATAAGGAAAGAAAAAAATAACATAGCGAGATATTTAATCAACTCCTCGTCAGAAAGATTTCAAACAAAGGAGCGCTCCGTCAATTAGGAAAAAAAAGTAATGAAATGCACCCGAAGAGCAAGTTGTAACATGCACAGCAGCACCACACACCAACTCCCATGCCGTGCTGGAGGCTGGATTTCCTGAGATATTTCTTCCCTCACAAAAAAACTTGACAGTTTTGTGCAGTTGCATGCTCGGAGCACAACCGCACCCTGTAGTGCACTTTCGCACACGCTGTTTTTGACTTGGGCATTCTCAGCAGCTCCTGCTGGAAAACTGGGTGCTGGGCAGGCAGAGATGAGCTGCTGAGGTTGGTGTAAAATGCCATTTTCCTGCCATCCAGAGAGCAAGCTCTCCAGACAGGCAGGATTGGGAGAACTTTTGGATACTGCCCACACCAGCCCTGCCAGTGTCAGGTGCTGCTCTCCACGCGAACAGAAGCCCCCTGAGAAGGACCCAGCTGAATCCACCCAAGCCCCAGCTCACTCCACTCACCTCTAATTGCTGCTTTCCACTGGGCTAGCTTTCTGCAGGTGTACTAAACCGAGCTGGTGCACAGCAGGATCAGTGCTGGCACAAGGAATGGGACAGGACCATGCAGCCAGCAGCACACACTGGGGATGAGAATCACCTCCTTCTGTGCACCCAAGTGCCACATCAGCTCCACCTGCACCCTGAATGCTCATGGATGATGCTGCTTCCATAACTAGTGAGTACAACTACTGTTGGAAGAACAACCAAGTGAAATGAGCCATCTGTCATTTCTTAATGAATTGTATTCTTGGATTTCTTAAGGAGCGAGGATGTATTTCAGCATAATGGGCTACAGATCCATCATTATCTGCACTCCCTGCTTCTGTGTTAATTAGGACAAGGAAAACTACAGTAATTGTCTTTAGCAGCATCCCAAATGCCTATTTAAGAAAGTAAGATAGCCTTGAGAGAAAACTTTTATGTATACATTTTAAAATAAAAGACTCTGAGCCACAGGTTCAGCGTATTTGGAGCCATTTTGCTGTAAGGAAGCAGATCTCAGGTTCAGTGAACCCAGGATTTCAGTCTTCAACAAACGTCAGAACATGTAGTTTCTCATGCCAGGAGAAGCACTCCTCAGCATACAGAAGACAGGAAAAATGGTGCAGGTCCCATGCACAGGGGTGGACTGCCAAAGCTGCTGCCTGGGCATCCATCCACCCCTGGGCTAGGCACTGCTCTGACTGGAGGGCTGAAAATGCAGCAAGAGAAAAACTGTGCTGCTGCAGCACTGAGCCTGCTGGTCCCAAGGCCACTCACCTCATGGAGGGCTGGGGCTCCATGTACACTGGAACAGGAGAACAGGGCTCAACACCTGGCTGGAAAGCTGCTCATCACCAGCCTCCCCCTCCCTCAAGGGCTGCTCCTGCTGACTCTGCTTTTGAAGTCTCCAAGGACAGGAGAAGTTACAAAGCTTTAGAGCTGGACACCATCTAAGTACTGCTCACTGCAGAGTATTTCAGTCCAAGGAGAGCAAACAGGTAATTGATGAGAAGCTGAAGTGTGTGGAGAGAAGCTGTTCAAGACAACATCAAAGAAGGTGCATGTGCACAGACTGCAAACAGGCTGACACCATGGTTTTGTATGTCCACACTGCAAACGGGAGAGGAAAACCACTCAGAGGTATCAAAGAGAGAAAGCAGAGAGTACTTTGAAATGGAAGTGAAAAAACTGAACCTAAAAAGTAACCACGGACAGAGCTAATTTGAAGATAGCAGCATATCCTGACTATGGCCCAGGTCTCCTGGAAGTGTCAGGACTCTTTTTGGGGGGCTGAAAAGAAAGACTGACTGCACTAAGATCAGTGGGCACACCCAGAGCAGGCTGAGTCAGGTTAAGGTCCCACTAGGTGCAAGGATGTATTCCTACACCCTTTACCCTTGTGAAATGCATCCAAAATGCTTCATCCATTTAAAGTTCAACTTCTCAGGTCACGCCCCTGGGTGCATTTTGCAGGTTGAAGTCCCAAGAGAAACCCTGAACATAACTGACTGCAATCAGTTCAGCACACCTGGCTCTTACAGAAGGCTCTCACAGGCAAACCTGCAGAGCAGCCAGAGCAGCACCACTTCCCAGATGGAAAACCAAAAGCAAGGAGAGGGGAATCACAGCTCTGACCCTCTAAGGCCAGTGTCATCATCCCCATAACAGCATCAGGAATGCAGCAGCACATCCAGCACGAGCTCCCTCCCCTGCTCCTTACACGGAGGAGGACAGGGATGTCTGAAGCACGGAGTGATGGCTAAAGGTTGAGAAAATGCACCCTGGGGTGCTGGCCTGGGATAAATAACTGTGCCAGGGAGGTGACAGCAAGCCTAAGTGGGGAATCTGTCCCAGAGGACCTGGCAAGTGTGGCAACAGAGCTCTCAAGGGCAAATGGGCAGGAGTAGGAGACTACCAGGGGTACAAGGTAGGAGAATCAACCCCACCTCTGCTATGTGCAGAAGAACAAGGGCTCCAGCTGAGTCACTAATGCAGGTCTATGCAAGGGAACAGCTCTGGGTCACTCACTCAAACACTGAGCCCCTTCATTTCATGTGTTCACTGTACTGGAAGGAAGGAGCAGCAGGTCTTACCCCACTGGCAGTGCAGGGAAAGGAGCAAGTCCCTGAGCACACAGAGACTGCTCTGCACCACAACTGTGGCTGCTGAGATCAGGCTCCTCTCTTCTGAGCACTTCTTGAACTCCTTCATCACTCAAGCAGGAGTACAACCATTTGCCAGATGGAGCAGGCAGCTGTAAGGCAGGGAAGCAGTGCTGTTCCACAGAGCAAAACCACTCTGGGATCAAGCAAGCAGCAAACTTCAGTTTCCAGACTTCACTTCTGTAAGGAAGTTTCCAGCTCATTAACTTTCCTTGCTTTACTGTATTGCTGGATGCTGCCAGAAGCAAGTGTCAGGTTGAAGTAGAGGCTTTGTGGCATTTGAAAACACTTGTTTGAGCCTTCACTCAAGAGTCTGGTCAGTACCCACAGTAGAAAAGGCATCTTTCACATCCATCCACGAGAGGATTTCTTGAACACCAAAATTATTAAGAATTACTAAGATGAGATGGAATAAAGGCATTAACGGTAATATCTGAGTTAAGCAAAGTTTCTCACTATACTTCACAAATATTTTGGTAATTAAATATTTGAAAATCAGTCCCCTTCTCCCAGCATTAAATGTGCCACAAAGCAACCTCCTTTTCCTATTCTCCTCTGCCTCGTGTCCTCCTCATCTTCACAGCACCCTCAGTCTGCAGTCACAACCATCCACTGCTTGGCTGCTCAGTGAGCCTTCAGAGAGAAGGAGGAGCATGAGACTCAAGAGTGTCTCCGTGGCTGCCATGGGTGGGCTTGGACAAAGAGGAAAGAGTCCTTCATTCTCCACTCATTAAGTTTCTCTGGCCATTGCCAGCCCAGCCAGGCCACTCTCAGTGGTTTCCTGTGGACAGCAGGAAAGCAGCACAGTGCTCTGCACCCACCTGAATGTAAGGCTTCACAGACAGCACAGCTCTGGCTCACTCCAGTCTCAAAGTAAGGCTCAGGCAGAAGCCACCTCCAGCTCCTCCATGGCCAGCCTGACGAGCCTCCACTCTCTCCCTCCATGATGGTTTCAACCTGACAGCTCCTAATAAACCAAACTGTAAGAAGAGGCCCCTGGAGAGCCTCTGGAAGCTAATTAATGCTCTAATGAAGAGCATGACTGCCTTGTTTGCTCGATGGCTCCCAGGTCAATCAATCTGCTGTAGACTGGCTTGCAGAAAAGCAGCAAGGAGCCCAGCACTGCTGGTGTCTGCTCAGTTATCATCCCCTCCCATCCCTCCCCATCCCTTCTCCCATGCTCATTACTGTCAAAAACCCAGCAGCAAGAGGACAGATTTACAGAGGCAACTGCAGCTTCTCCCTGAGCGTGCCCGATCCAGGATCAGTCACAAAGCAACAGGACAAGGGACAATGCAAGGATGGAGGGATGGAGAGCTGCATGGGGAGGTGCATGAGCATGAAAGAGGTGAGAAGGTGCTCTGAGCATGGGGATGTTATATGAAAGCCCTGATTTTTTGTTCTGTTGCTGCTAGAGATTCCCCAGTGCTCAGACCCCAGGATTTTGCCATATCATCCCCTCATTTGCGCTGCAGGGGAATGGTAAGTGCAGCAACACACACAGTTACAATGGCAATTTAATACACCAGCACCTATCTGCTCTAAGCCTCCCTGCCGAAGGAGAGAGGCCTCTGCTGACACCCAAGCCTGCCCAGATTGCAGCACAGCCCCTGTTGTGCACTGTCTGCTGCCCTTGTCTGAGTCCTGCAGACCGCATGGACACGCACTCCCAGACAGCACCTGCTGTCTCAGTGCTCCATCCCTGGAAACCTGGCAGGGAGAAGCAAGATCCAAGGAGGAGAGGGGAACAGAGCCTACCTGACAGCCCTTGGGTTTCCCCTTGACCTGTCTGGATCTATCAACTTCCTCCCTCAGGCAGGACCCAGAGCCCAAGTGCTGTTTCCCCTCATGCTGAGTGAGAAGGACAGGGAACAGTGAGGTCAGCTGGCATCTCAGTGTGAGCACTGACAGCTCAGCCTGAGTCCAAATGCTTCCAGGGTCACTTGGATTCAAAAGAAACCACCTGCACCTCTGCTTCCTCTAAAACCCAAGAAAACTGTAAGTGCCAGGGAGTCACCACATGGCTGTCCCATATCAGCCCACTAAGCCTTGCATGCTGGATGCTCTTCTCCACCTGGAAAGGTGCAAGACAAAGGGCAAGGAAATGTTTCAAGATGGCTCCAGGACATTTATTCAGAAGTGTCAGAGGAAGGTGTCTCCCACATCACCCCGGATCCTCTCTGGAGATTGTCCAGTCAAAGACCCAGGAATGACACAATACAACCCTCTGCATCCTGCAAAACCAGAGAGAGCCAGAGCAGTCCCTGGTCAGACTGCCAACATCTCATTCACGGAGAACATCAACCACCTGCTCCCAGGGGCTGCCTGGGACACGGTAACAAAGCACACAGAGGGTGCAGCCATGGTGCTGGGAGAGCTCTGAGATGTTCCTCTTGTCTTCCATCCCTGTTTGTGAGCC